>JPHH03000031.1:0-368698 GCA_000750105.3 Tolypocladium sp. Sup5 PDA-1
GGGGGGGGGGGGGGGGGGGGGGGGGCACATGGATGCGCAGGCATGGTTGGGTCGTCGCTGGGCAGAATGGCTTGGGGGCAGGAAATGGAAATCAAGGGATATTGAGAGGGAGATGAGGAGATGACGCGAGGCTATTGTTGGGGATTACTGAAAGGCGGAGTTGCGTTTCATGTACGCCCGGATGCGGGCTATTCTGGCATCGGCGTCGTCGTCGTTATCGGCGTCACCCTTGAAGAGCGCCTCATCGTTGTCGTCCTCGTCGTCGCTGTAGTGCACGTTACCAAACTCCTCGTCGTCGGAGGCGTTGCCGTTGCGGTAGCCGTAGGGTTGGCGGCCGTACTCGTCGTCTGAGTCCACCTCGTCCTCGGGGTAGTCTGCCGTGTAATGGTTCTCAGCTGTGCAGTTGTTAGCTCAGCGGCTTCAAGTACAAACGAGAGTTTGCATGCGAAAGGGAAAGGGATGTGCCTGCAAAGGGTGGGAAGCGTACCGTTTTCGTCCTCGTCATCCTCGTCCAGGTCGTCGTCCTCGTCCGGCGAGGGGCCAAAAAAGAGCATGTTCTCTTCCTCGTCGTCCAGCACCAGCACGCCAATGTCTGAAGGAGACACGTCCAACGCGACTGTGTTTGCCGGGATACGGACGTACTCCTCGATGATCCACTCGTCATCGTCGCCCTCGTCCTCGGTGGAATCGTTCATGGCCACGTCCATGGGCTCGTCAGCCTGAGGCGCGGGCGCGAGTTCAGGGTGGCGTTCCTGGTATCTTCTAACAGGTGCCTTTGGCTTGAACTTGGCCTTTTCAGATTGGTGCTTCTCCTGCTCCATGCTGTGGAGGTTTGCGCCAATCTCGTTCAGGACCCATTGGTTCATGTCCGAGGCAATCTTGTCCATGTCCTCAGTGTGGCGGCTCATGAGCGACGCCGGGAGAGGCGCGCGTGCTGGGACATCCTTTTGAGGGTCTCGAGTCTTTTTCGTGGTGCCAGGTCGCTTCAACGGCTTCTCCTCAACCGCGTTGCCAGGGACACGGCCTTCCTTTCGCGGCTCATCCTGCAGTTGCTGCGTTGCAGCCTGCAATGCTGCGAGACTCCTACGAGGCTTCGGAGTCTTCTTCTGTCGGCTGCGCTCGACGAATACCGCTGGAGTGTATCTGTCCTTTTTGGAAATACCAGCAGCCTTGGGAGTCTGGCTTCTGCTTGCTGCCAGGGTCGACCGCGAGACATGGAACCTGCGCGGCTCTGCCAAGCCGGACTTGGTCGCCTGCGACGAGGAGCGGGACACGATAGAGTCGAGGGATGGCTGCGCTCCGTGGTGCTTCTTGGTCGGGGGAGACGCGTCCTCTGGGCGAGAGACGTGGATGACGGGCTTGTCGCTGAGTGCCTTCGGTGTCGGCGCGACCTTTGGATCCCGTCGCTGATATGCCCAGTGGCCGCTGCGGGCTCGCTTTTGGCTTCCGTCAAACTCTGTACCCGGCCAGTCAGCAGTCGCACGCAGCAGTTCAGGCGCGAGGCCCATACGTAGAAAGGTGACGGGTGTTTCCTCCACCACTCGTTTGCGCTTGACGCGGATGAGCTGCGGAGGGATCGACATCGTTGGCTGTTGGCGCAGGCGTCACCTGAGTACCGAGTGGGTCTCTGTAGATGCCGACGATGCGGCGAGGCAGCGATGGCCTCTGCGAGGGGAGGGAGGAGAGATGTTCTAGCTGATGTCTGGTGTTTCTGTTTGCAAAAGTTACGGATGATGTTGAACAGGAGTCGGACCCCACTACGCGGCTGCTATTAGTGCGCGGCATGTGGGGGGGGGGGGGATTGGGAGTTGCCACAAGGTTACCTTGCACCTGGCAACTCAACAGCTTTTACTCCGTACCTAGGTATCCAATGAAACAGGATCAAGAAATCTGGTTTAAATAGTCCGTACCTGGGCCAATATCCTGGACCCATGGCTGTCGAACGAGCAGAGCCTCGCAACGAACTTTGGCCGTGCAGAGACGACTGCACGGCCCAACCTTTGTATCCGTACCTTGAAAGACTCTTGGGCCTCAGATACCTTTCAAAACCTCACAAACACAAGGTAAGAAAATTCGAATAACTAGACGACCTTGGGAGAATTATTCTAGAGGCTGCTGTGCTTCTGGTCGAGTCAACGTTGCCCGCAACGGTGTAAGCCGACTGGCTCAGCGCCTCCTCAGTGTCGTCACGCACCAACCCAATTGGGCATCCATGGGCCGTGAAACCTGCCAACTTAAGCGGTTGGGCGAACACACCACCAAGGTACTTCAGGGTGCTCACAACTGCGGTGATGGGCAAAGTAACCATGCTGTCCTTTGGCAGCTGCCGACGAATTGATTCACTGCCCGCCTTTCCTTCCAAGGTTCTTCACGTGCCCCCCCAAGGTCGTTCTTGCCTGCCAAGAAGTTGGTTCGGGTTGTCGTCATCAGGCCTGGATGCGGAGGTGCGCGTCAATCCATCAACCTTGCATCGATTCTTTCATCCACCGGATGCCAAGTTGCACCGATAGTGTTTGCGAAGCCACATCGACGACGCATCTGTCTCACTGAGTCCCTGCTGCTCTTACGAGTACACAGCTTGACAGGCTAGCTCGCCCTCACAGGCGCAAGCTACGCACGGCGCACACCAAACACTGTCGCCACCGCACAAGAGCTCTGAAATCTACCACCTGCGAACCGGCTGGCAAGTCTGTGACATCGCCTCTGCCAAGCAGAACCAGCCTGTTCCTCCGTGTAGAGCTGCCTTCGTTGGCCGTCGCAAAGACCGCGCAGCTGCGCCGACAGACCGTCGCACTTACACGGCCGCTCGACAGCAGCCTCTGGATGAACTTGCAACAATGGCGACGCCCGCAGCAGCCCTCGTCACCATCAGCTTCAGGAGACCTGGGGTACAGCCTCCTGTCTTCGTAGCCGGCTCCTTCTCCGATCCTGCCTGGCAGCCTCGGCAGATGCAATGTCTTGCAGACGGCACCGGGGAGAACCACTTTACCACCCAAGTCTCTGTTCAGCCCGGCCAGGAATACAAGTACAAGTTCAAGGTAGGGGAGAGCAATGACTGGATCCTCGACGAGCATAGCAGCATTGGTAAGCCCTCTCAAGTCCAACCAGAGCCAATTGAAGATGATTTGACTGGCGTCCAGCGACCGATGGACAAGGAAACAAGGCCAACGTCCTCAAGGTGCCCATGACAGGCGGCGCGGCTGGCAAGTTGCAGCCACCGCTTGAGGCTACCGAGACAGAAAGAGGCTCGTCCCCTCACCCTGGCCTGCGAGGAACCGTGGGCGGCACCTCTGTGCCGACAAAGTCGCATCTGTCCAAGGCACTCCGCGTCGACAGCTCGACGCAGCGTGAGGGGTCTCGCACTCCAGTCGAGGTAGTTGCAAGAACGGCAGCCGAAGTCGCAGACACTGCCGCCCAGCTTGACGACGTGAGCGACGAGAACCCGGGCCGGAGTACTCACAGACATCAAGACTGATGCTTTGTCCAGTCGGAGACCGCAATGCCTTCCGGCTCTGGCAGACGGCGAGACCAAGGTCATGTGGCGGATGAGGAGTCCGGCCTGAAGACGCCCCTCTTCGCCCACGAGTCCTTTGGAGCATATGAGGTCGTCGACGATGGTTTTGATCACGAAAATCACGACAAGGCAGCCAAGAGTCCCGACTCTAGGCTGTCATTTAGCGACTACGGTGCGGAGGATGTCGACATTGACGACCCGACGCTCGAGAGGTTCCCCTCCGACCGATCATCGGTCCTCGATACCTTGCGCAAGATACAGTCCGGCCACGACGAGAACCGTGTCCATTCCGAAGACTTTCAGTTCTCGAGGAGAACGAGCGTGGACTCTTCGGATGGCAGCATGGCGTCGCTGAGCCCGACATCGACGAGAAGGGAAAACAGATTATCGCATAGTAGCTTTGGGCACACGAAATCTGCAGTATCTCTCAGCTCCATTGCCGAGGAGCCAAAAACCCCTGGGTCAGCGGGCGGCACAGCCCAGTCTGCGATTTCTGCGGCAAAGCAGAGGAGCAGAGCCAAGTATGAGGACGCCAGGACTCCGCCAACTGATGAGGATGAGGCTTTGATGATGAGACACGGCAAGGGATGACATGTGCAGTCACTCGTTTCGAAAGGATATGATATACTGGGCGGCCTTTTACATTCCGGCCCTCTATGGGCGATGCTTGCGCGGTAGGATTTTAGCCGTCATAGTATCCAGATGCTCTGAACGCAGCCAAGAAGTTTCCACTATTGATCAATGTTTCACTGCATAACAAAGTCCACGCAGCTCTCATAAGTCTGCTGAGCAGCCGTGCCGAACCAAAACCACTGCATGACACATTCACCTGGCTTTGTGCATGTTCCGGCTGCCATTCGAGGCACGGTGACATTGAAGTTGGTGTTGTTAGCCGGCAACCGCGCCAGGTTCTCATCGGCGTACGAAGCAAACTGGATCAGCGGCTTGCCAATCATCTTGTTGCTCGCAGTGTCGACAATGGAGACGTTGCACGGCCCCTCGTGTGGGATGGGGAGCTCGGCCCTGAAGTTGACGACCTGGCCCGGCGACAGGCGCTGGGTGCGGTTCTTGTTGTCCTCGAACTCGGCACCGCGGCAGAGGAACAGGTTGCCTGCATCGTTTTATGAGAAGATACTCAAGGCATGAAATGGGCGAGGTACGTACAGCTTGCGGCGGGAGATGCGACGTCTTCGAGGGGAATGGTATCGTCGGCGTTGACGGCCGCCACGGCAGCGCTCCCGCAGGATGCGGCCATGGCTGGGCCAACGACACGGGCCGGGGGAGTGACGATCTTCCCGTGAGCAGCCACGGCGGCTATGTAGCACGCAATGGCGACGAACTCGGGTCTCATGGTTGCGGCTGGGTGGAGTCTGCGGGTGTTATGTGCTCGAGACGAAGGCTGGGAGTGACTGGCCTGACAGGGTTCAGAGAGAATGACTTGCACGAATCAAAGTATTCCCGAGTTTGAGCAAGTATTTGAAAATAGAAACCGTATAAATATTCTCATGGGGAGCGAGGCGCTATCAAGCTAATATCCAGTAGTCCGTACCGACCATCTAGTGTCGCCTCAGCCCGAAGACGGCCAGTCCAGACTATGCTTTACTTCTAACGAACCTGCAACGCCGGCAATCATCTTCCGGGCATAGCATTTCTCCAGAGTGGCGGCTCAGATCACGGAGACCTGGAATCCCATTAGTTGGCCGTGATGAAACGCGGAGGAGCCTGAACCATCGTGATGTTTCAGGGCGGTGGTAGTTGCTCTGGTCTTGGTGTTATCCAGGTTGTCGCGGGAAAATATTTGCAGGTCGGTCTGGGTTTCTCTAGAAACCTGCGTACTCTCGAGGGTCGCGCCTGGGAGCAAACAGGGCAGGTTCACTCAATGCTCAATGCTTGGGAGGGCCGTGTCTGCCGGATCTTCCGAACGGACGACTTCCACGAGCGAACATCCAAGAAATATCTCGCGGAATTGGTCATTCAAAAGAGGTGGCGCCAGAACAATGGCTCGGCAGGTCTGCTCCAGCATGAGCCGTACTGGTGCCTCGATGTAAAGGCTGTGCTCCTGGAGACTCAAAAACCTGAGCTTCGCAGCAGCATCGAAATGCCACACGGACATATGAGACTGCATTGTTACGAGATTCAAGCAGAGGTCGCCCTTTCTCTTGCCCACATTCTCGTCCCCTCCCTTGACGGATTTCCAGAATCTGTTGAATCTGATGCGGATCGGGGCTGGAAGGCGGCATACGGCCAAGGTAAGGACCTTGCGGCAGGCTTCTCTGACCACTACTGGGTCGACCCGTGTCACCGTTTTCCCGTAGCCGAGAAATTCAGGGCTGGGGGTGGACGACATCATGTAGCGGATGTGTTGAACGTTTCTGGATGGGTTCGGCCGGCGCGGTTGTGCGTACACGCCGCTTTTGATCCAGGCATTCTAGGCCCATTCGTTGCTCCCGAGCATGTTGATGGAGAAGCAATTCGAATAGTACACAACATCGACTCCTTCCAGATAACTGCGGCAGTGTTACTCAGACGATGCCTCTACCCAGAGCGGCAGAGGATACAACGCACCTGGCTTTGCAGGTTCGGAGCACATTGATGCAGACACGAGCCCGCCTCGAGGTTCCCGGGGCTTCCCAGGCTCGCGCCCAGGGAGGAGCCTCGCACTGGTCGTGTGGCAGCTCAGGGCCGCTCAATTGGCAAACTGCGTGGTTCCATTTCTGCCCAGTGTCGAGGCGGAGGTGGATGAAGCGGTTTCCGAAGAGCTCGAGATAGACCAAGACGCGTATGTGGCGCGGCAGACGGGTGAAGAAGAGGGAGGTTGTTTGCCGGGCTACATCCAGCCCGTCTACAACCAACAGCGAGTCCCTGTGCCTCCTCGGAGAGTGAGCCATACTAGCAGTAGAGCGAGGGACGGCGGGGACGATAGACTGCAGTGCGGTGCACAGCCGCAACAGATATTTAGATGTAAGAGACTAGTTTTAGATTCTGTTTAAACGTCGCAAGTTGGGTGACGTCGCCTTGGTGATTGGTGATGGTCGATATAGAAGGCAGGTAACATGCAGTTGCTCGAAACGAAACGCGAGGGGGAAGCAACAGCTCCCCTCTGCCTTCCAGAACGTACCACAGCCATCGGCAATGGACGATGCTTCCTTTGTGAAGCATCATTGGCCGTCCTTGCTGCTGCGACTCCAAACCTAACGCGGTGGCATATTTTCGCCTCTCTGAGGCACTTCCGCCAACCTTTGAGCCGTAGACTCTGCTGTCTTTTCAGGCGAGTCTTGTTTCTTTCCCCAGGACCCCATGCTCCTCTTGCTTTGCTGGATGTTTGACTGCGGCAATCGTTGCGATAGCTGCTCTCGCGGTGGCGTCGATGGAATATCGGAGGAGCCTCCCTATAGCTCTCCCCGCTAGTCCCGAAGAAACTGCTGGAGATTAAGCCTCCGCTGAATATGTCGTTGGTATGCACTGTCCGGGTCGTCTGGGTCTTCCAGGAGCTCCGGCGCTTCCGCTGCTCCAGACATTGCTGCGATACGGGTAACAGACCACTGTATATCAACCATGATCTTCATCTTCTTCGCCTTATCGTGCTGCGTCGTGATATTAAAAATATCGCCAGAGTTCAGCGGGCGGCCAGAGTCAACTCTCGTCGCCCAGCTGGAGCGTTTTGAATCCGACTCCTTTACAAGCGCTCCAATAGTATCAGCATTAACGTCAACAGGGGCTTTTGGGTTTGTCCCTCGCATGGTTATCCAGTAGAACTGGAGCTCGACACAAGATAACTCTTGGTCCTCAAGATGTGGAGTAATGCCGAGACACTTCAGAGCAAAACGAGACTGCCCCCACCACGAATGTAGCTGTGGATTCATGCATAGCATGTTCCAGTCTTGATCTGAGCATGCGACTGAGTTGCCTAGGAGTGTGACGGCTTTTTTTGAGATCTCCTTGCCGAACAGTTTGCTGAAGAATGGCCCCATGCCTTCAGTAGCCCGTCGGTTCTTCTCTGTCGAGTTCAATGCGAATGGTATGATATGGCATACTTCGACAGGTGTTGTCCCCGTGAAAATACAAGTTCCCCCATCCCGCGTGAAGGCCTGCTATTATATTAGATCCTGCTTCCTCTTCGGCAATTTGCGAGGGCCTGGTTGTGTGAAAATACATTGTTTCTCTGGGCTGCGCCTCGCGATTTCTTCATACCAGATGACGGGGAATCACTCGTATCATTTCGGCCAGGGGATAGTGAGAGCTTTCCGAGAGCCTCCGAGAGCGGCTGATCGGCAATGCTGCCCTGTTTTGACCCAGCCGTCGACTTATTACCATCGCGCGGGAGTGTGCCTTTCAACACTAAGTTCGTTAGCTATAAAGGTATAGAGAAGGCGTAGTCAGAGTACAGAAAGCATACCAGCACGGAGGAAACCGTCAATACCATCAAGGGTCTCGGCAGCGTGAGGAGCTTCAACGTGGTCTCGCAATACCCGCAACTGGTGAAGCGGTATGACCACCAGGACAGACAGCTCTAAAGCCGTGAACTTCAAAGCCTCGAGCCTCTGTCCCTGGCTTTTCCAATAGTTCTGTAGATCTGGCAGTATCGCATCGATGATGGCAATGCGCTCCTGGAGATCGTCGAGAGGCACAGCGTCTCCGGTAGTCGGTGCTCGTGGAGGGCATTGCAGTAAGTACTGCTCCAAAACATCCAGATCCGAAGGGCTATTGTCTTTGTTGCGAAGAAATTTGACAAGTAGGCCCTTCCAATACTCCTCGTCCTCGTGTTTCGACATGACGTAGGTTCTCGGTTGTTGGTGGAGCCAGGCATGTACTCGTATGGAGAGAATGCCAGGGTGCGATGCTGGCGCGTGGTGTGAAAACTTTTTGACTGGTGAGCAAACACTGCAGGGTAATAGTACACGTACACTACAGAATTTTCAACGAGGTAATCCACGCTAGGCCCTTTACGGCTATACCGTGCCTCCTGACGGAGCAGGGGTCGTCTCCACCCTTCCCGACCCCACGGCGTTTTTGGCCCCGAAAGCACCGACCTCCAGAGCCAATGAGCCCGTAATAGCGACCAGGTCGCAGAAAAAATGACCCTGAGGTCCGTACCTATCCAGCTTCGTCCATCTACAGCGGCTCCCACGATGGCCTCCATGGCGCCAACCTCGGTCTGCTCCTTGTGCATTTTCGCACTGGGCCGCCGTCCAGTACCTCGCAGCATTGTTCAGCCATATCTTGGCCAGCGGTTTCTGTCGCACCAGGGCAAGGCTCGGCCGTCGCGCATGGTCCTGTCGGACCAGGTTCATCAGCCGCCTACTCGCGATGGCCGCAGGTCGCGCCCCGGGTCGGTCGCTGGGCCCTTTGCCGGCATGAACAGAAGAGTCGCCAACGTCGATCCGGGCCGAGCTCCAAGAGCAGCGCGCGGCTCGTCCGCCACGGACAAGAGGGACTCGGGCAGGGACTCGGGGAGGGACAACGACCGGCGATCGAAAGATGACAGGAAGGCCCTCAAGATGCAGCGCGCATTGGCGACCGTCTCCTACAGCAAGCGAACATCTACCAAGGACCGCATGCTGCAGTACGAATCCTTTGACCAGTTCGACCTGCTGCCCGCCCTGAAGACGGCCGTCTCCGACGAGCTCTTCAAGGGCATGGTCGACATTCGCCCGACACCCGTCCAGCGGCTCGCCATCCCCGCGCTTCTCGGGCAGTCGAGCTCGGAGACGACGAAGAAACGAAGCGAGCAGATGGACTCGTTCCTGCTAGCAGCTGAGACTGGCTCTGGCAAGACACTGGCCTATCTCCTGCCGGCCATTGATGCTCTCAAGATTGCCGAAGCTGAAGACCCGGAGATCAAGGCTCACAAGGAGCGGCAAGACACAGAAAAGGAGCGGCAGCAGGCTTCCAAGTTCAAGGGCAAAGCCTTTGAAGAGCCGCACCCCACCATGGCTCGCCCAAAGGTCCTTGTGCTTGTCCCCACTGCCGAACTGGCTCACCAGGTCATGCGAGTGTCCAAGCTGCTTTCGCATGTGGCCAAGTTCAAGACTGAGATGTTGTCGTCCGATTTGAAGCCCCAGCAGATTCAGCGCAACCTCTACGGCCCCAAGGGGCTGGACGTTGTCGTCTGCACACCGCATCTGCTGGCGTCCATCGCCGACTCGGACCCAAATATCTTGTCTCGGGTGACCCATCTGATTGTGGACGAGGCCGACTCTCTGTTCGACCGAAGCTTCGCACCGGTAACAACAAGCATCGTCGAGCGTGCGATGCCTTCGTTGAAGCAGCTTGTTTGCTGCTCAGCGACCATCCCGAGGAAGCTGAACAACTTCTTGGCAACCAACTACCCCAAGATGGTTCGCATCACCACGCCCAACCTCCACGCCATCCCACGGCGAGTGCAGCTTGGCGTCATTGACGTCTCCCGAGACCCGTACCGTAACAACAAGGACCTCGCCTGCGCCGATGCAATCTATACCATTGGGAGAGAGTCCTCGCAGCATGAAGGACCGGTCAAAGGCGAAATCGACGTCCGCCGGGTCATGGTCTTCGTCAACGAGCGGGAAAAGACTGAGCAGGTAGCCGAGTATCTTCGGTCAAAGGGCATTGACGCCGAGGCCCTGCACAGGGATACGCCCGAGAAGCGCCACGGCGAAGTGCTCGCCACCTTCACGTCGTCTGAGCCGCTGCGAATTCCAACGCCGGATAATACAGGACGGCGCTCGTTGCCCAATGTCAAGGCCCTGGTAGTGACCGACCTGGCCTCCAGGGGCATCGATACCTTGGCTGTCCGACACGTTATTCTGTACGACGTGCCTCATACTACCATCGACTTCATCCACCGCCTCGGCCGAGCTGGGCGGATGGGTCGACGAGGACGGGGCATCGTTCTGGTTGGCAACGACGACAGGAAGGACGTTGTTGCCGAGGTGAAGAGGAGCATGTTCATGGGCCAGGCGCTCATCTAGACGACTCACTGTATGATACCACATGTACAAGTACTAAATTTGCGTTGTGTATTGCACTGTCATGTATGCTAGAGATCATGGAGGATTTGGAGGACATCACATACACTGTACGATTACAGGTTGGAGGTTGACTTGGTTCAGGCGTCTCCATCCACATATAGAGCACATAATTGTCACGACGGAGCCTCTCATATCCGTAATGGGGAAGGCAGCAGCTTCCAGCTATCGGTCAACCAACATCTACAAATACCGACTGCTGAAGCTGTGACCCATATTCGTACTTTATCTTGCTTGAGGGCTTCGTCTGGACACCTGAGCTCCGGGAGGTGGCCCAAGCTCTCGGTGTTGGTATTTTTAGTGGGCCGCTTCCGGCTCCAGAGCATCCCACCCTGGCCGCGTCGCGACGCGTCTCGATATTTCTCCTCCACCAAAATACCCGCCCACCAATGCGCAACAACAGGCGGGCATCGTCTTGACTACAGTTGGTTCCGCCCTGATTTATAGCCACAGTGCACTTCAGCCATCAGCCATCAGCCTTTTATCGTCGCTCACCTACTACGTTTACCCTTTCGCGGCCCGTCCGTCCACTCGCGATGCCACGGCCAAAGAGGGCGCGAAACGCGCCGCCGAAGAATGCAAAGGCACCGGAGCCCTTGAGCGACATGGATCACCTGGACGACGACCGTGGCCGCACCAGAGGGCGCGCGAGGACGACTCGCTCTATGGGCTCGCGCCTGAGCCTTGGGGAGGAGGACGCTATCAGGGAAGCGAACCGCACCCGCGACGTTGCGCTAGACAGACTTGCGAATGAGGACGCGACCACGACGGTCGGAGACGACACGAGAAGCTCGATTGAGATTGGCCGACGCGCCATGGCGACACCCGCGATGCGTCGAGATACCACTGGATTGGACCTGGCAGACGACGATGTGTTTGGCGACTTGGACGACAGCTTCGCGGACGGGGAGATGCCGCATGGAGGCCGCTCGGCAGACAGCACGTCTCTGACGCTGAGCCACTTCAAGCCCAGGTCGCGCCAGTCGAGCATCATCGGACGGAATGATCCTCCCATTCGGCCCAGCAGCAGGGGCCCCAACACGCCCGGGGTCAGCTCGTCGTTCAACATTGGGCTTTTCAGAAGACGCGCGAGAGAGCCCTCCATCCTGGGCACGTCGCGCAAACCACGATCGGAAACCGGGGGCACGACTCAAAACTCCGAGGTGGAAAGCGAAGGAGAGTTTGAGCCGGAGGCTGAGTCCACGCCTCTCAACGAACGGCGCAAGACGCGACACAGCCTGCGACGGGAGCGCGACCAGTCGTCGGTGCAGCCGGCGGAGTCGAGCTCGAGGAAGCGCAAGAGCGTCGAGGCACATGAAGCAAGTGCTCGCCCAGAGAAGACATCGCGTGTTCATTCAGATATTGAACGCAACGACGATAGCGACTCAGAGCTGTCTGCCATTGCCTCTCCGTCCCCGCCTCCGCCTGGCTTCTTCCAACGGCCTGTAACGCCAGTCAACCAAGACGAGATTACTGCGCCGCCGGCCAGCAGCGACTCGGAGGGAGAAGCTGATGCGTGGCCGGATATTCACACGCTGGCGAAGCGACGCCGTCGGCCTTCAGTCGCCACCCCCCTGCGAGCTGATCACCTCTCTGATATCTCCTCGCCGCCGTCACTCACCCACTCGCCCAACTTTGAAGAGGCGAGAGCCACGAAACAACGGGGGCGACCGGCAACGCGGCGTCAAGAGTCACCCAAAATTACCACTGCAGACCTCACCAACCTGCTTCCCAAGCGCCGGTACAGGCGGACCCAGGACCCGTTTGACCTCGGCAGCGACGAGGAGTTTGACACGACGGGCATGGCGCAAGACGAGGACGAGCTCTCTTATCTGCACGGGAGAGCTGCGCGAAGGAGAAAGGGCAGCCGGCCACCCAGCCGAGCCGCATCTGCACGGCCAGCTTCTCGCGCGGGTTCTCGGGCGGCCTCGCGCGCTCGAGGCAACAACTCCGCCCTGAAGCCCAAGCAGACGCCCACCTCTGTGCGTCGGTCCGCGCGGAGTAACAAGACGTACCACCATCGTCGATCCTCGGACAAGGAGAACGAGAGCGGCGATGATGGGGACGAGGAGGGACAGAGTCAGTTCTTGCCCTTGCCGGACGACACCTTTGACATGGGTACCGGCGAGGCCACGACGACCCGTGTGATCCCCTCGACAGAGGAGCTGAAGCAGGCGGCCAAGAAGTTTGTCGAGGTGGACAAGTGGGAGTTGGAGTTTGAGGAGGTCGCCGAGCCGCCGTCTCCGCAGAATGCGCGATGAGCAGGGGCAAGGGCAAGATTTGATTTTCCTTTCATGACTAGGGAGCGAATGGAGCAACGGGTGTTAGTTACGTATACATGTCAACTCTGTATAGGTTCAATAGGGGTAAAATTGGAGGCTTGGGAGAGCCTTCTTGATATCATTTCATCTTTGCTCGAATCCCGCGAGAAGCGGTCCGCTTTGGGGACCTTTACGGTTTGAAATCTAAAAACCACAACTCCTCTACGCCGTAATGCCGTGCTAAATCCATGCTCGCCGTACGATTGCCCCAGGCCCTATTTCATCAAGCTGATGGCCTCTGTTTTCTGTTCCACGACCGCCAGCAAGGGATCCAGCACATTCGGATCCCGCAGGCCGACTGTAATGTCATCCGGTAATCGCCCGGACATGAACAATGCCTGTTTGAGTCAAACGTCAGTCGCCGTCCTCTCACGGAGATGTGTCTGGGTAGCCCTACCCGCTTCACGTCCTCAAACTTTGCCTCCTTGGCCGTGTACTCGCGAATCACCTCGTCCGTCTCAAAGTCGACGTAGACGCGCGTGTCGCGTATCCGCACCACGACGTTGTCGAGGCGCAGGAAGAGGCGGCAGAGCAGCAGCATGCGCTTCTCGTGGACGCGCAGCTTGGCGCTGTACACGGAGATGCCGTTGTCGTCGAGCTCGCTCTCATACAGCACCACCTCGTCGAAGAAGAGTATCGGGTCACGCCGCTTGAGCAGCTCGAGGGGTATCTTTTTGTCGGTGGGCTGCAGCGCAACGCTCGCGTCCTGCGGCTGCTGCACCGTGCCCGCGTACGTCGTAGAGTAGCTCCAGTCGTAGGGCTTGACGACCTCCTTGATCTTCTGGGTGGTGCCCTCCCTCGTGCTCTCCCAGTCGCGCGCGTAGGCGACCTTGAGCATGTTCTTCTCCGTCTTGTCGACGGCGTCGAGGGCGTCGGGCGCGGTGAAGCGGATGGCCCAGTTGGTCGGCGCGTGGAGCACCTCGACCATGTTGTCGCCGAAGATCATCTCGGGTATGGGGATGCCGATCTGCTCCGTCATGGCGTCGATGACGCCGGACTTGGAGATGGGGAGCTTGCGCGTGGAGATGCGGAAGCGCTTCTGGGTGTGCGACGTCGTGGCGGCGGAGAGGGCGTCGGGGGTCGGGAACGGCTCGTTTGGGTGCGTAATGTGGTTCATGGTGGCGGCTGCAAGCTGCATCGAAAACGTCTGCACTGATTCGAGAGATGGATAGAGGAGGTCGGGTGCAAATAGAGCGAGGAGGGATGCTGAAGCGAGGTCCCGACGGAAGTTGAACGACGATGGTGGGGTAGCTCTGGTATCGATTGCACCAGCCCACCAGCCCACCATCACTCATACATGTCAATGCGAGCTGTCGTCAAGGGAGACCAACACAATGAAAGCAAGGCCTGCAGCCACCAGCACGAGCTCAGTCAAGTTGCCCCGGCTTATCCGTACGATATACAGGGTTCTACCAGCATTACTTCGGGAGCACTTTCGAGCTTTCTACTGGGTGGCTGATGCCCAGCTCCGGTACCAAGCGTGTGCAATTAGTGCGGGAACTCTGCTCGACTTTCCTTCATATCCGCCTGCTCAGATCTCCATATTGGTTCAACGGGCCATCAATTCGCATAATCGGACATTCACGAAAAGACTTTTAATGCACCGAGTTTGTCGATTCAATCGAATTGCGATGGTAGAGGGAGGCTTACTCGTATAGTCGTTTGGGGTGGTTGGTCAGCATTGTTGGTGGTGCTTCCAGGCTGGTTGCTCTGACAACGGCCACCGACAACTGTTTGGCCGGCCGACCTACCGGGGATCCTTGAACTACCCTCCGCCACTTGAACCACACCAACTGTCCGCTCCCGTGGCTCCTTCGAAGTTAAACCTGTAGAACTCATCACCACTACTGCGGATTCAATGGCGACACGCACGCTCGAGTCGCGCCTCGAGCGCATGTCTGTCCAGGACGAAAACGACCCTGCCGACGGCACCAAGCACTACTCAAAGAGCAAGGTAGGAGCTCTTGCGGTGGACTGGAAGCTTATCCGAAGCTAATCCCCTCTGTAGACCATTGTCGCATCGAGCTCATCAACACTTCCCCATGGAAGCAGCCGCACGAATCTCTTCAAGGTCGCTCTGCAATCACAAAGCCATAATGCCATCGCTTCGGTGACGCTGCCATCGCAGGCCGCCCAACGGAAAGCCAACAACCCTGCGTCCCCTCCGCGAAAGCCGCTCCCTGCCAGCTCGTCTCGCAACTCCGGAGAGTCCGCGGACGAGGCCAAGGCCGTCGCCTTGGTCGAGCAACCCAGTATGCCCAAGTCCTTCCACCTGGGCATGTTCGAGATTGGGCGGCCGCTAGGCAAGGGCAAGTTCGGGCGCGTATATCTCGCCAGGGAACGCACAAGCGGCTTCATCTGTGCCCTGAAGGTCCTCCACAAGAGCGAGCTCCAGGTCGGCGGAGTCGAGCGACAGGTGCGGCGCGAGATTGAGATCCAGAGCAACCTCCGGCACCCCAACATCCTGCAGCTGTTCGGCCACTTCCACGACAGCAAGCGCGTGTTCCTGATATTGGAGTTTGCCGGCAAGGGGGAGCTGTACAAGCACCTCCGGCGCGAGAACCGCTTCCCGGAGTGGAAGGCTGCCCAGTACATTGCCCAGATGGCATCCGCGCTCCGGTACCTGCACAGGAAGCACGTCATCCACCGGGACATCAAGCCCGAGAACATCCTCGTTGGTATCCACGGCGAGATCAAGATCTCGGACTTTGGGTGGAGCGTGCATGCGCCGAACAACAGAAGGAAGACGATGTGCGGCACCCTGGATTACCTGCCCCCAGAGATGATCAAGCCTGGGTCGTCGGACAATTACTACAACGAAAAGATTGATCTGTGGAGCTTGGGGGTCTTGACCTACGAGTTCCTCGTCGGCGAGGCTCCGTTTGAGGACACTCCCGTCATGACTCAACGGAGGATCGCTCGTGCCGACATGTCGATTCCCTCGTTTGTCAGCCCCGAGGCCAGTGATCTCATCAAAAAGGTTCGTACCAGCTTCTCTCTTCAAATGCCTTCATGCTGGCTAACTACAAACAGCTTTTGGTTCTCGACCCCGAGAAGAGAATCCCGCTCGAGCAGGTTCAGCAGCATCCCTGGATCCTGAAGCACTGTGTCAAGGGCGAGAGGGCTACCAACCGCGAAAAGGCTCTGAGTTGATGACGCGATGCAAAAGCAGTAGCTGTTTTGCTTGGTTGGATGGATAGGGACGGCGTTTGCGTGTTGCAATAATGAGGGACAATGGTGTGCATATGAAGGAGTTACTGGAGTCTCTAGTCTTGGGCAATTCGATACAAAACAAGGCCATGAGTTGCGTCGTATATTTCTTCTTTGGGTATCGTCAAGAGCATCGTGAGCAGAGGCCAAAGCTGTGGATGACCCCCGGAGAGACAAGCCGTATCGTACATGGTCGTGGGCTTTCGCCTTTTCCTTCCTCACCTATATACTTCGTCAAATGGTCTGGTGTCTGAAAAGCACGAGTCCCAGACTTGGTCTATCACTTTTGAGGCTTGCGCCTCGTCCTTGCACCTCGGCCGCGCCATGACCGAGTTGATGGCCCTCCGGCGGACGCAGTTTTGGAACTGCTGTGTCACGGACCACTGGCCTCGAGTGAATGCTTCCCTCGTCCACCGACATTCTCCGCTGAGCATCGATGCGCGGATCTGATAGCACGGTTAGTGGTGCGATGATCGGGGCATGTGGTGCGGAGGGACTGACCTCTGTGCAGGCCGCGTGCTTCAAATCCTTGTCTCCCGCCCAGTCGACTTTCCAGCGCAGGTGGTCCCAGGCATGCACCATCTCGTGCGCCAGCGTGTCCTCCAAGTGCTTGCGGTCCCGGATCTCGTTTGCGCACAGCAGGATGCCGTGGTTGGGGCTGAAGCCGCCGGACTGGCGATGGACCTGGCCGTCGTCCTCTAACCGGGCGGGACAGCGGCGGCACAGGACGTTGGAAGGGTCGAGCTTGCCGTTGAGGCCTTGGATCTTGTCAGACAGGAAGCGCACGGCGGGCGAGTAGGTGAAGAGCCAGTCGCGGTACTCCTCGCAGCGCTTGCAGTCACGCTCCTCGTGCACCTTGTAGCGCCATTCGCGGTAGTGAAACTGGCCCTCCTTGGTCATCTGGCCGGAGAGGATTCGAAAGTAGTTCATCCACCACTTGGTCTCGGGGTCAAAGCCGGTGCGCGCCGGGTCGTTGACGACCTCCTTGGGGGGACTCGATGCCGTGGTCCCGGACGGACCCGGGGGTGGTGAGGGAGCTGCATCGGACCCCATGGCGGTGGCCGGGCTGTTTTCGAAAGAGGAGGTGCTGTAGGTTTCAGTTCGTCCGCGAATTATGGGTCGCTGCGACGCAGGGAAGCAGTGAGGCGATGGTTTGCGCCCTTTTGCAGGCCGGATGAATGGTGTCTGTCGATGCAGGGCTCTCTCGCTGGTTGCAGCCAGCGCCCGGAAATTCTGCCGGGCGCCGTAGTACTCCCTGTCTGCGGGCGGTGAGAAGGCATAGAGCCGGTGGGTACGTACCTGTACTTCGCCCTCCGTAACCTCAGGAGGTACCTACAGTAAAGGCTAAGTAGCCCCGAGACGACCGACTCGTTAGCGGCCCCGGGGCTTGGCCTTAGCGCCCCCAGTTCCACTGTCCTGCCTGAGGTCATCGCCCTGCGCGCCCTGCTGGCGGGCCTATGACATCGCCCACAGACGTCAAAGCGGGCCCTGCGTCGGGACTGGGGATGACGTGAAGCCCAATAAGCTTCACAGGCACGACATGAGGATCCAGGCGAAGCATCCCACTTGCGAACGCCAATGTCCACGGCCGATGCAGTTGCAAGGGCAGGCAGTCAATATGACGGACGAGGGAATTACGAGGTCACAGCCTCAAGGTCAGTTTCACGTCGTCTTGCATGTGAGAGAGACGCGGCGAGAGTGACGTGACGTCCTCGAGTCTCGCTGCTTTCTCTCTCTCCGCTGGCCCCGGTTCTTTTCATTCTTTCATTCGCAACTCCGGGAAAAACGTTACTGACGAAGATTTTGCCATCAGAAGCCGCAGGCATGAAGCGCTCCAGGTCGTCGCTGACAATCGTCATCAAGCTGGGTGAGTTGGCCACGGGACCGCGGCGATTCCTCGCTGGAATGCCCCTTAGCTGACTCGATGGAATGAATACAGGGACGAGCTCGATTGTGGATGAAAAGACACATGAGCCGCTGCTGCCCATCCTGACCTTGATCGTGGACACGGCAAACAAGCTCAGAAAAGATGGCCACAGAGTTGTCATTGTCTCGTCAGGGGCCATTGGCGTCGGTCTGCGCCGAATGGACGTGGACAAGAGACCAAAGCATCTAGCCCAGCTGCAGGTGAGTACCTCTTACACCATCCATTGCCCGAGACTTGCCCTGACCATGTCACGAACCCAGGCCCTGGCAGCAATAGGCCAATGTCGCCTAATGAGTCTATGGGACAGCCTTTTTGGGCATCTGGCCCAGCCAATTGCTCAGATTCTTCTGACCCGGAATGACATTGCCGATGTAAGGCCCCTAGACAGCTGTCGTGTCGAATCGTCATGAGCGAAGTGCTAATGATAATACCCCAGCGGACGAGGTATCTCAATGCTCAAAATACCTTCAACCAGCTGCTGGAGATGGGAGTTATTCCCATCGTCAACGAAAACGACACACTGGCCGTCTCCGAAATCAAATTTGGCGACAACGATACCCTTTCGGCAATCACCGCGGCCATGATTCATGCGGATATGCTGTTCCTCATGACAGACGTCGACTGCCTGTACGACAAGAACCCGCGGACGCACCCGGAAGCCCGTCCCATCGAGATTGTCGACGACATCAGCGCTCTGGAAGCCGATGGTGGGTTCCGCGACTCACATGTCTTTCAGAAATGATACTAATCGAGGCGTAATAGTATCGAGCGCCGGCTCTGCTTTGGGCACAGGCGGCATGAGCACCAAGATTGTCGCTGCAAGGCTGGGGACGTTGGCTGGTGTAACAACGATAATTACCCGGTCCTCCAATCCTGGCAACATCCTCGGCATAGTTCGCTACTTGACAGTCCCCCCGACACCCAGCAGCACGTCATCCGAGTCTGGTGATCATCCTGCTGAGCCATTGTCGCAGAAGAGAGTATCCTTGAATCTCTTGGACGCGTCGACACACGCCGATGATGCCTCGGCTCCGCCGCTGCACACGCGGTTCTTGCCGTCGAATGATCCGATCCAAGATCGCTACTTCTGGCTCCTGCACACACCTAACCCACACGGCACGATCTACATCGACGCTGGCTGTCACCGGGCCTTGCTGGACAAGGCAGGCCTGCTGCCTGTTGGGGTGGTCGACGTGGAAGGCCACTTTGCCCAGCAGGAAGTGGTACGTCTAGTCGTCGTGGAGCGGCGCGCCTCTTCTCCAGGGCCGGATGGGAAACGATGGGAGGGAATGGCTCAAGAGGTTGGGCGTGCACTGGTAAACTATGCTGCCGCCGAGATTACGAGAATCATGGGCCACCAGAGCGTGGAGATTGAGGAGATTCTCGGATACGCCGACAGCGAGTACGTCGCGCACCGCTCGCACATTGGGTTCTTTAGAAAAGAGAGTCGCCCGGTAACGCCGATTCGGGATTTTGAATGACCGGAATGAATCTATGGTAATGTCTTGGGAAAGGACATGTAAATCCACATGAAAGAGAAGGACCAAAAGCGAATTGATTGCTATTCTTTTCCCCATGATACCATGTAAGTTCCCGTAAATTGACCTTTAAACGCCTCTGCAATGTCGAGTTCCCCGGTCTAACGCCTGCAGGTTTCGCCAACCTCTCAACTAGTTGGTAGCAAACAAGTTGTCTTCGTCGCGCAGGTACTCTCCACAGTCGGCCTGGCGGAAGACGGTTATGCCTGTCGGGTCCAGCCTCCGTGCCTCGGCCGTGCTCCGGGCCGTGACGCCGAAGCCCAGGGGCGTGTCGTTCATGCTGTAGACCACGACGCCCTGATGCTCGGGGCAGTCGTCGGACCACCGCCCGACGTGGGCCTTGACGATGTTGCCCCCGTAGAGGAAGGGCATTTCGCCGTTTGGGCGCACCCAGACCTTCCACCGGGCGTGCTCGGCGATGATTTCGAGGGCGGTAATGTGCAGGCGGAACTTGCCAGTCTTGGTAAATTTGCCTTGGTAGAGGATCCAGCGTTAGCAATTGGACGGTCTATCTCTGAGGACGTTGGGGGGACGGATGGAAGCCGTACCGACGCAGGTTCCGAGGGAGAGGAGCTTCTCGCGCGCTATTGAGGTGGCCAGGTTGGCGATTGACAGGCGGACGTAGTAGACGCGGTCCTTGACCAGCCGAAAGACAAATCTGTCTGCGTTGGGCGAGTCGTCGAGCGGCGCGATGAGGTTCTTGAGCGAGCCGCCCGTGTAATTGGCGAGCTTGGTGAAGAGCGTCTTGCTCTCCTGCTCCGTGAGGGGGCGCATGTTGACGGAGAGTGCGCTCTGCGAGGTGCTTGATTCCGTGCGAAGTGCAAATTCGATCAGCGTGGTCGGTGGTATCCAAGATCTCTGGTGAAGGCGTCACGGAAGGCTGATGAGGCTGTCGTCGATGGGTTGTATGTACGGATTATTGCAGAGCGGAAAAAATCTGGACCTGGACAGCCTATCAAACGTGGGGCGCCGATAAGGAGCCAAAGAGTTTTAGGCGGGTTGGCGAGCCAGCCAGGTCCAGCGAGGGGCCTGGACAACGAGGCAATGGAGGGGCAGTCGTCTGTCGTTGGTCAGCGAGCCCAAGTTCCCTCCAGTTCGATGCACCCCTTCCACAGCGAGACACGAGACAGCTTTGCAGCGCCATCCTGCCCCTTCTGCCCACCAACCACCCAGCACACACCACCCACCCGACCGTCGCAGTGGAGTATATCACCACTGTATTTAGGCTTTAGGGCACTTTGCTCTGGCAGTTGCTGGCACCAGCGAGCGGCAATCGGACGTGTCTTTTTATTCGAGTCACGCAGCTCTTCGAGACACTTCCTTTTCCCCCCACCATCCAGAGGATCAAGTGCGGCCTGAGTTTTGTGACTCACGCACTGCTCCTCAAGACCTGATATCCACGGTGGATGAAGCCAATTCGATTCCTCACGCTTCCGCTCTCGTCATCCAGACCACACCCCGTCCCGCGCGCATATCGTTGTGCCCTAGCGACCGGCCATCGCAGACTCACAGTCTCCCGAACCCTCCACGCCCACCAGGTGCCCAAGCTGCGGAAACGACACGACGACGCCGTCATGACTACGACCGCCACGACCCTCAAGGGCCAGCCCCTTGACAAGCCCGTCCTCGACGCCATGCTGCGGCGGCGCATGTTCTACACGCCGTCGTTCGAGATCTACGGCGGCGTTGGCGGTCTCTACGACTACGGCCCGCCGGGCTGCGCCCTGCAGGCCAACATCGTTGACCTGTGGCGCAAGCACTTCGTCCTCGAGGAGGATATGCTCGAGGTCGACTGCACCGTCCTGACGCCCCACGAAGTCCTCAAGACCAGCGGCCACGTCGACAAGTTCGCCGACTGGATGTGCAAGGACCCCAAGAACGGCGAGATCCTGCGAGCCGACCACTTCGTCGAGGCCATCCTCGAGGCCCGGCTGAATGGCGACAAGGAGGCTCGCGGTGAGAAGGTGGAGGAAAAGGACGACCCCAAGAAGAAGAAGAAAAAGGCCAAATCCGAGGCCGTCAAGCTTGACGATGCCGTTGTCCAGGAGTACGAGGAGGTGCTGGCCAGGATTGACAACTACGACGGCCCCCAACTCGGCGAGCTCATCAAGAAGTACGATCTCAAGAACCCGGCGACCGGCGTGCTGCCTTCGGACCCCGTGGCCTTCAACCTCATGTTCCAGACCTCGATCGGCCCCAGCAGCAACCTCCCCGGCTATCTCCGCCCCGAGACCGCTCAGGGCCAGTTCCTCAACTTTGCCAAGCTCCTCGAGTTCAACCAGAGCCAGATGCCTTTTGCCTCTGCCTCCATCGGCAAGTCCTACAGAAACGAAATCTCCCCCCGTGCCGGTCTCTTGCGAGTGCGAGAGTTCCTGATGGCCGAGATCGAGCACTTTGTCGACCCCCAGGGCGGCAAGAAGCACCACCGTTTCCACGAAGTTGAGCACGTTGAGCTAGTTCTTCTGGACCGCGACACTCAGCTCTCTGGTAAGACAGTGACCCGGAAGATTGCCATTGGCCAGGCCGTCAAGGAGGGTCTTGTTGACAACGAGACCCTCGGCTACTTCCTGGCCCGAATCCATCTCTTCCTGGAGAGGATTGGTGTCGATCTGTCCAAGTTGCGCTTCCGCCAGCACATGCAGAACGAAATGGCCCACTATGCATGCGACTGCTGGGACGCGGAGCTGCTCACGACCACTGGCTGGGTCGAGTGCGTTGGCTGTGCTGACCGAAGTGCATACGACCTGAGTGTCCATGCCAAGAAGACCGGTGCTCCTCTGGTCGTTCGCGAGCGACTTGAGGAACCCATTGTGGTTGAGGAGTGGCAAGTCGATATCGAGAAGAAGAAGTTCGGCCCCCTGTTCAAGAAGGACGCCAAGACTGTGGAGACCGCTCTGCTTGCTACCTCGCAGGAAGAGCGGGAGAAGCTGTCCAAGCAGCTGAGCGACGCTGGCAAGCTCACCCTCGATGTGGCTGGTGTTGGTAACGGCCAGGTCGAAGTCGGCAGCGACACCGTCAATATTGAGTTCCGAAAGAGGGTCGAGAACACAAGGGAGTTCACCCCCAACGTCATTGAGCCCTCGTTCGGTATCGGCCGAATCCTGTATTCACTGATCGAGCACAACTTCTGGACTCGTGGCAGTGATGGTGGCGACGAGGCCCGCGGTGTAAGTTAAGCATGCCTACAAACGTTCGAGCACAGTGGTCGCTAATCCATCCTACAGGTGCTTTCGTTCCCACCGACCGTTGCCCCTACGAAGGTGCTCATCGTGCCCCTGTCGTCCAATGCTCAGTTCAAGCCGATCCTCAAGAAGCTGTCGCAGCAGCTGCGCAGCCTTGGCGTGTCCAGCCGCGTAGATGACTCTTCTGCCAGCATCGGCAAGCGATACAGCCGAAACGACGAGCTCGGCACGCCGCTCGGCATCACGGTGGATTTCCAGACCTTGCAAGACCACACGATTACGCTGAGAGACCGCGACTCGACCACGCAGGTCCGGGCTGAGGAGGGCAAGATTCTGGAGGCCATCAAGTCGCTCGTGGACGGCAGCAAGAGCTGGGAGAAGGTTGCTTTGGAGCTGCCCAAATTCGAGGGCCAAGAGGTGGAGGTTGCTCTTCGCTGAAGCGGGCCATTGGGAATCAAGGATGAGGAGGACGTGAGACCGAGACTATTTAGAATCAAATCTGGATGTCGTCTAAAGAAACAGGCGGTCGGCCCGAAATAGATGAGAAAGTGGCCAAGGTGGCCTCAGCTATGGAGAGCAAACGCGCGATGTGCTGTTGATCCCTGCGAGTGGTTAAGTCGGGCAACGAAGGCTGCTCGAGGTGCTGCAGCGCGTGATCGGATGACAGCTCAATGACACTCATCAATGCGAGTGATAAGTAGCCCCGTGCAACCCGCCTATAATCTCGTGCGAGTGGAATACGTGCACTGGTGTCTTTACACTCGCGGTGGGCAAGGCACGTTACAGTATCCGTACATCCAGCTTGACCGTGTCCCCCTGGACAGGGAGGGGAAAGGGGCGCCCGGCGCGTGCGCGTGCGAGGCCAAGGTGCTCTGCAACGGATCCGTGCATCGAGGAGACTCTTGCCACGCCATGGACCGTGTGTTTGACGGGATTGGATGCCCCAGATTTACGGATACAGCGCAAGCAATCAGCTGTATCCGTACATTAGGTAGTCCGTAGCGGAGCCGACATACATAAGGTAAAGCAAGGGGGGGTTTTCCTGGGGTACTATTAACATTAAGCGCGTCCATTATACCCGTATATTGCACTTCGTATTGCACAAGCCTTGGCTGAGTTCTCGATGTCCAGAGGGCTGCAGGCCGCTGTGGAACTACTGTACTTCGTACGTGCTACTATTTTCGCAGCCGGGCGAGGCGACGACGTATCTGTACGAGCAGCGCCTCACGTGGCCTTGCATTAACTAACTGGGCCTGCGGCAGCCAGGGTGTTCCATCGCGGCGCGAATCCGGCTTGCCGCCGAGGGGTTTGGAGGGTCTGGTGGAGGAGGGGTGGTGGTGGGGACAAGGAAGTTGTCCTTGACGCCTCGCAGCAAGGCCGTCCTCGTCGATTGTTTTGTCATTTTACGAGTACATACGGACTACAGCCGTTTAAATATCGACCCTGCTGCCGGGCTGCCGGGTTAGCAGCTCAAGTGAACCGCCGGCGACATCTCTTCCGTATCCTGCACAATGGGTCCCGTCGTTGTCCTGCGCGGTACCGCCGATCCCGTGTGGGCGATGAGCGCGGAGACTGTTTCGCTCGAGGCCCCCTGGTGCATGGAGCAGAAACGCGGCGGTTCTCGAAGGTGTTTCTTCAACAGACGGTGCCTCAACCGGGCACTAGCGAGCTCCTATCGGGGTCGTACGTTTCAAGGAGGCCATGAGGAATCCAACAGCGTCATGGTTGGCGGCTCACGCTTGTCAACGCCGAGACGCCCCAGACAGCTGATCTGGGTGGCGCTCGCTGATGAGCGGCTGAACCAACGGCGCTGCTTGTGCTCCAGCGCACCTGAATCCGATAGGAAGTCGGTGCAGGACGGCTGTACGGGGTGGCTGGAATCGGCTGGCAACGTAAGTATGGACTACCAGGCACAGCCGCTGTTGGAGAGGGACGAGCAAGGCTGCGTGTCGACGAAAGGCTGTGGCGATTGCCCCGCTGGCCGGTCCATGGTCGTCTGGCCGTGACGCGCAGGTCGAGGATAAGGTACTCGTATTGATTATTGCAGATCACGGCAGTCGTTTGCTTGGACTCGTCGGGCCGTGCTCTCGCTTGTATCGCGATAGTGCACCGCGGCCAAGGAAGAGCAAACGGCGCTCGATGTGACGCGGGCCCGGATTGATTGATTGATTGATGGTTGATTGACGAGCCAGGGCCTCCCGCATTCCATGTCCAAAGAGGGGCCGCCACCCCGTTTGCCAGTTGTAGCGGTAAGGACCGCAAGGTAGCCGGTTTGCGGGTGCTGCCTTTCCCCGACACGCCGAGCCCCACCCCTGTTTCTCTTGGGCCTCAGCAGCGCCCACTAGGTAAGACCCAAGCCAAACGGCCTCTGCGCGCTGCCAGTCCCAGCTGGGCTGCGATCCATTGTCCTCCACTGCTCCGCTGCAGCCGCCGCCACGGGCACTGTGCGCCTGGGCCTGTCCACCTCCATCTCCCACGCACATCGGATCCCTCCTTGTCGCCCGACCTCCTTCTTGCACAACCTCGAGTGCGTACGCCTTCGTCGACCACGGCCTGTTCATGTTGCGCTGTTCCTGAGTGGCGCCCGCGAGACAAACGGTCACCAGCAGTCGACATACACCTCTCTCTGTCCCACCCGGTCGACCACGCTGCGAGCCGGCTGCCGCTGCTGAGGCGAAACCGCCCAAGTTGCCTTCGCCGCATCCCCTCCCCTCCTGAGCAGACTCGTCGACAAGGCCAACGGCTCGTGCCGGGCTTGCGATAGCGACCTGTGATCTCGCCTACGGTCTCTCGGGCGCCGCGATTGTCCAGCACCTTGGTTTATCGGCTGGCCGCCGTCGCAGCACTTCGACAGCACTGCGACCCCCTACGGCCGCTTGCACGAGCCGCAATTCGCCGCAGCGCTCGAGGCCCTGCTCACCAGGCGACATTTCAAGTCAAATCACCTAGACTACCCACGATTTCGCAGCCAAACTGATCCAAAATGGCCCAGAATAGGTACGTTTATTGGGGGAGAAGTCGTTGTTTGTCAAAATCCTGGCGAGAAGCGACAAACCACCAGTTGAGTCGGGGATATCGAGACCCGACCACACGACTCGGCGCCGATGATTTGTCGCCTCTCTGCCTCTCCAGTCACCCCCAATGACGAGCCAACGCCTGCCCTGGGCCTCGCACGTCCTGCGTGCCCTTGGCCGTGCAATTGCAGCTGCAAGCCATACATCCCAGTAGCTCGGGCCAGCGTTGCTGCCCAGAGGCTCCCCCACGAGGCCGGCCGCACGGCTTCTAAGGACTGTCCAAATGCTAATAAACTCGCAGCAGCATGTATTCGACCGGCCAGTTCATGAACCCCGGCCCGGCGCCGCGGCCACCCACCGACAGACCTCGCCTGAATCTGACGCCAAACACCAATCTCCCGGGAAGCATGGCCAACATGGCCATCTCTCCTATCCGCAGCACGGCTACGTCGACCTACACGGGCTCTACTATCTCGCTACCAATTGCCCGTCAGCAGTCTAATAACATGGACGGTATGGGCGGGGTTGCGATCAAGAAGGAAGGCTGGGCGTCAGTCAAGGAGAGCAAGAACTTCATTCAGCCCTGGAAACAAAAGTACCTGATTCTTCGCAAGGAGTCTTTGGACTTCCACAAGACCGAGGGCGGCAAGGTCGCATACACGCTCTATTTGAAGGATGTCCTCAACGTCGGCAGAGTCGAGCAAGCCGGCACCATCCTTGAGGTCAAGAGGAAGGCAGATGGCGCATCCAGCAGTCCCGGCGATGACGACGGACAGACCAGGACGCTCCAGATCAGGGTCAAGAGCGACGATGATCTTTACGAGTGGATTGACTTCATTTACGGCGCCTGCCCGGGCATGGGCGGCGTGAGCAACCCAACCAACTTTTCCCACGCAGTTCACGTTGGCTTCGACCCGCAGACCGGAGAGTTCATCGGCCTTCCCCCGGAGTGGTCGAAGCTCCTGAACTCCTCGGCCATCACCAAAGAGGACTATGAACGCAACCCTCAGGCTGTCTTCGAGGTCTTGGACTTCTACACCGATCTCGCCAAGAGAGCGGAGAACCCTAACCAGTACTCCAGCCTCACGCCCACGCCTCCCGCCACGACTCAAAACAAGCAGTTGGGCTACGGAAATGGAAGCTCAATAGCACCTCCTCGTCCGGCTCCTCCCACGCCATCTCAACGCAATCCAAGCTACAGCACGACACCGCCTGGCAGCTCTCAGAGGCGACCGACCCTCGGCGAACAGCAGCAGCAGCAGCAGCAGCAACGCCAGCAGATGCAGGTCATGTCGCCTAACTACGTCTCTCAGGATGCTCTGAGGGACGAGCAGCGAAAGAAGCAGCTGGAGGCACAGAAGCAGCGAGAGGCGGACGAACAGCACAGGCGTGAGCTGGAAGAGTACAACGCCTCGCTACCTAAAAACAAGGTCCCCTTGGCCCAGCAGGAGATTGGCGGCAGCGGCTACAGCGGCGCTTCCTCGCCATCACCCCACGGAGACCGATTCAACCCATCGCGAGCGGCTCCGCTTGCGCCCAAGCCCGCTGGGGGCCAGACCAGCGGCCTCCGTGCCCAGAGACCAGCTCCGCCAGCTCCTGGTGGATCTGGCGCTCCGAATCGCCCTCCCATGTCCTCACAATCAAGTTCCTCCCGGGATCCCGCCGCCCTGGCACCACGAACACCGCGAAACGACAGCCCCGCCGGATCCAGCGCAGCGCGGTACCAGAACGGCAACCAGGCATCTGCGCCGAGGCAGCCGCAGCCGCAAGGCCAAGCCGCTTCTCGATTGCCTGCCCCCGTCAAGCCGCTCAATGTAGCCGCCAAGCCAAGCCAGACGCAACAGGCAGATGGTGTCAAGGCGGCGGAGGCTGCGCTCACCGCGAAGCCATCAGCGGCAGAGCGCAAACAGGACGTGCGCATGTCCACAATGTCTGAAAGCGAGGTCATGGCCAAACTCAAGGAAGCCGTATCCAAGGAGGACCCCAATCTGTCGTACTCGAAGCAGAAGAAGATTGGGCAAGGTGCTTCTGGCTCGGTCTACGTTGCCAAGATCAAGGACACTGCCCAGGGCATCGCTCGTGAGGTTCTTCGTCAGCAGGGCAGCCGGGCGCAGGTTGCCATTAAGCAAATGGATCTTGCTCACCAACCGAGAAAGGAGCTGATTGTGAACGAAATCATGGTCATGAAGGACAGCCGGCACAGGAACATTGTCAACTTCCTTGACGCCTTCCTGCGAAACAACAACGCCGAGCTTTGGGTCGTCATGGAATACATGGAGGGCGGTGCCCTGACTGACGTGATCGACAACAACCCGTCCATCTCGGAAGAGCAGATTTCCACCATCTGTCATGAGGTAAGCCCCGTCTTGATGCGCCTCACTCAACGAAGCACGTGGGCTAACTTGAACTCTTCTTACTTAGACATGCCGAGGCCTGCAGCACCTCCACGCCCAAAGCATCATCCATCGCGACATCAAGAGTGACAACGTCCTCCTGGATGCGCGCGGCAACGTCAAGATCAGTACGTACCACAGACCCCTTTCACGTTGATTAAAATACAGAGTCCACGGGGCTAACCTGTCGCAGCTGATTTCGGATTCTGTGCCAAGCTCACAGAGACCAAGTCCAAGCGAGCAACCATGGTCGGAACGCCGTACTGGATGGCTCCCGAGGTTGTGAAGCAGAAGGAATACGGACCAAAGGTGGACATCTGGTCGCTGGGCATCATGGCCATCGAAATGATCGAGTCTGAGCCGCCGTACCTGAACGAGGAGCCACTGAAGGCTCTATACCTCATCGCCACGAACGGAACTCCGCGGCTGAAGAAGCCCGAGAAGCTGAGCAAGGAGCTCAAGGCATTCCTTTCCGTCTGCCTTTGCGTCGACATCAAGAGCCGTGCCTCGGCTGACGAACTGTTGGCCCACGACTTCTTGAAGCACGGCTGCCCCTTGGGAAGCCTGGCGGACCTGCTGGCATTCAAGAAACATGCGAAATAAGCGTCGCATGATGCCTACTTACTGTTAAGGAAGCAACGCTCGCACGGTCACCGTTTTAGTTCGACATATTGTGGTTTGGCAAGCAAAGAATGATGCTCATATTCCCCTGAATGATGGTTGGCGTTGGCGTTGGGAAGGATTCACCCAGGTCTGTTGTGCAAGCGTCTGAGTAGCAACATCGTCTTGCGCAGCTGAGAACATTTTTTGAGGCAAATATGGCGGCACGAAGGGCTCCCGATGTCTCTGTCTGCGAAGCGGCGACGCATGCCACAGCGGTATCAACGTCGAGCGGGTGGCGACACCGAGTCGAAGGCCAGTGGCTGCTGCAGCTCGTGCGAGGATTCTATCCCGAGGAGATACTTCTGGTTAATAGTTATTATAGACCAATGATAAAGTGAATGCCCGCCAGCACCCATCGGCAATTGAGAGCCTGGTGACGCGCATGCTCCATTATCATAATGATGCCATTTTTGGGGCGTACGTAATGCGAGGCGGGAGAGAGAGCTGGTCTGTTGTTTCAGGATGTGTGTTTGGCAGATCGTTACACCTGCATCAGAGGGGCCGTTGCGCATGATGATTGGCGAGATCGGCACAATCCCGTGGCCGGTGGAGGCGCGTCGTGTGCTGTCACATTGTCTGGGGAGGGAAGGGGATTTATCATCGTGGCTTGACGGGCTTGACGGGGCTGAAGGATGATGATGTCCTTGCCTAATGCCTAGCAACAGGGAGTGTCATTGGGATGCCGACTTGAGCCTGCATGATGCTGATGCGATGCGGAGAGTGTGGGCAATATCAATCAGGCGCGTGTTACATGACCGAGGAGGGGGTTTTGATGGCGGGTGAGTTGCCAAAAGGTCTTGCTTCCAATGAAACTGTCTGTATGAGTGAGTAGTCAATCATTAGACAGGTACCTTGCACAACGGGTGTGCTGGCCCATGGCCTCCGGTATTCGTAGGTGTACCTAAATGCTCCCGTCGTGATGGAACACCACGCCACAGAGGGGCGGGTGCTTGAATTGGAAGGGGGCCCAAGTTTCGAGATCCCAGGAGCTTGCACAGGACCACTCGAGTCTCCTGAAATCTTTCCCAAACGGGAGGGTCTACGAGTAGAAAGTCGGCAAGGATGGGCGGGCAGGGCAGCCCCCTTTTTCGTGCCAACCATGCGGGAGAGCGACCTTCTGCCGCAGTGGCTGAATAGTTTGGGCCATTGACGGCGACCATCGTGACAGGGGCTGGGAGGCTTGGGAGGGCAGACGCACAGAGGCAAAGCAAGCATGGGATCCGAGAGCCGTTGGCGCAAGGCAAGGAAGGGCACATGGTCCTATCGTGCACCACGATGCAGCACACGCGGGCGCGGGCGGGGGACAAAACGTGTCCTACCTTACTTGCCGTCCGCAAGCCGGGGCAGGGAGTCGTTGGCAGCTGGCGGCCGACTCGGGACTGACGGGGGACGGGTTACCTACCTAGTCAATACGCCCTGCTCTTGCAGAGTTCGTCCAACTTTTGCCCGTTTGTCGTCTGTACATGTGCATGGGCGGAGGCGGACGAGCTGTAAAGTCGAGGCGGACGTGGCGGAGCTGTGCGTGTCAAACAAGCGCAGGCAACTTCAGTTGGACGATTACGAGAGGCTTCACAGCGGCGTCTCTGAGGCACCTAGAAACTGTACTTTGTACGGACTACGGACTACGCGCATTAAAGTTGCCGTGCGCTGCGAAGAAGCATGAGTGATGGAGGTCCAGCCCGTGTTTCAGAGATGTCGAGGTGAACCAATGACTGGCGGGCGCTGCAGCTGTCCGTCAGGTTACCTAGGTGAGGTGCGCCCCAGCTCCAGCGGTCCAGCTGTCCAGCTGTCCAGCCTCCCGCTGTGAGCCAGCGACTCCAGGGCATCCACCCCCACCAACAGCGTCCCATCCCAGCAAGTCCCGGCAGCGTACGCCAGCCGTGGAGCCACAAACCAGCTCACTAAACCTATCACGGGTATCCACAGGCTGGAAACCTCCAGCAACGCACATCCATCCGCTCGCTCTCCTCTGTCGACTCCTGCATTTCGCATCCATCCCCTTCTCCAGGCCCTCTCCTCTCCACGCTTCTCCCCCCATCGCCAACCTCCTCCTCCCTCTCTCTTCCCCCCCCAATGAGGCCTGTATATTGAACCCGTTTGTACTTTGTTTCTGCCTCGTCTCTTCCCTTCCTTTGGGCACCTCGCGGAAGCTCGGCGGCTGCAGCAGCCAAACTCAATCCGGCAGACCCTCGACGAGCCAGCCAGACGGACCGACGCATCCTCCCAGCACGCCTCACCGGCTTCGTGCTGCCCCGTCCACCGCCGCCAGTCGACAAGGCGCCCGATTCGGCTCGTCACAGTATCCCCTTGTAATACCGGCTACTGGACCACCTGCTTTGTCGCGCCTCTTCACTCCCTCGTCGTACGCCTGCTACCGCTGCTGCTGCTGCTGCTGCTGCTACGTCAGCTGCCGTCGTGTGGTGGTGGTGCTTCATGACATTTGGCCTCGACCTCGACCTCGACCTCGACTGGTGCCTTCACTCTCCCTTCGACACCCGGCGCGCGAAATAATACTTTCTATCCTACCCTGAGGCGCTCTGTGGCGTTGTGCCATGCGGCCAGACAGGTAATTGATAATGTCAATGTCCAGATCTGATCCGATGGCGCCCGGCTATGGCTCGCACCATGCCGCGACCCAAAACCGTTCGCACTCCCCCTCTGCCAACAACGCCTCTGCCGCCGATCCATCGGTGCCCCCGACCAGGTCTCCATTTGGCCTCCCCGGTGGCCTCAACCATAACGGAATCATGGCGGGCAACTCGCGATCCGGGGCTGGTTCTCCGTCGCACGAGATGGCTGGCTCGAGCAGACTCTTCTCCAAAAGGTTCGTCCCGTACAGCGCCACCGAGGCATCCCATCTGCATACATCAAACTCTCTTGCTAATCATGCTTTTAGGGCAAGAGAAATTCAAGCCCAGGAAGGGATCCCTGGCCTGCCTTTAAATCCCTGGGGTGGCCCTCCCACCAGCGGCAACTCAACTCCCCTTCGCGAGAACATCCCCGAATCGCCAACCGACGGTTTCCCCGACTTTGGCCAACTTCCCACGCCCGACAGCCTTCCCCAGACTCGAAGAGCCCGAGCTGGCACCGTCCCGTCTCGTTTCTCTCCTGGCGGCCCTGCCAACGGCCTCTTGAATATCCCTGGCCTGGCGGCAAAGTCTGCTCGAGTTACCCCGTCCCAGAGTCCCTTCAACAAGTCGCCCTCTCCCAACCTTGACCACCCCGACAACACGTCAGGCGGTTCCGCGCTTTTATCACGTCTCCGAGCAGGGTCCATGCCCCAGCGCAGTCCCTTCTCTGCCTTGCCCGGTACGGCCTCTCCATTCGGTCCCTCCATCTTCAACAACACTGGCTGGAATCCAGCTGGCGTCGGTCGCGAGCGAGGTTCCACTCTTGCGAGCATTGCTAGTGTCGGATCCAACGGACCAAGCTCCCCATCACAGTCCCAGTACTCCAGGGAAGGAGGCGGAGAATCCGACGTGCACATGCGAACCCTGGATTACCTTGGACTAGCCGAAACCCCTCAGCCTGCTCGAGCCCAGCTCGCAACGCCCTACATGGTTGAATACGCGAAGCAGTCCAGCCGCTTCCGCTCCTACTCGGTCAACAACAAGGACAAATACGCCGATGATGAGGACGACTACGATGTGGATGGCATGCCCATCGACAACCAGTACGCAGCCGCGCTGCAGGACCAGCTGGCCGCCACGCATGCAGCCATCCACAACCACAACCTAGCCGTACAAGCGTTTGCGAACCAGGCTTCGGCTACTCGCCCTCGTGCACGCACTGCCGGCGTGCTGGAGACTCCCGGAGGCCGCCTCATGCGAACCTACTTGACCGGCAACAACATTGTCCCCAGCCCCATGGCGACCTCTGAGATGCATATCCAGGACGAAAAGGAGTATGACGACCTTCCCCAGGCCATCGCTGGCATGAACATCGGCAGATCGAACAGCCGCAATGCCGGGCTTCTCAGTGTCGACGAGCAAGGACTCGAGGGTCCTACAAGTGCACTCTGGCTTGGGGGCATTCCAACATCGACCACCACATCGACTCTCGTCGAAATGTTCAAGGCTCACGGCCCCATCCTGTCGGCCCGTGTGCTGACCCACAAGAACTGCGGCTTCGTCAACTTTGAGAGGGTCGAGAGCGCCATTTCTGCCAAGGCGAACATGAATGGCAAGGAGATATTCCCTGGCGCTGGCCCGATTCGTATCAACTTTGCGAAGCCGCCGTCGGCCTCCAACACCCCCGGCCATGATGGAGCCTTCCCATCCCCCAGCCCCGACCCGTTTGCGAAGGGTAAAGGGCCAGCTCAAGGACCAGCGTCTTCTCCCGGAGAAGGGCCACAGGCTCCGGCTCTGGGCAAGGCAACCCCCACCGTTCCGCCCCTGCGGGACATGACCACGGACATCCTCGACATTGTTGATCAGTTTGGGGCACCCGACGATGACAAGCTTCAGATTTCTCGCAGCGTTCAATCGGCCATCCAGTACAACGCATTCGTCGAGGAGATTCCCGCCGTTCGAGAACCAACTCACACGCGGGTTCATGACGCCCCGAGGCTGAGGGACATTCGCAAGCGCATCGACAACAATCTCCTGTCCCAGAGTGAAATCGAGGGCATTGCCATGGAGATGCTCCCAGAGATTGCGGAGCTCTCGTCGGACTACTTGGGCAACACTGTCGTTCAGAAGCTCTTCGAGCATTGCGCGGACCCAGTGCGAGATGCCATGCTGGCTGAAATCGCACCACACCTGGCCGAGATTGGCATCCACAAGAACGGCACTTGGGCAGCCCAGAAGATCATCGACGTCTGCAAGACTCCCAGCCAGATGACTGTCATCGCCGAACATATCCGACCGTACACAGTCCCGCTGTTCCTGGACCAGTACGGCAACTACGTTGTGCAGGGGTGCCTCAAATTCGGGGCGCCTTTCAACGAGTTCATCTTTGAGACGATGCTGAGCAGAATGTGGGAGGTTGCCCAGGGTCGATTCGGTGCTCGTGCCATGAGGGCCTGCCTCGAGAGTCACCACGCCACCAAGATCCAGCAGCGAATGCTCGCTGCCGCCATAGCCCTGCACAGCGTCCAGCTGGCTACCGACGCTAACGGTGCTCTCCTGCTTACTTGGTTCTTGGACACCTGCACGTTCCCTCAGCGACGCACCGTTCTGTCTCCCCGCCTCGTGCCATATCTCGTCCATCTGTGCACCCACAAGGTTGCGTATCTCACCGTGCTCAAAGTCATCAACCAGAAGGCCGAGGCGGATGCTCGTGATGCGATCCTGAAGGCGCTGTTCCTCACCCCCAACGATCAAGTCCTGGAGGCTATTCTCAGCGATCACGCATACGGCGCCACCCTGATCTTCAAGGTGCTGACGACTCCATTCTTCGACGAGAGCATCCGTGGACAGGTTGTGGACAACGTCAAGAATGTGCTTGTCAAGATCAAGGCCCAGCCGAGTCAAGGCTATAAGCGCCTCATGGACGAGGTTGGCCTTTCGACCAGAGCCGCCGGGCCAAACCGCGAGCCTAGCGCCCACTCGGAACAACGACAGCGTCCTACGTCACGTCAGAACAACATGAACGGTCAGCATTCGCAGCAAGGCCAAGGCAGCAAGTCTTTCTACAACCCACTCAACCCTGCAGCCAACGCGCCCGGGTTTGACGCAGGATATGGATCCCAGAGAAGCGACAGCGCCGATCCAGGCATGCCTGGTTTCCAGTCGTACAACCAAGGCATGATGTACAATGCGCCGGCCGGGCCCGCCCCGGCGGTCAACCTCCAGCAAATGCAATACCAGCAGAGCATGATGGGCCGGGCGACGCCCCAGATGAACTACAGCTTTCCACCCATGCAGCCTGGGTACGGAGCCTACGCCACGCCGGGTCCATCGGTGGACCAATACCGCCAGCAGAACATGTCCAACGGAAGCCCTATTCAACCTCCTTCGTCGCAAGTTCCCCAGATGCCAGGCGGTCAGCCCTCGTACGGACCACCTGGGTTCGGCCTGCCCATGGGCGGCACCTACGGCTACGGCAACATGGGCAACATGAGCGGCATGCAGAACATGGGCTACATGCAGCAAGACCAGGCCAACGCTAGACGCGGCCGCGTACGTCAAACCCGAGCAAGATACTTGGAGCAACTGCTGACTATTTCACCAGAGATGATTTGAACATTGTGGGCCATGCCCAGCGGTGGCATCGATATCCTGTCGCGGGAGGCCCGCTCCGCGTTTGTGTTTTATTGCGCAGCCGGCCATGGTGAAAGTCGACTCGGAGTTGGAGGGGGATTGTGAATTTGGTAGACTTCAGCAAGTCCGTCGCCCGAGGCCGCGATCTAGACGGACCTGATTTAGAGGGACGCGAATTACCAAGACATCATCATTGCTAGCTCTCCGTCGCCGCTCTTCGGAGCCTATCCTCCTCTGTTTGCTCCTGGCGGAAGGGTGTTCCAGGCTGGCCTCGAGCCTTCAGCCCGCCACACGGTTCAAGCAGAGGCAACCTGTTTGTCTCCTTTGCTTCTTTATTTTCTGCTTCGGCTATTCTATGATGAACGTCACGCCTCTGGATTGAACACGGTTCGACAAGAGAGACTATCTGCTTCGGCCGCAAGAAAAGTCTTGACCTCTATATTGTCCCGCCCATGCAGGACTCGACCGTCGACCTGGCGCACTGCTGCTTGTCTGGCTTTAGGGTGGTGGATTGGAGATGGGGGTGCTTTGTGGAAGGGACTCGCAAGAGAGCGAGAGAGGGGGAAGAAGAAGCTGTTTTTGCTGGACTTGCTCTGCAGTGGCAGTTGTATACTAGGTCGACCCAACCACCAAAAAAAGTGTTTACGCCGCATCAGGTAGCCCGGCCGGCCAGTCATGCCTCGCGAAGCGTGCAATCAACGTTGATATTCTTGGTTGCCCCTAGTGCGTCATGCATGTTCTATTCGCTGCGCCTTGAACTATAGAATTGTTCTCGATATCATTCCGATGCTTCCTTCAGCCTCGACATGTCAGTCAGTGAGTGAAGAACCCGGTGGAGAGAGGTGAAGACTACGGCGTTTCTCCTGCGCCAAAACAAGCTCGGGCAATATCTTTACACACAGCACGTACTTCGTACAGACGTTGGCAACACCGCGCGTGGGCACAAATGTTGTAGATAACAAGGAAATATGTTTTCCTGTCCATCTGCATCCACCTCATTTCGGTAAACGCTATCCACTTCCCCCCTTGGCCGTGCCCTCCCGAAGCAGTCGGTGCAAAAACGACCGGGGTATTGGCAGGCTTCCAAGGCACCATTCGTTTCCTCCTTCACCAATCCGGCTATGATACAACAATGGGCATGCAAAAACCGTTCCGCTCCCCTGCCTCTCTCCCCCCCTCCAACGCGTGCGAGCAAAAATCAATCACCTCCTCAGGGGAAAGTTCATTAAAGTGTCTGAGGCGGCTGGAACCCCAAATTGCTGAACAAGAAACACGAGGGTAAGTCGTAAAGCCTGGCTGTCTGTCCTGGCTCTCTCGATTGCTGCGAATGAAAAGCAAGAAAAAGAGGCGGCAGAAACACAAAATAAACTGGGGAAAAGGAACATCACAATCGTCGGCCGTGTCGATGCAATGATGATGTGTCATGGCTCGATGCCAAGTCCTCCAAACTCCGTTTTGTTCGCAAGAAAGGTATCAATCATAAGGGAGAGAGATGGGCCAATACCGACACGGGCCAGTACGTGGCGGTCGAGGGCTTGGCGGAGGTGGTACAGATCTATAGGGGGGGAAGGGCGGTACGCTGGTGTCATAGTCAAGCGCTCATGACAGTCTGTCGATGCTCGTGAGTTCTCGATGTGCATCGCCGAGAGGAGGCCATTCTCCTCTAGTCGAGGTCCATGGAGCCTTCGGCATGGTCGACCGTGGACGGAGGAGTTGGTTCCGTGACGGGAGCAATCGATTCGAGCTTTTCCGAGGACTCGTTGATGCCAGACGATTCCGACACCGGGGTGTGGGCATCGGCCGTCGTGGCTGGTGTTTCGGGCGACGGCTTGTCGTCGCCGAGGACCTCTCGGATCCGGGCGCTCATGGCCTCCATTTGCGCGAGCGTAGCACGCAGGCTCTGCTTGTCATCCTGAGTCAGCTGGCCGGATGCAATATTATCGGCGTTTCCCTTGGCCATGAGAGACAGCACGCTCTGATCGGCAGCAGACTGTGTCGAGTCGGTTAGCATACAGGAGCCGCAAACAGGAGTCCCGGGGGAGGCGCTCACGAGAAGCGCGGCTGTCAGCTGGTCGATGCCCTCGGACCGCTTTTGCCGAAGACCTATCAGGTTGAGAGATACCTGCATCTCTTCAACCTTGCGCTCGAGGGCAGAGCCCGGGAGGGGCGTGGCCGAGTTGCGCTGCGTGGGCGGCGACGGGTATGGCACCCGCTTGGATTCGTTCTGCCGAGATCCATAGCCAGCGCCTTGGTGTCGCAGCCTTGCACAAGCGTTGGTTAGCAAAAATCAGGGCCGCACAAGCAGCGGAGGTGTACTCACTGTTCGATAAAGTCGAGGACAACTCCTTTGGCAGACAGCTTGAACGTCCGCCCAAATGACTGTGGGTCCGGCCATCCGGAATCCTCGGCTTCCTCCGCGTCGTCGTTCCAGTCAATCTCGATGTGGCCATTGTTCTTCAAGCCGCGGCTGACGGCGGGCGCGATGGCCTGGATGCCCTTGACCTTGCGGAAGCGATGAGCCGGCGCGAGGCTGGGCACCTCGATCAACACATCGTCGACGTGGGCTGGGCAGCGCCAAGTCTTGAGAACCGGTGGCACGGCCAGCGGGGGGTCAAGGCAGTCAATGTGCCAATGGAAGGGGCACACGCTGCAGGGGATGATGGCCCTGATCTCCGTCGCCGCCTTCTGACAGGCGTGGCACAGCACGGCCTGGCCGTCTTCGCGCTGCTTGAAGAAGTCTGGCAGCTCATCGTAGCCATTGCGCTTCCTGCAGAGCGCTCCTGTTAGCAGACGTGGGGCAAGGGCGCAGGTGCATCGCCACTCACTTTGCCGTCTTGTTGACGATGACGTCCTCGTAATCGCCGTCGGCCCCGGCCTTGACGCCCTCGAAGCGGTTCTGCACCTTCTTGGGTAGGCTGAAGGCGCGCGGGATGCTCTTCTCGAGATGGTTGAGAGCGCTCGCGAAGATGCCCTTGTGCACAGGCACGCGCGAGGGGAAGCGTCGAATGAGACACTCGTTGCAGTACCACTCGTCGGGCAGATCCTCAGACTGCACCATGTCGACGCACTCAAAGTGGAACGACCGTGGGCAGCCGTCGCAGCAGACGACGTCGCCCGCGTTGCCGCAGGCCGAGCAGTACTCATCGTTGTCCGACGTCTGGGAACAGCGGTTAGCGACGATGTTCATCTGCCTCGCATCTTCACCCGTGGATGCATCGCCTTCCACAGGACAAAACAGGATTCCACACACGCAGCCGCTAGTAAATGGCTCTGGTGTGGTGTGATCCTTGTCTGCGCGCGGCGCACCCCCAAAACAATCCGCGCCCCCGAAACAGCCCCCAGCAAAATCTGCCTGGCGCAGTGTTTGGGACACGCAGACGGCATGGAGCGCAGCACATCACGGGTGAGCAGGAAGAGGGTAGACATACCGGATCCTTCGGCGCTCCGTTGTTGAGCGTCGAATTTGCCTCGCTCATCGACCGCGGAACACCGGCAGCGGTGCCGCCCTTCTTCTTCACCGGCCTGCACGGGGGGGAATGAAGCTGTCAGCATGGTTCTCGCTCGATGACTGTAAGACTCATGTGCGACGATGCGCAGGACGCGGCGGTTTGCGCGGTGGATGGCGGCGCCTTTGCCAGCTCACTCACCGCAGACCGCGGTGTGCCTTGCTCCGGCCAGCGCCCAACTTTGGGCAGCCGATACCATCGTAGAAAGGCCATGCGCGGGCGGGTTTTGACGGCAAGGGGGGCATAGAACTTACGATGATTTGACGCGCAGACCCGTCCGCTGCTTCTTGGTCGGGCGCAGCGCCGTTGGCGTAGCAGCGCGCGAACCGAACATGGAGTCGCCATCGCCCTGCCATGAGAAGGCTGCCGGCGAGTCGGTTCTCTCGACCTCGTCGATGGGCCTCTTGCTGGCGGAACGCGTGGCCCGGGTGCTGACGGGGGCTGCAAGCGACTGGCGCGTCTTCCGCGTCTTCCTGACGGGCGTCTCGACGGGCTCCTCGTCGCCGTGCCTCACGGAGCTCTCGTGCGCGCTGTAGCCGTTGGTGACCTTGCGTGCATCTCGCCGCCTGTCCCAGAACGGATCGTCCTCGTCGTCCGGCATAGGAGCCTTGACGCCCGGATTGGCCGGCCTGGCGGCTGTCTTGGGGGGCAGGTTGGAGAAGAGCTCTGATGCGGCGAGCCGGCCAGGCATGCTGGCATCATCAGCCGTGGATGAGGGGCGAGGAGCGCGCGTGCGGCCTGATGAATGACGGTGATGGTGATGGGGATGGGGGGGAGAGTTTGATTCAGATGTGTTGGACACGGCCGGCTTGCTGGAGGCGACGGTTTTGCCGCGGGTGGTGATTGGCTGGGGTTTTGGCGCATCCGCATGGTGATGGGACTTGACCCCAGCAGCACCGCCAGGGCCCCCTCGAAGGGACGGGCTATTGTTGACGCTGGCCTCGGCCTCGGGCGACGACAGGCTGAGGCTCATGGCCGACGAGAGCGACGACATGCTAGAGCCCGAGTCCCGCCGTGAGTGCCCGTGTTTGTTGCTGCGCGAGGACCGCGGCGTCTTCACCTTGACCACCACTCCTGAGGTTGTCGTCTTGCGCGGGCTGGCGTGTGCCGTTTTGGCCTTCTTGGCAGCTCGCCGCGTCTCGCTTGCGGCCTGCGCCACGCCTTCAGCATCGCGAAGGAGCTCGGCGTATGGAGCAGGCTTCGGTTTGTGCGGAGTGAACCGGCTGTTGGTGGTGGGGGGGACAAAGTAGTAGCAGCCCTGGTCGTCCCTCTTGCCCTCGAGCTTCTTGTCTTCCATGAGCCTGGAAAACTCTTCCATCGTCTCCGCGTCGGCCGTCTGCTTGAAGACGTCCTCAATCATGGCCACGAATTCCGCGTCGTCGCACTTTTCGTCGTAGAGGGTCCTGAGGGCCCAGGCCGTAGGGTAGCGATAGTGCTTCAGCGCCTCGTCCACGGCCGCCTCGACGACCTTGTCCGTGAACTCCTTGTCCTCGGGGGCGGGGCGAGAAGGGCGCTTCCTCGGAGTCGAGGGCTCGGGGGCTGCTGCCGTCCTGGCCATGATGACAGAGTCGCTCCGCTCGCCCGTGACGGAATGCCGCGTCTTCTTGGCAGGCAGCGACACTCGCTTTGAGCGCCTGCGACGCGTGCTCCCCTTGGGGTCGTACTCGCCGTCCTCGGCGTCGTCGACTTTGATGGACAGAGATTTTCTCCGTGCGGGTGCGGGTTGCACAGGGGAAGGTGGAGGAGGGGATGCGGGCGCGGGCTTTGGCTGCGGTTCAGGCTCTGCTGCCTCGCGTGCTGCATTTGCGTTTGCGGCTGCAGCAGAATTCACCCCCGACGGCCTGAGGATGATTTTGCGGACCGTCGAGGCGTTCTCGCCAGCTGGCTTCTTGGGCTTGGGCATGGCGCCCAGCGGAGCCATGGTCTCGAGGACGCCGTACCGCGCGAGCCCGGCCTCCTCGAAGCTGGGCTTGGCCTGCACCGAGGGCTCCAGCCATCGGGCCATCAGCGCCCTCGACCCTTCATTTGCAGAGCTCCTGGACACCTCGAGCGGGCCGTTCCAGCTCCCGCTCCCGCTCCCGCCGTGCGGCTGGGCGGGACTCGAGTAGCGCGACGACCGCGAGGCTCTCGTGTTGGAGGAAATCATGGTGGTTCTGGCGCTGGTGGCTGGTGTCGAGCGTTGCGTTGCGTTGCCTGTGGCCCCGTGGCCGCGGGCGGGATGGGCAACGCTCCTCTTCAGGCCTGGCAGATGCGGGTTAGCAACGATGCACAAGACGCGCCCGCGACGCCCCCGGGGGGGGCTCACCTGTCTCTGCAGCTGCAGCATGGATGCGCGCCGCCAGATCGCGTCTCGTCGGGGCGTTTGACGCGGTTCTTTGGCGAGGAGATGGGGAGGCGACGGATGGTGGGTGCCCAGGCAGGTCTAGAAGTCGACGGGAAGAGGCTTCCCAGGAGGCGACCTGCTGGCGTGGGTGGACAAGGGGGAGGGAGGTGGGCTTGCAGCGGCACCACCACAGCACCTCATGCACTGGACTGCACAAGCACAGGCAGGCTCCAGTGCAGTGGCACTATCCGTACGGACGTACGGACTACTCACCACTCACTTCGCTCCGACACTCATTCACACACGCTCACCCGCCACCGCACCACCGCACTTCCGCCTGTAGTCGGGCATCCATGGATCCCTCTTGCCTCGAGTGGCCGCTGTTCCCTTTGCATCAGCCGGTCCATCCTGCGCCTCCCTCTTCCATTTGGACCGCGGGCCAATTTTTTTTTTTTTTCATTTTCCTTCCCACCGTTTTTTGCCCCTGACCCTTGCCCAGGCTGCTCCAAGTCGCCCACATCCGAATCCGGGGCCACCACCCCCTTTGTTTCTACATTTCCATGGCGAACTCTGTCCGTTGGCTGCCCCGGTCGTAAACTTCGCTGCAGTGCCTCTCGCGCGGCGAGAGAAAAGACTGCACCCTCGCGGTACGGGAAGTGCTCCGTTGCTCAGGTTGCTGCCTCATCCCCACGTCACATCAGGCAAACTCTCCCCTCCACCCCCGTCTCCACGATAATGCCACCAGGTAGTTCACGGCACACAAAATCAGGGACCTCATTCGTGCTCACATCCCCATCTCCTGTAGTGTGCGAAGGCGCTGGTTTTGTACCTTGCAATGGTTAAAACCAACTAGAAGTCGCGTTTCTGAGCAGTACACACAAAGACGACTTCATTCGTATGCCACTACAGGTAGAAGCAGCTCGGCGTTGCTCCGAGTAATGACAAGGGGCAGCAAGGAACAGCAAGGACGCTTCGCACACTACAAGGGATGGCAAATCAGTTGGCATGAATTGGGCAATGCCGGAACAGTGTTGGGTATCTATGTATACCTCGCCTCACTACACTCACATGCCGGCAGCAGGCACAAAAACCTTTGCTGCTTGTGAGTTCCGCCATAGCCCAAAGTTTCCATGAGTTGACTGTCCAACGCCGCATTCGGTAGGGTAGAATACTCGACCTGACGCAGACACTACCCCTTTCTGACTGGCCGCATCTACCCAGCCAATGCGGCCGGTTCTGTACCGACCATCGTTTGAGCGGTTGGAGCTGCATGCTCCTGGACACCGTCCTGCCGTTTTACCTCAATTTTTGCTTACTCGCTGTCATCCGAGTCATCATCCGACTCTTCGGCAGCAGCTGCGGCCTTCTTGGCGGGCTTCTTCTTCTTGCTCTTGCTCTTCTTCTTGCCGGTGTTCCTGGCCACGGGTTGCTCGAGAATCTTGAGCACCTCCTCGTCCGTAATCTTCTTGTCCGTCTTGAACTTGCTAACGTCAAGAGCTGGCGGCCCACCGAGCTTGGCAATGCCATTCTTCGTGATGGCTAAATCGCGTCGTTAGCTGCCGGCTCCTGGAGACAATTGTCACGTCGCGTAATGTAGCTCACCAATGGTAGTCAGAAGTCTGGCCACGGGGGAATTGTCCTTGTCGCCGACCATCTCATACTGGCGGAAGACGTTGCCTCGGACGCACTCGACGACACCCGACTTGGCATCACGCTCGTCCTCGAGCTGTCTCAAGCTAAAGGGGAAGGTACCAAACTTCTTTTGGACCTCGGAGAGGATCTTGCGTGAAGTAGGGCGCTTCAGGCCGTAGGTCTGAGTGGTCCGGCGGTGAAGGGTGGCACGGTGGTCGAGCGTCTTGACCTTTCCAGATCCCAGACTCACGCCCATCTCGACACCCCAGACCTCGGACGTCTCGGGGACGCCCTCGCCCTTGGATCCCTCGGCGGGGGCAAGGACGATCTTCTTGGGGCCCTCGATCTCGTTGCGGTCGAAGAGCCATGACGTGGTGCTCTCGACCAGGTGGCAGTCGTAGCTCTCGCACACCTTCTCCAGCAGGCTGGTCATCTTGGCCTGGGTGGGAGCCTTCTGGGAAGCGGCCTTGGCCTTCTCCTCGTCGGTACCCTGGGTCAAGAGGCCAGGGGGGACCATGAGCCGCAGGAGCAGCTCGTTTGCATAATGGGTAGCCAGGATCAGGTCGGCCGGGCGACCCGAGACGACCTCGTCAGCCTTGTCCTTGGGGTGGGCCAGAACGGTGTCACAGACAATGGCGCCAAAGCCGTCAATCTGGGCTCCCAGCTGGATCTTGATGGGCTCGCCGGGCTGGATCTCGGCCGCAGCCTCGGTCTCGTCGGACGTCAGGGGGGTGTAGGGGGTAACATAGGAAGCGGGCGAAACGGTTGTGGGATGCGCGAATCCTACGTCGTCCGTGTTAGTCACGCGGGCACTCGCAGGGGCTGCCGTGGTCACGGCAAGGGCTGGCACGCTACGAACCTTTGGTGACCTTCTTGCCCCGGTAGACCTTGGCAATCTCCTCCTCGATGAGCTTGTCACCCTTCTGGCAGATGTCGACAATCTTCTCGCCGGGGACGCAAAGCTTGGACACGGCAGCCAGGACCTTCTCGGAGATCTGGCCGGCGGTCTTGTACTTGGTCAAGGTATCAGGGTTGTTGAGGGAGTAGTCTATTTGGGGCCGGTTAGCACGGGATTGGCATGCATTCAGCGACATGTCATCGTGGTCGTGTGCGTGACGTGTGCCAGGTATCGAGGGGAGCTCTCTTGTGTGGTGCGGTTGGCGGGGTAGTTGTGCGCAGAAAGAGGGGCAACAGCAAATGCGTGCAATGGATGAAGTAAACAGTGCGTGGGAGGAAGCTGGAAGGGAAGGGGAAGGGGAAGGGGAAGGGGAAGGGATTAATTACCGACGACTTCCTTGTCCTCCGACATGATGGGCAGCTGTTCGAATCGTAGTCGGGCGTGAGTTGTGTTTGGGTGTTGGTGTTGGTGTTTGTGTTTGTGTTTGCGGGAGGAAGAGAAGTGACGGGAGTCTCGTCGCCGTTGTGGGTGCTGAGTTTGCAAGAAGAGACTGGGTCCCGGATTGGGGAGGAAGCGGAGCTGGAGGGCCTGTGACGAGGTGCTTTCCAGGAGGAGGAAGAGGGGTCGTAGGTAATAATAGTGCATCCGCAAGCATTACGTCCCAACCCACGAAGTATGTAAGCCCTGAGCTGATCTGTCTCGGCCATTTTGTGTGGGCTCGTGTCGTCAATGACAACAAACTTGAACCGCCCGCTTAGTTTACTTTACCTCTGTAATCCGTACGCGAGGTGGATATGCCTTCAAGACACGTACTCGTATATCTCGTTTCTCTGGTCTCTGTAGCACAAGGCAATGGCAGGCTACCTAAAAGGTACGTTAGAGAAGCAGCGGCCGGCTGCAGATGGAAGGTTGGGCAGCGGCACCGATAGCCAACTCGCCTACCCTAGACATAGGCTCACTGCGCATGCAATATGCGTACAAGCATCTCAGTGCTTCGGGGGAAGAAACTCTAGGCCAGAAACATAGGTACCGGGGTTGCAAGTGTTTGTAGATGCTCATACGCCATGCATGCATGCGAGTAGAATTCTGGCCGGCATGGTGAGGGCATTTCGATGTCCATTTGCACATGTTAAGATACGGAGCATCCCGTAGGCTGCCTAGCTGTTACAGCACGCTGCCAGGCATCGATAAACTTTGACAGCGAGCACTGTTTACCATGGCTCAAAATCCCGACCGTGACATGTTCTCGTGATGCCATCATTTTCACTCCGTATTTTCTTGCACAATATGTACCTTACTCGTGCCGCCAAGTGACTCAGGTACTCAAGGACCACCGAGGCAACAGTCGGACTGACTCTGCCAATGCTCCTCGGCCGCTCATTCGTCCATGCCAGCTTGGACCCCTTGTAGGGCAAGGTTCAGATACCCCGCCGCCCTGCTGTTTCCCGCCACGCTGACGGTACCGGTACATGTGCATCCAGCCTTCCCTTGAGGCAGGCCGTCCAGCAATAGGAGGCTGCCGTTCGCGGTCCAGCAGAATCCTTTCCCCCAAACCATTTCAAAGCCTCGCCTCCAGCATCCAGATCACGCAGCCATCCAGCCACCAATCACCACCACCACCATCACTGCCGCCGCGATAACGCCTGCGCTGGCGACTGCCATCCCGCTGCCTGCGCGTCTGACCGACCCTGTGCTCGCCGTCGCATCGTCGCGGCGACTTCGCGACCATGGCCACCCAGCCAGCCACGTCGTCGGCGCCTGCGACGGGCCCGACGACGACCGCGACGGCATCATCCAGCGCGACATCAGCCTCGGCTGCCGACGACAAGGACGCGACGCCCCCGGGCTCCGCCGCCGCCGACGCCGACATGCCGGTGCGCACCAAGGAGTCGTTCGACAGGCTCATGGTCGACCGCTACACCACGCGCGACTCCATCGCCGCCGCCGCGCTCTGCCACCAGCTCCAGCAGACCAGGGTCTCGTCCCAGGAAATGCGTGAGAAGATCCAGGAGTATCGCGTCCTCCGCAACGAATACAAGTCCTGGTTTCCTCCCAGCAGGTTATACGGCGACGGCTACAATGGCTTCGCCAATGGTCATACCGAGAACCAGATGCAGCCGCCTGCGTCGCGCATCGTGTACCCGTCACAGAAACCGCGCCCCGGTCGACGGACCACCCCGGCCCTCAAGTACGCGCGCAAGGACATGCTCAAGCAGGCCGAGCAGCACGAGGAGCTGGTCCCCCTGCGCCTCGAGGTCGAGTGGGACAAGGTCAAGCTGCGCGACACCTTTACCTGGAACCTGCACGAGCGAATCCTACACGTCGAGCTCTTCGCCGCCCAGCTGGTCGAGGACATGGGCCTGAAGCCTCCTGCTGCCCAACCCGTCTACGAGCAGATTGTCCACCAGATGCGCGAGCAGCTCAACGACTTCTACCCGTTCGCATTCTCCGAGGAGGACGCGCTCGACCCCGAACTCCCCTACTCTGCGTACAAGAACGACGAGATGCGCGTCCTCATCAAGCTCAACATCACCATCGGCCAGCACACACTGGTAGACCAATTCGAGTGGGAGATCAACAACCCCTCCAACTCGCCAGAGGAATTTGCAGCCGGCATGGCCCGCGATCTCTCGCTTAGTGGGGAGTTTACGACGGCCATTGCCCACTGCATCCGCGAGCAATCGCAGCTCTTCACCAAGAGCTTGTTCAGCATCGGACACCCCTTCGACGGACGGCCGATTGAGGATTCGGACCTCGTGTCTGCCTTCCTGCAGACGCCCCTACCTTCAGTATTCCGGCCGCAGCAGCAGGCCAAGGAATACGCTCCGTACATGTACGAACTGAGCGACGCCGATCTAGAGAGGAACGAAATGGTCTTCTCCCGAGAACAGCGGCGACAAAAACGATCCATCAATAGGAGAGGCGGACCACAACTGCCAGATCTTAGAGAAAGGCAACGGACCATCCGGACGCTCATTGTGTCGTCCGTCCTGCCCGGTGCCGCACCCGACGTCGACGAGAGCCGACTATACAAGAAAGCTGCGGGAGCGTCTCGCAAGAGAACCGCTCGTGACGGCGAGATATCCGAGTCCGACGAGAGCGAAGACTCCAGCCCCGACTCCCCTGCGCCGTCGCAGCTTGCCAGTGGCACCGCTCGGACAAGAGGAATGCGTGGAGCGGCTTCGGCAGCGCAACAGAGAATGGCGAACCTGGGGCGATCAGAGACGCCCGAGACGAGCGCCGCGTTGCATCACCACGAGACGAGGACATCCCGTCGCTTTAGAGAAGAGACGGAGGAGCCTGTGCACTTGTGGGTGACGCTCAGGGTCAACAGGGACAAGCTGCGGAGGTTAATGAAAGGCGACTACCGCGACCTGAGAACGCCGTCACAGCCCCAGACGCCCTCATCGACTCCCCACGCAAGAGCTCCCAGCACGTCCAGTGTATCGAAAGCCAAGCCGCCGCCATCGACTCCAGCCGCATCGACTCCCCAAACCGGCGGCAACTTTCCTCCCGGCCAGATTGGCAGGCTACCTGCTCCTCCCCCAGTTCCTGGCCAGTCGCCTCCCCCAGCTGTAAGCTGTCCTCAGCCGTGCTGTGCTACGCCCCCAACTGCTTGAGTTACCCTTGACTGACTCTCCTTTCTTGCAGCCCCCTCCGCCCGAATGGCTCATCTCGGCCCTGAAGCAGCTGGAGAAGCAGTATCCCAATGGCGACAAGTTCGAGGCCATAATGAAGTACTCGTATCTCGATCCGGTGACGGAACTGCCCATCCAGGGCCAACCACTACCCGAGGGCGTCAAGTATGCCTGGCTGCCGCGGATCCGGTGCCTCGACTGTACTACCAAGCTGTATACGCCGGGGCCCGACATGACGGCGCAGAAGTTTGAGGCTCACCTCAAGTTCTCGGGCCACCGCGAGAAGGTCAAGCAGCGGCTGGCTTCGCAGAATGGCGGAGACGCCGGCGCATCTGGTTCATAGTATGGACACAGGTGGCTGCTTGAGAACCGAGGCTCGCGGGAGCGGGCACAAGGAGACGCGCCATGATCGGGCCTGGTCTTGCAAGACCTGGCTCGCTGTACTCTAATGGGCAAAAGAACGTGGCTGTGCCTGGTAGACTTGGGATACGCTGTACATACATAGCTTGTTTTCACGGACGAGGGATGGGTGACTGATACTACGGGGGTAGTCGGCGCATTGAAGTCTGGGCCTTTTCATTGATGTTTGTTGTTATTCCCTTTTCACGTCCATCCCTGGTCTCTACCCTGACTCCTCGAGGACAATAGGTCCTTTAGGATGACGTGGGATGGGCAAGGTGCGCATAGGGGTAGGAATTCCAAGCGGTTTAAACCCGGAGACAAAGCACGTCGTCACCTTCGGCGCAAAATCCTTCACAGCATCTTCCTTGACGGGATCAAACAGCCAAATCGCGCATGTACACAATCAGGGTATACGAAAGGCAGACCCAGCCAAAACGCAAACACAACATGATCTCATGGCTCCTATACTGGCATCCTGACAAAAATGATAGAGAAAAACACAAGGGGAGCCACCTTGTAAAGCTAGAACAGGAAGACACTACGTCCCCTAACAATACGACCTCCCACTGCTATGACAAAATGAAACAACAACCACCACCACCACCACCACCATCCTATTACTCATCGTCGTCATCCACGTCCATCTCAAACGAGTCCTTTGCGCCTCTGCGGCCGCGAGTTTGGGTCGCCTTCTTGCTCTTCTCCAGTTGCGCCAACACGCTGGCCTTGACGGCAGGCTTGGCTCTGGCTTTGGCGGCCGAGGCTTTCTGGCCGTTCCTCCCGGAGGGGGCTGGTTCCTCCTCCTCTGCTGCTGAGCCTTCGTCGTCCTCGTCGTCGGCTGCCGCTTCCTCGTCGGATGCATCATCGCTGGCCTCGGGGTCGCGATCCGCATCTGACGAGTCGGCTTCATTGCCATATTCCCACTCGGCCACACCATCCAGCATCTCCTCCTCGTCGGCAGCATCGTCTCGCTCCTTGTAGTCGGACACCTTGTGTGCGCGGCCGCTGCGGCGACGCTCTGACGCGGGCACAGACGAAGATGCGGCTTGTTTCTTTGGTCGCGACGCTGCCTTTGCCTTGGATGCCTTCTTCGCCCCAGCCTTGGCCGCCTTGGGCTTTGGCTCTGGGCGCTCCCTAATTACAGTCTTTATCTGAGTCTTCGCCCGCTTGGCTGGCGGTTCGTTCCATTCGCTCATGGACTTGCGCTTCTGGTGAGAGTGTCAGCAAGACTAAACGTCGCGACAGTGCCTGACGGGCAGAACAAACCTTCTTGCGATCCATCGCCCGGAGCAAGTCATCCAGCCGCTCGTCCAGCTCGTCTGGAATGTACTGCTTCTTTGCAATCTGCTGCGCAACCTCGCTCGAAGGCAGGGCAGTGTACAGTCCAGTCGGCAGCCCGACCTTGCCCGGCCACGCCTGGAAACTCCAGTTTCTTCTCTCCTGGAACTTGCGAATCACAGCCTGCGCTAGATCACTCAACACATAGAGATTGTCGCTCGCGTCGGGGTTGATGCCGTCGCGCGTTTGCTTGACCCTCTCGGCATACTTGTATATCAACGAGATGTTCTCCTCGGTCCCAATGGCACCCAGGTAGAAGAAGAAGTAGTTTGCAAAGTCTGCGAGATCATCCGTGTCGGCGGTGTAGTCCGGGTGGTGCGCCAGCAAAGGGATCAACCTCCCCATGATGGCTTCCAATATTTGCTGCTTCTTGTCGCTGTAATACCGGGCCCGCGATCGAATCCAAGTTTCCACTCTATTCTTGAGATCGGTCACGGGCTCGAAAGCGACCAAGAACAAGATCGTGTGAAACCTTGCTCGTAGCTTGGCCCGCGTCAGGTAGTTCTGGAGCTTCTCCATGAACCGCCGGCGAACCTGCAGCTCGGTGTCCTGCACAAGCTCTGCGAGCTTGTTGAAGCTCGCCGCGTCGAACTGCTCGTCATACTTCTTCACGGTGCACAGCTTCAGCGTTAGAAGACCGGCCAACAGCCGCAGGCGCCTCTTGTGATGTAGAGGCGTATCCTTGGTCTTGCAGAACTCGCCCTCGTTGACGACAAAGGCCTTCAGCAGCTTGAACACTGGCTTGACTCGTACTTCGGCGTCCGCCTTTTCCTCGTTCGCGAGGGCTTGGTTGACCAAAATCTTGAGCGACAAGCACTTCGCCTGAAGTTCCTCATCCATGTCGGCGTCATCAACCCATTCTGGGTCCGAGGTGCTGTTGGCATCAGTGTGCACGCCGCGCAAAATCTTCTTGATTGTCAACTCATGGATAGCGTCGTCCGAGTCGGCGGTAACTGCGGGCACAAGGCGTTCGAGTTGACTGATGGCGGCCAGCTTGGCCAGGAAGTGCGGACTGCCATAGCTCAGACCCTTCATGACGTTTCTCAGGAGATTTGTGGCCGTGACTTTGCTCTTGTCGTCATTCTTGGCCAGAAGAATATTAACCGCATATTTGGCAGACTTGGGCGGAGATCCGTAGAGAGCGTAGTTCATGAGCGTCTGGGTAAAACCCCTGTCATAGGTCATGTCGCCAGGGTATCTCTTGGCGTAGGACGAATACGCTTTGAGGATGTCCGCTACCGCCGGGTCGTTGGTCCTCTTTTCCGTGGGTGCCTGCTCGATGATCTCCTTGCGCAGCTCCCCTGCATGAGCTTTGAATATGTCGGGGTTGCGCTGCGAAATATCGTTCAGCACTTGATGCGCCACTCCGGCAAGGCCGTCTTTGTCGCTCTTCGAGTAGTCCATGATGGTCGCAAGATGGCTGCGGTTGAACATGAGGCAGCTCGATCGATACAGGAGGGGGATCAGCGTGTCCAAACAACCAGAGGCCGCTCCGGCTTCAATCTTGCTGATCAGCTCGTTGATGGCTCTTCGTACCGTCTTGAAGTCACTCTCAGACTCAATGGCGTACTTGACGAGCTGGTAGCTGCGGCGATCGTTGAGCTTCGCAAACTTCTGGAGGTCGCTACGGACCTTCAACGGGTCGGGGAAGAAAGCGCCCAGCCACTGGAACGTTTTGGCCAGACTCGCCTTCACCTTTTCCTCATTTGCTTCGATGACTCCGCCGTTGTAAGCCTCACACTGCTGGATGAAGATCCCCACGCCCTTTGCGAACTGGGGTTGCCGTGCCTGCATGGCAAAGAAGGCCTTTTGGGCCGGGGTATCCAAGGCTTTCAGCATCAGAAGGATCCTCTCGGCTCGTATCCTGTCTTGATCCGTTGGGCCGGCGCCGCCTTTGCCCTGGGACGCCTGGGACGCGCTCTTCGCCGCCTTGCCCTTGATGAGGGGATATTTCAGGGGCACAAGACACTCAAACATTACCCTATCGAGGAGGATGTTCAGATCAGGGTCGTTGGCGTAGAATGCGTTGATGATGCGCGACGGGACACCGGACAAGCAAGCTGTCACTGCCTCTTGTCCCTCGGCGATCTCGCCGGCCCCTACCGCCCACAGTTTCCCAAGCAAGACCATCGCGTCGACTCGCACAGCGGGCTTCCTGTCACGGCACCGGTCTGCCAGGCTGGCAAAGATCGATCCCTCCTTGTCAACACCACCAGTGACGCCGAGTTTCACGATGACGTCCCGGAAATCAAACAGTTCGATAGCCTTGACGGCCGCCAATCTGACCTTTTCTTCGCTGTCGTTGAGCTTCTCCACCAGGCCCTTGACCAATTCGCTCTCTTCTTCTCTGCTCAGGCCAATGCCTCCGGCAGAGGTAGACAGGATGTAGCCAGCAGCAGTTACCCAAGCCGCACGAATGGTGCCTACCTTGTCGTTCTTTCTACCCACGAAATTCCGATAGGTCCCAGCGTGTGTTTGAGCAAATGACTGTGGTGAGTAGGGCTTCGTAAGGACGTTTGCTTCGACGGGTTCAGGGGATGACTCCTCCACCAAACGCAACGGGGGGTATGCCGTGGGGTCGAGAACCGGTGGCGGCGGGGGCCCTGCCGCTCCGATACCAGAGATCATGTCTCCAAAGGCCTCGGTCGCTATTATTCGCAGGTGGACGTTGTCCGCCGACAGCTCTGCGTCTAGTTGAGGCACGACGTTTTGAAGGATCGTCGGAGCAGCCCTCCAGAGCTCTCGAATGAGCAGATGGGCCTGGCGAAGGCTTTTGAGATCTGCTTCGGACGGTCCTGCATTGGCGTCCTCGTCATCCGAGTCCTCTCCTTGCCGGTAGCCATTGGCTTTCGTCGCGAACCCGGAGGCGTTGAGGATGACGTCGCTAAAATACTGGCCCACGTACCGCGACATCTTGTCTGCACAACCATTACAGATATTCTTCGCCATGACATATGCCGCGGGCTCCGTCTTCTGGAGGAGCGTAGACTGTTTGTCGCTCTGCTCCTTGCTGCGGCCGCCTCCCGGCGGTGCCGCTCGCAAAAACTGGCTGATGATGGCATCGATGACCGTCGCCGGTACGCTGCCCGGGGACTCGTCGATCAGCTCTATGAGCATATCCGTCAGGTGTATCTCGACGTCCTTGGCCACTTGCTCCTCGGCGGCAGCATTCGAGCTCGCAGATACGCCATCGAAGGTGGAGTTGAAGAGGCGCAATAAGAGGTCGTCGGCTCCGTGGATGTCGGGAAGAATCAGGATACTCTTGACATCGGTCAAGGACATGAGAACGTATTTGTGTTGGCTGTTGTAGGGGTTCGTAGGGTGGTGCAGAGCGGGTAGGATGTCCTTGACGAAGAGGGTGAACATCATCTGTGCCGGGTGGTGTCAGTAGCTGGACTCTTGCGGAAGCTATTCACGGCAAAACCCACCTTGAGCTGGTCGTCGGTGAAGGGGGCGTCTGGAGCGAAGAGCCGCAGCAGTTCGACCAAGCAGCAGGCGGTATACGCCTTGACGCCGCGGTCTTTGTGGTGGAGGAGGTTGCGGTGGGCCAAGCTGGCGGCAACCCCCTTGAGGGAGTCCAGCTGGACCTCCTGCTGCTCAAAGTCTGCCAGCTCCTTGGACAGCCTCTCGAGGCGAGCGACGAGGGTGGCGCTTGGGATTGGCTTCGCTGGGCGCCACGACAGCTCCTCGTCGAACTGGAGGCTGCGCATCTCCTGAGCCCCATCATCGCCATCGCCATCGCCATCGCCATCGCCGCCTTCCTGGGGCTCGGGCTCAGCCTCTTGCTCGGGCTCTGGGTCGTGGTCCTCGCGCACCTCCTCCAGCACATGCTCCTCCTCCTGCTCCTCGACGGGCTCCTGACGGCGAGCGCGGCGGCGCGGCATGATGCGCTGCTGTGGGAGACGCCGTGTGGCCTAGCGAGACTCCTCTGGGGCAGCTGTTTGGCCTGGAAATCCGAGATGCTTGATTGGGTCGGTCGCGGCAGGTCTTTCGTCTCGTGCGGCGCGCGGGTCACTGCATCGCAGGGCGAGATGGGTGCTTCAGGCCGGTGCACAAGTCGCTTCAGGCCAGTTGCGGTGCGCGACAATGCAGCGTTTCGGGCTGTGTGCGACGCCGACGACGATTGCTAAGGAATGAGTGAATGGGTGCGGTGGGCGGTGGGAGGGTACGGATTATCTTGCATTGGCCAAGGTAGATGGAGCTGGGACGAGCTACCCCTACGCGACGCGATGGAGTCGGCAGTCGACGGGAGCCCCGCGTACTCGTACATGTAAGCAGCACAGTCATGCAGCCCAAGCAGCCGCAGCCTACCCTAGACCGCCAGCTTCCCGTCTTGCGGCCCCTTCTCCCACCCCCTTTTCACAGCTTCACAGGGACGCTCACTACGTTGCCAACCACATCAACACCCCCTCAAGGTGCTGATGCGAGTGAGTCGGCTGCCATAACACTGGGCCGAGTGGGAGACTGTCCTCGGAGCATCGCGTGGTACAGGTTACCCAGGATCATGTCTGACGTCCTTCATCTCCGGGCCTCCTGGTGCTCCGAGTCCATTGTCTCCGAGCTCACCCTCAGTCTCAAACAGGCACCAACGTTGGAATCAACCCGCGGCCAAGGGATCCCGGTACGTAGCGAGGAGCGCAGTTCAACACCCGCGAGGGGAGCTGTTCGGAGGCGTCCGCAATGGTTGGCAAACGACTTGGTCTGTACGGAGCGCGTCTTACACAATCCGACTCAAGAACGCACACAACATCGACGCCTCGCTTACGCACGTGGGATCCTCACCAAATACCTGAACCTGGTTGGAAAGAGCTGCTTGCTTCCGTCGGCGAGTGCCCGAGACCATTGCCGAGCAGAGGCCTGGGGAAGTCTGGCCTCACCCCGATGGCATGACTCTGCCGTTTCACTCCTTTCCGCAGCAGCGATTGTCTTCAGCTTGTGGAGCATGCCTTGGTATTCATCATACGGAACGATGGTGTCACGGATAGTGCTTGTTGAACGGCGATGGAACAAAAACCCGGACAGTGGCCCTGGTTTCCTAGCTTCATATGGCCGCAGTGGCACAGTTTGGCAATCAATACGCTATTGCTCCTTGAAATCAAGGACTAAGAGCCGCCTACAATGGGTGTATTGATCCGGCTCTCCGTGGTCCCACCCTATATACTGCCCAGTGAATTGCCCGTTGTTCATGTGCCATCCCCGAGCTTTGGCGTATCCCAGATTTCAGCGTCCCCCAGTTCACTCTTCCTAACTACCATGGTCTCTCCTTCACCTTCTGGTAGCCCTCGATTATCCATCCTTCACTGCATCTTGCGAGCGAAAAGACCCAGGTTCCCGAGTGGTACGACGAATCAAGGACGCCCTGAGTTGATACCAGCTAAAGAGACATCGCCAGCGTCTGTCCGAGAATCACCTCTTCTTCTAGACCCCTTCACAACCACAGTTGGCCTGGAGAGCTCAACGAACACCCGGTATTCCGTCGCTACCTAGTAGCAAGGTACGTCGAAAAGCGGCACCGGTGGCAGCTGTTCACACTCTGCGAAATCAGCTGCCCCAGCAACTCCTGTTCAGATTCACCGCACGTGTTCAGGCATGATTCACAGATGCCTGAAAATTTTCCATCCCGTTCACACGCTTAACGCTGTTCAAAACAACCCGACCCGTGCACCCTATTTGTTCTCCCCCTTCTCCCCCCTTTGCCTCTTCTCCTCTTCACCTCTTCACCTCGCCCCCTACACTCGTTTTCGCGCAACCCCCAGCATCAAGACCACTCCTTTCGTTCCCCAAGCACAAGCAGGCCTTCGTCCCTTCACAAAGGTGGTACGCATCCCATTTCTTTCTGCAGTGTGCTGGTTTCTCCCGTGCCACATCACACCGGCCGGGCAAACACCTGCTGCAACTCGAACCACAACATCCTCACCGTGATTTCATGTCGCTGACATGACGCAGTGCTCTCTCGCTACTCCAGCTCGCTCTTTCAACTGTCAATGTTCCAAGGCGTGCTGCCAAGTATGTCGAGTTTTGTTCGAGTTCCTGTTGGGTTAACTGATCAATCCCAAGTGGCGACTATGAAGGACGCCGAGTTTGGAGAGGGCGAGTTCCTCGTCGCGCCTCGCTCCAAGAAGCAGGGCACTTCTCTCGCAAAGAAGGTCCTCACCGGAGGCGCAATCATCCTCGGCTTCATCGTCGTTGTGTTCGGAATCGGTCTTCTCGCTTCTCACTTTGGTTTGTTTACCCCAACACCCTTCTTCACGACGCGTTGACTCGACTAACTGAATGTTTTGCAGAGCGGTCTTTCCACCCTGAGTCGGAGCTCCTCCACGCGGAGCACATGGTTTCCGAGGCGGCCCATGAGCTCGCCCTCCGAGGCGATTGCACCGAGACTGGTGGCATGTGGGACGCTGCCGCCGATGCCATCACCGCCAAGGTCGCTGGCTCCTCTGGACTCGGTACCGTCACTCCTTTCAGACCTAATGGCACTCTCCATACCTTTGGTGCCACTGGCTATGCCGCGACGACCAAGACGGAGACGGTTCAGACCACAACCGTTGCTTCTTGGACTGCTGCGGCTGAGACTGCCTCTGAGGAGACCTCTCGGCCCACCGACTCCCAGACTGTGCCAGTTGGCGTCAGTATTCCGATCTCGTAAGTTAATTTTCTCTCCCCATAATAGATGTGCCTGATTGCTGACCAGACCAGGACTCAAACCGCTACCACGACAATCTACAGCATTCGGAGCACCCCGGAGAGCACCACTCATGTGACCCGGACCACGACTGCGACTACAACGCTCGCAGTCTCCGAGTCGACGGCCGATGTCTGTTCTGCCAAGCCCGCCACGAAGACGGTGTCCGTCTATGTCACGGTCTCCCCTGTGCCCGACAAGACTGTCACCGCCGAAGCGTCGACGGCTACCGCGGTCAACACTGACGTGTCCCTCACCAACGGTCTTCCGGACATCACCATCTCGGCCCACCCGTCCACTCGCACTGCGGTGCAGACCGACATGTCCCTCACCAGTGGACTGCCTGACGTGACTGTGCCTGGCAACCCGGACACCATGACCAATATCCACACCGACGTCTCCTTCACAAGCGGCCTCCCTGATGCCACCGTCTCGGGCAACCCCTCGACGGTCACCAACGCCAAGGCCAGCACGTCTCTGCCCTCGGGCTATACCCAAGCGGTGACCACTGTTACCATCACGGATCTCTGGGGCCCCTTCCACAGCTCCATTAAATCCATGCAGTCCATGCAAACGGTGACGGGAACAGCCACAACGAAGAAAACAGTCACCACGACCAAGACCAGTGGGGTCATCACCATCACGGTCTCAGACCTGTACCCTCCTCCTGCGCAGGAGACGAGCGGCACCAGCATGACCGCCTATTCTTCTGCCCTGGGTGAGGTCGTCTCCGCGTCGCCGTCCAACCCCGTCATCGTCGTCACCGAGACAGTGACCACTACCTGGACTGATGGGCCCCCTGCCACCTCCGCCACCACGGTTCGCGTGCCCTCTGGCGCCAACGCCACCGCCAGTGCCACTCCATATGGCACTGCCACGGCGATGCCTCCCGTTGTTGTGTCGGATGGCGGCAAGAAGCCGGAGCCCAAGGGCTGGGGTGGTAGCAGCGGCGGCGGCGGCAACCTCGGTTGCACCGTCATGCTGATCGCCGTCATCATGTTCGTGCTCTAAGGCCCAGGGCGTCTCGGGGTCTTAGCAATAGGTACCTGGCCCGGAAGGATAGGGAGGTCACTTGGCTTTACGGATTTGGGCTCGCGCGGAACTGGAAATATCAGGCCGCATCTGGGGGGGGGGGCTTGCCTAGATAATGCATACGGAGGAGCTAGGGGTATTGGCCATTCAAACGATGCGAGATTACATGTTGAACTCTGATTGCCAAAGTGTAGGCGTGAAATGAGGCTGCAAACACTTTCAATTGAACTCCCTAGCCATAACAGTAAAGGGCACGTTCCGTAACCAACCAAAACGCCGTTCCGTACCTATCCAACCAACCCCTCCGCGACGCCATCCGCAACCCCTTGCCTTCCTGCCACTACTGTTGCCAGTCTTGTGTACAAATTAGAGGTTGTTTTCACCCGCCCTTGGCCCCGTAAGGTAGTGCCGCAAATTGGCCCGGAGCCGGGCATCCCAGACGCTGTTGCGAGAAAATCCAGGCCGTGTCCACAGCTGTGGATCAAACTATCGCCCACGCCTGGCCTCCTGTTCCGCACGGGCTTGACGGGCCTTCCAGCTGTCTCTGATCGGACCCGCCGCCTTGTAGAGGTCCTTGTCCGACACGCGGTCGCTGATGCTTTCGAGGACGCTGGAGACTGTGCTCTTGTGGTTTGCCTCGTTCTTGTCGTCCCTGAAGCGAAGCATTCGCCACTGTCCTTGCTCATCCAGGTTGCACTCGATGATGCGGTCGTTGAGAGGGTCGTTCAGGCCCTTTAAAGTCTCCCACTCCTCTTCGGTGAGGTAAAGGTCGTTGAACGCCTCGTATCGGTCCATGCCGCTGTCTCCCTTGAATATCAGAAGCTCGGCCTTGGGCACGTTATCGTAGTCGACAAAAGGCTCGGTAATGCCCTCTTTCCTCTCCCATTCGTCGGGCTCGACCGTGGGAAAGTGAAGCTTGAGGCGAAAGTCAATGGTGTTCTCCTCTGGCGGCTTCCACTTGAGGATGTGGGGGTCGGTGCCGTGCTTGTACGGCGTGTTGCGACACGTAAAGATGAGCCCGTCATTTCCATGCTTCAGGCTCGGCAGCACCTGCTTGAACATCATCTCGATGCCGTATCCCAGCTGAAAGGGCTTCATCTCGACGAAAAAGGGCTGGAACTTGAGTTCATCGGGGAACTCCTTGAACAGCCTTTTGTATGGCGTGTACAGCCGCTCTTTGAAATATGCCAGGCGCTTGTCCAGCGTCCGATCCATAAGCTTATTCCCGTCCATCACCAGGCAGTCAAAGACCAGAAACCTGGGCTCCTTCTTCCCGTTCGGGAGGCTGTCCCACACCAGCTCGCCGTCCACGAGCGTCGCGCTGTGGAATGCGCTCTGGTCGTTCTCGCGGGGGAAGTGCAGGTTTCTGTTGGTTAAGAACCAGTAGTCGTTCTTCCGGTCAATCAGGTAGTGAGCCTCGCCGCCGGTCTCGTCTTCGGTCGAGTAGAGGAGGTACCGAATGCCGTCCGACTTTTCGCACACGTAGTAACTGTGGCACAGCGTTAGCATCATCCGCGCGTCCATGGGCCTCGAATGGGGGCGGCCGCCGTACTCTTGCTTCGTGAGCTCGTCCAGGTGCTGCCGTGCGAAACTGACGGGCTGCGCTCCGGGAAAGCTGGTCTGGTGCCTGCCCAGCAAGTCGGCCACCTCTTTGCGCATCGCGTACAGAAGCTGCCCTTCCGCCTTGACCCCAGGCTCGGCAATGGAGCCGATCTGCCCGTCTGGTGCCTGATCCATGGCTGCTGGGCGAAGGGCAGCGGACGGTGCGAAGATGGGATCGAGAGTCGCGCGTCGTCTGGGTTGGTATAATGAGTTTGGCGAAAATGATGCCAGGTGGCAGTTGATGCAATCGCTATCGTCGGCGATGGCTGGCGATACGTAGCATCATAACTAACGCAACGCCAGGGTTTGTTCGGGGTTGGTGGTGGTCGTGTAATAACTAATAAGCCTTCAGAAGACCGCGAGCGCGGTTGTCTGCGACGCTTTTGTTTGCGCACTCGTTATCGATAACGGCACAGTCATGTCGCGGTGCGCAGTTGACGAGTCGCATGACGGCGACCTCTGAAGCTCCGACACCCAACTCTTTTGAAACCACAAATTGCTCTGGCAAAGTATACCGGTTTGAAGTAACTTATGACTTTTTTCTCTCTCCTTTTCATCCAGCGTTACGAAAATTGGCTCTACAGGGCACGCTTTTGCGCAATAAGACACAGCGATCATTACGGAGAGCCGCGTGCAAAGACGGCATCGACCACCAACTCCTCCCCTCCACAGCTGCAAGGGCTGGCCTCATTAGATCTTTGCGATAATACGAGCGTCAAGGCCAGTTAGGTCTCGTCTATCTTCTCGACCTCCGCCCGTGCCTCTTCCCATTGCTGCTTGCTCTTCCTGGCCCATTCGATCTGGCTCTTCGCATACGCAAGCTGTGCAAGGTCAGTATCGTCCACATGCCGCCACGGGAGGGTGGAGGGCAACTCACCATGTACCGTCTTAAATCATCTTCCTTGTCCTTCTGGAATCTCTTCATGTCCTTGAGGACGCTTGCGCTAGCCTCCTTCACGTCCCGTTCCGACGCTACTTGAGCTTGCTCCAGCTGCCCGATCGATTCCCTTGTCTTGCCAATGGTATCTCGGCGTGTTCGCTCGGGGTCGACATCGACGACCCCTTGCACTGCATGACGGATGGGGCCGAATATCTTATTTGTGATAGAGTTTCCACTCGGCATCTTTCGGTGCGAAACACTGGCGCTTCTCTCCGGCAGTCCTTGGCTCGCCGAGGGCGGCGGCGACGGGAAGTCACCATGGGTGGGAGGGAAGTCTGAATCAATCGATTCGGTGTCTTCTTGACCCCCGTCCCGCCGATGATGCGAGGCGGGCTCCTTAAGGCTCGCGGATCGCTTAGGCGGAGGTGAGATCTGCTGACTGCTGGACAGATACTGCTCGATGCGCCTTGCTTCCGCCTCGCTGCGTTCCAGTTGGTCCAGTAGTGCTCTCTTCTTGTTGAGCTCTTCCGTCGTTAGATCTTGCTGCACACGCTTGAGAACTCTGTACCGCAGCACGCTTCTAACGACTCCGGCGAACTGAGCGTTCTCGCGCATGGGTTCAGCAAAACTGGCACCCAACGACCCTGACAACTCCTCAGTCGCGATGTATGACAAATCCGCGGCCTGGCCAACCCGCTCGATGGCCGGACCAAGCGAAGGCGCCTGCTCCGACAAGGCAAATGCATTGTATCGCGAGCCCAGCTCGCACAGATCTGCGGCCAGAGAGGACAAGTGGCTGAGAGTTCGACGATTGACCTTTTCCATTGGTCCCATCAGAAGCTGCTCCAACTCCTTAATCGACGCCTCGTAGGCAACGAAGTACGGATCAAGATCCTGCTCGGTCTGGTTACCGGTGTTTGGCGGGAAGCGCCCGATGACATGGGTCCCGGACTGAATGGCCGAAGAGCTGATGTCATGGTTCGTCCCGGCCGTGGTCTTGAGTTTCGCTGAGCTTGCGGGGACGGGGAGATAGTTGTGAGCAGGGGTAGGATTCGCCGTATCCAGAGGAGGCGCCTTGAGCACCGACTTGGGGATGGATGCAACGGGGTGGGAGTGTAGGACCTCGCTCTATAGCCAAGTTAGTACCGGGAATACTCAGTCACAGAGGTTGATGAAGTGATGGGGATGGACGTACCCAGCTGGCATTGGGGTCGAGGAACCTCAACCAAACCCCGTCGTTCCTGACCGTTTCCATCCGACGACACCGATTCAAGAAGACGGCCAGCATACGTTTTCGCAAGTCTATGATTTGCTGGTCTTGTTTGGCGCTGGTTGGTTTGGCGGCGTAATCTGCCATGGTGTGCTTCTCTGGGATCGGGGGGATGATCAGCGTGGGGTGCAGGCGGGTGAGAGCGTCTCTCAGGGATGCGAATTCGGAGTATCGGCGTCGCACTTCTAGGTCCTGGCACAGCAAAGTCAGCACAAAATCTCACGCCAAGTTGCAAAGAACCTTACCCCAGTTCGAATAGTGTAGACGATATATCTTCCGCCACTCTCCAAGCTCTTGCCGGCGTCGGTGATCATGATCTGCTGGTCCGGGTTCTCGTAGAGGACCTGCTCGATTCGACTGTTGTATCCGCCTGGCTTGCGTCTCGGGGCGGCATCTTCCGTTGGTACTACATCCTGTGCGATGGCTTCATGGGCGGCGCTGTGGCCGAATGCAGGCTGCTCATCCTCACTGCCCGAGGTAGGGGTATGGGGCGACTCGAAAGATCGGTCTGCGGCCCGGCATCAGCACTGTCTTCGACGACGACGCAACGGAACTCGTCCACATGATTGCGCCAATAGCTCCAGAAACAAGCGCAGCCTGGGCCGTACTTACAATCGCGGGAGGTGGGCGACGTCGGGTTTGCCGACGACGAAGTTTGCGAATCACGGCGGTCAAAGCTGGTCCCGTAGGGGTTGTTGTCCTCGTCGTTCCACATGGTGCCCGATTCGTGAACGGAGTGCGCAGGCGGATCGATGAGGCGGGCGAGATCACGCGGCTCGAATCAAAGGGCTGGCGCGTTGAGCTGGAGAGGCGGCAGGCGATGGGTGAGGCCGTGAGCCGCGACGTGAGCTGCGAGGTGCTGGTTGGAGATGCCCGCTGTCGGCTGTCGCGGGGGAGGCGGATAGGGTAATGGCGCAGTGCCGCGGTGCGAGGCTGAGGTGGGCAGATGTCAAGTTGCGCGAGCTGCCTCGGGGCCCGTTGCCATTATCTGGCAAAACAACAAAGGCAGAGCAGGATGGAACGTCAAGCGAATTCCCGGGGGGTATGCAGGACGGAGACCGACGTGGCCTGGGGTCGTCGTAAACGTACCACGAGTACGAGTGCTGCTACTGCTGGTGGTGGTTGTAAGCTCCGGATCTGGAATACTACAGCAGGCAGGCAGGGGAGCTGAGATGATGACGATACTGGGTGCACGGACCACACGCCTCGCCCCTCCTGCTTCAGAGCCACCCACCAGCCACACCTGTGGGCGCCTGTAGGGACCCTTCACGTGAGCTGTGAGCTTGACAACTGCTCACCCAAGTACGGACGTACCGCCTTGGAACATCATTAAAGGAGCCAGGTTTTCTGCTACATGCCAGGTACCTGCCCACCGCCATGTCTAGACGAGACTACGAGAGAGCCTGGCGCACTTCTGTATACGTTGTGCCCTACAAGCTCCATTGCCAAAGTCCCACGTTAGTCACGGTCGCTGGACGTTACAGTTACCTAGAATATCTGGTCGCCAGTGGAAGGGAATTGGCCTCCCGCCGCCGTATGGTACGGCACCAGCCATTCAGCTCCATCCACAGCAATATAACTAAATGAGTTGGGCATTTTGGTAGATGGCTCATGTCTCCCAGGGAGCCGATGTACTTTGTACGTATTAAGAGAAACCAGCTTCAAGCCGAGCCTTGTCTGAGAATCGGGAATGCCGTGTCAATGCGTAGTCCCATGTCAAGATGTGAGCAGACTCGATGTGAGCAGAGTCGAAAGTTGAGGCGAGGGGCTTGGATGCTCATCCTTTGTAAATGTGCACGTATAGCTGTACTCGTAGCTTTCTTGCATGTTCGCACGAAGAACCAGAACAACCAGTGTATGGAGAGCGCGTGTACATGGAGATATAAGTGTGCGTAAATAGTAATAGTTTAATACCTCATATGCAAGGCGAGTTCTAACATTTTAAAACGTGGAACAGAACTAACCCAACGACATGCCGCTGAGACAATTAAATAATGAGGTAATAGCGAAGACGAAATAACGGGTTTATATGACGAGTCTCTAACATGTCAAGGGGGCACGGACGGATTGCCGCTGAGGGAATATAGGCAGAGTAGAAAAGTACCCCCCTACATGTAAGTGAACTATATATTCGACGTTGGTTATTCCTATGGTATGGGCTTTTTATGTTGGGGGCTTTTTTCTTCCAAATTTTGTTATGCTAGTTAATGTGCTCATAGATCTATAATAGTGCTGCGATTCGAGCATGTCTAACGTCTACGCACGGAGGTGTTTAGGCCGCGTGTCTTAGTTCTTTGGTTTCATATAGATTCAGATGCTAGCCTCCTGTACTCAACCTCGCCAACGCGAAGAGACTGGCTGCCATAACCGAATACAGCGGGAGAACCATTTAACCTTGCTAATCTGCAATTCATATTCATGGAAGTCGCCAGCAGATTTTCAGAAACTCAGGCATCGTCTACTCTTTATTTCAACCTTATTTCCAACCTTACTTCTACGAAATAAGCCACCATTCTTGCCGCTATGTACTCAATTTTTCTTTGCGCTCTCCTTGGCCTGGTTCACGCCACCACAAAAAGCAGATCTGACCGGGCCACCACCAATCCTGGCATTGGAGTGCCTGGAGCCTTCGAGGTCCCCGTTGAATGGGACGTTCAGGCGTTCCCAGATGGGCCAACCCTTGCACTCGTTGGAACCGTGCAGGAGGTGCATGCGCAGCTTCTAAAGATTAACCCACGGCATGACTTCGACTTCCATCTTGACAAGAGTCGAGACTCCGAACTTACTGCCCGTACCGACTTTCGTCATGCCAGAGTGATTTGCGACGGGCGTAGGTTTGGAAAGCCTGCCACTGACCCGGTACACAAGGGCATACTATATCTTTCCCAACTACGCGGCCAGCCTCGGAATCAAGCCGGACCGGGCGCGTGCGGGCGGGTTAGCTGCTCGTATGGGGCGGCCATCTGGTGGTGTAATGATGTAAGTCAGTAAGATACTAGAACGTGGGAATAGCCATTAACACTAGTCCTATAGTCGACGAGGCCTAAGACCCTAAACAGCTGGCGCTCGATTGCCGATGGCGCACACCAGGTTGAGCTCCGGTGCCCTTCCGACTTGCTGGAAACTCGTATTGCCGGTGGACAAGCCATCCATTGGACAGGCTGGAAAGTTATTGTCTCAACAGGCGACTGCTAGGTAAGTACATATGCACCCAGATTGGACGAAGACCTAACATACGTGGGAGGAAGTCATTTGTACATTCTGTTCTTGACGATGAACCAGACGACTTCCTTTATACTTACCTAGGTATGTACTTGCACGACGGAATGGATACGGGCTTTCCTCCCAGGCCTTGGCTAAAGACTTTTCCTGTATTGGTTAATCAAAGGATAGAAGAAACGTGTAAAGGCATCGAGTCATACACTTCTGCTTCGTCTATGCACGAAGTACTTTCAAACCCTCCCTTCGTGTCTTTATGCTCATTATACGGAGACGGGTATCGGGCCGCGACTATTAACCTGGCATCAATACCCCCCCAGCCTCAGCGCCTCTCGACTCGGTCGACTCTCCTCCTGGCTTCGCAGCTCTGGTCTGACAACGTCGTGGACCGTTTCGCGACGCCGACCTGGAAGGTGCTCTCCCATCTGAACGGATGATTCCGAAGGGATCCAATGGCTGGCACACAGTTCGGCCATGTTCACATCGTTCTCGCCGTCTGCCTCTGTCGAGCGTTGAGACATTGTTAGCATATTGCTGATGTTCAGGAGTTGGGTCTTACTAACCTAGCTGCCGGAGCACGTGAAAGTCGTCGCTGTGAACTGTTGCGGCGTTGGTTTGCAGAGACCGTGTCTCGTCTTCCTCCGCGGCAGCAGAGCCCCTTCTTCCTCTAGATGATTGGCGTTGGCGACCCCTTTCCACGTTGCCCGCCTCACCGTCTGTTGCCACCGTTTCCTCATCTCGACGGGCAGTCCGTCTTCTGTTCGCACTCTCGCGGGATACAGTGCGCCTAGGCGTTCCAGGGACAGACGTGCTTACAATTGTTGAGGCTCTGCCGACGGGCAGTCGAAGTGCTCGGCCCAACCGTTGGAGCAAGGTTGGCTGCTTGGGTCGTCGGAGGCTCGCGAGAGGCTCACTTGGCGACGCCTGGGGTGTTTGCATGCTGCTTTCCGACCGTGCTGTCCCAGGAAGGGAGACTTCCTGGTGGCCGTATTGCCGTTGAATAGGCACCATGGGAGAGTGTTGAGTTGTTGGCATGGGATAGTGCTGAATCGGGGGTAAGGGATACATTATGGCTGGCGGCGTGTGTTGATGGTATGGGCGGACGTATGGCTGCGCCCTTGCGCGATGCGCCCCGTCGACACTGAATACAGCCGGCTGATAGAAGACCTGAGCTGGGGAGCCGGGCCACTGCTGCTGCACAACGGGAAGCGGTGCAATGGCAGTATTGGGTGGTTGACCGCGACGGCGCTCGACACGTCTGCCTCCAGGAAGTCGGACCGAGGTGCCTTCTCGTCGAGATATCGTTGCCCTGCCCAAGTAGTATATGTAGGCCAGCAGTAACACGCCCGATACGACGACGACGCTGAGTATGATGCCGGATTTCTCTGCCGCAGTGAGGCAGTGCCATCCAAGGCAACGGCCGAGCTCTCTACGGATGGACGTCGACTCCCGGGCGTTTCGTATGAAACCTGGGAGAATGCTGTAATCCAATGCCACCATGTTGGCTGCCGCAAGTATGAGCCTGCGGAGCTGTGGCCGATCGGTGAGGCAAGACACGAGCGAGCCGACGACAGGTGTGAGCGGATGGAAAGGAGACGAGATAGAAGGCACAACTCGACAGCGAGGAGTCTGGGAGGCCCTTCGGCAAAAAAACATGCGCGAGGTCCGGCGACAGAGTGACAGATGGTTGTCACCTGGCAACTGGGTCGACCCATTGCTGGACGGCTGGCTCTGTAGTGCTGCACGTGCACAAGAGCTGTTTGATTCACCGCACACGAAATTCATAGCAACGAGAGTAGCGGCATAAAACAGGCTGTGAGTGCATATAATAAAGCAGCGCCCATATTCAAGGTTGGCTTTGCCGCCTCTTGGAGCAATAAGCCTCTAGCAGGACAGGCCACTCTGGATGTGTAAGTTAATGCACGACTTTGGCGAACATCACCCTCGACCCCAAGGTAGCCATCATGTAGCTGCAATGTAGAGGATGCAAAGCTGGCTGTTATTGTTGTTCTAGTGGACTCGGGATGGCTTAATAGTCGTAGTAAGGAGGTGATGAATGGGAGGCGATGAGTGGGAGGCGATGAATGGGAGGCGGTTGGAAGGAGGCTGAACAGGCCAAGCGAATGCACCAATGGGGTGGATCGAGACGCCGTGCACGGACCACCATGATTCTTTCCAGCCCATGGCCATGAATTTCCAACAGAGTCGCATTGGCATCGCGCGTGAAGCTGCGATCAATGGCCAGCTTTTCTTCCTCCTTCGACCACCAACCATCCTGACCTCAGCTGCCGCCCGCCGGTTATGACTTCCGACCGCTAAACCGACCGATGATCTCCTCGTCACTCTCTGCCGAGACGCACCGATAGCTGCTCAGACACGCGTCTCTGCTCGCCTTCTTCCGTCCATCATCCTCCGTCCCGAGTCCCGACCCTTTGCGACCCCTGAGCCGCTCCTAGCCAGCCATGGCGACCCTCACCAACGGAACCGCGAACGGAACGACCAATGGGGTCACCAACGGTGACAAGGTCGCCGCTCCCGTCAGCACCCGCTTCTCCGACATCCCGTCCGCCATCGATATCCCCGTGCAAGGCGACCAAGAAGACGAGGCTGTCGAGATCGACCTCGAAGACCTCTTGGACGACCCTACGGAGCTCTGTACTCTTTTCGAAAACGAACATGCGGCCAAGACGTACTGGATGACTGTTGCCCTTGCATACGCAAAGCAGCGCAAGATCGACCATGCCATCGAGATGCTCCTCCGAGGGAGCAGCTCCATCAGCAACAGTAGCAACCCGCGCGACAAAGTGAGCATGATATGCTGCTTGTGCTGGATGTATCTGTGGAAGAGCCGAGAAGCGCCTCGAGTTGCGCCAGAGGGCATACGAGTGTCCGAGGCCAAGACAAAAGAGTACTACCTCCAGCTGGCCACATCCTCGCTCAACGACGCTGCGCGACTCAACCCATCGTTCCCGCCCATCTTTCTCGCGCGAGGAGTCTTGCTTCTCTTGAGAGCCTCCTTACAAGCGCCGGCCAAGACCGCAGGCGGCATCGGAACGGAAAAACACGAGCTCCTCAAGACGGCCGTCAAGTCTTTCGATGACGCGCTCCGAGTCTCACAAGGGAAGAACATGCTGGCTCTCATGGGCAAGGCTCGAGCCTTCTTCTCCATGCACAAGTATCCGGATGCCCTGACTGCATACCAGGATGTGCTTCAGAAAATGCCCGATCTGGTCGATCCAGACCCGCGAATCGGCATCGGCTGTTGCTTTTGGCAGCTGGGGTTCAAGCAAGATGCCAAGGCTGCCTGGGAGCGATCTCTGGAGATCAACCCTGACTCGACAGTCGCCAACATCCTCTTGGGCCTCTTCTATCTCGACGCTAGCGGCCATGTACCTGTCAATAGCGACGACTTCCTGAGGCTTTACAAGAGGGCCATGACCGAGTACACTCAAAAGTCCTTCAAGCTCGACAAGGAACTCCCCCTCACCTGCTCCACCTTCTCCAGCTACTTCCTCTCGCGCAAGGCTTGGGACAACGCAGAGAAGCTGGCGCACAAGGCAATCCAGTTCACGGACGTCAACGCCATCGCCAGTGATGGCTGGTATCTACTCGCAAGAAAGGCGCACTACAACGGCGACACCGAGAAAGCTAGCGACTATTACCGCCGTGCCGATGACGCGCGTGGAGGAGCGGATACCGGATACCTGCCCGCCAAGTTCGGTGTGGCCCAACTGTCTGTCATGAAAAATGACCTGGGTGAAGCTAAGCTGCGGCTCGAGAAGATGATTCAGCAGTCCAAGAATCATGAGGCCATGATTCTCCTGGGAACTCTGTACGCGGAAGAAATCTTCGCCAGCCAGAAGAGCGATAGCAAGGACGACAAGTCTTCTGAAATGAAGAAGGCAATTACTCTGCTGGAAGGAGTGCGCAATGCTTGGAAGGACCCGAAGAAGGCCCTTGCTCCCGACTCCTCCGTTCTGCTGAACCTTGCTCGCCTGTACGAGACCGATAATCCGGAAAAGGCCCTGCAGTGTTTGCAGCAGGTGGAGCAGCTTGAGTTGGACCAGATTCCTCCCTCAGAACGGCCCAGGGATGCCGCCGACGAAGCCGAGGCTCAGGCGGCGGTAAGAAAGCTTCTGCCACCGCAGCTTCTGAACAATATCGGCTGCTTTCACTCTCAAGCCGAAAAGAACGAATTGGCCAGCGACATGTTCGAGGCCGCGTTGGGCGCGTGCATGAGGATTGGCGAGAAGGATCCAGAGATGGATACGGATGCGCTGGTGTCAACCATCAGCTTCAACTTGGGACGAAGCTACGAGGCCAGAGGTTTGACCAATCAGGCCGTGGAGGTGTACGAAGGCTTGCTTGCTCGGCATGACGATTACACTGATGCCCGCACGAGACTCGCGTACATCAAGCTGAGGAAGAATCCCAACAAGGAGGGCCCCGATGCTGTCGCCAAGCTGTACCAAGAAAACACGAGCGATCTGGAAGTTCGGGCTCTGTACGGCTGGTATCTCGGCAAGATTCACTCCAGGAAACGACCTGCCAATATCGGCGAGGATCACGAGTTCCGCCATTACAAGCACACGCTGCAAAACTACGACAAGCATGATAGATATGCCCTGGTTGGCATGGGAAATCTGTACCTCCTGCAGGCAAGGGAGATGCGACGAGAGACGGACCAAGAGAAGCAGAAGCGGAGCGCGATATACTGCAAAGCCGTCGAGTTTTTCGAGAAGGCGCTGTCCCTGGATCCGAAAAATGCCTACGCGGCACAGGGCATTGCCATTGCCTTGGTCGAGGACAAGAAGGACTACAAGGCAGCCCTGCCCATCTTCAACCAGGTTCGGGAAACGATCAGGGACTCCCATCTGTTCGTCAACTTAGGTCACATATACTCCGAGCTGAAGCAATACGCGAAGGCGATCGAGCATTACGAGGTTGCACTCTCCAAGGACGGCAAAGCCAACGACCCGGCTATTCTATCCTGCCTGGGGCGAACCTGGTTGAACAGAGGGCGTGCAGAGCGCGACATAGACGCCTATGCTAAGGCCTTGGAGTGTGCTGAGAAGGTACGTCTCACCCCGTGCGTCTGAGATGTGTAGATTTGCTGACAATAATACCCAGGCTCTGGAGGTCGCCCCGGACCAGGTGCACTACAAGTTCAATGTAGCCTTTGTGCAGATTCAACTGGTCACCACCATTCAAGGACTACCGGAGAACAGGCGAAGCTTGGAGCAGCTCGAAAAGGCTGCAGAAGGACTCGAGGCAGCGATCGAGTCGCTCGATAAGATCGCCGCCCTTCCCCAGACTCCCTACCCCAAGCACGACGTGGAGCAGCGTGCCAACATGGCGCGCAACACGCTCCGCAAGCAACTCGAGAGAGCCATTGGAAAGCAAAAGGAGTGGGAGGAGAAGAACAAGGAGAAGATCCAGGCCGCCCGAGAGCAGCGGGAAGCCGAGCTGAAACGCCGCGAGGCTGAGCGCGAAGAAGTGTTGACCAAGGAGCGCGAGCGACAAGAAAAGATCAAGAAAGAACGAGAGGAAATTGCCGCGCAAGACAAGCTGATGGCGGAGCAACGGGCCGAGGAGGAGCGTGCTCGCATGGATGCTGAGATGACAACCGACGAGGAGACAGGTGAGAAGGTGAAGCGCAAGCGCAAGCCTGCCTCGCGCATGACCGGCGACGGCAAGGCGAAGAAGGCGTCAAAGAAGAAGAAGGGCGAGCGCGACGATGGCGATGACGACTCCCAGGAAGAGACGCATACCAAGAAGCGGCGCCGCCTCACCAAGAAGGAGTCATCCAAGTACAAGTCAGCCGAAATCGTGGTGGACAGTGACGAGGACGAGGACGATGACGCCCTGGAACGGGCCGAGAAGGACATTCAGAGAAACGAGTCGCCTCGGTCGGAGGCCGAGGATGAGGACGGTGGCGCAGGAGACAAGATGGACGTTGACGATGAGGACCAGAAGGATGACGAGGGCGGGGACGAGGATGAAGCCGATGCTGCTCCTCGACAGCAGCACAAGAGAGCGCGACGGGGACGGGTGTTGGAGAGTGATGACGAAGAAGAGGAAGAAGAAGAAGAGGAAGAAGAAGAAGAGGAAGAAGAAGAAGAAGAGAAAGAAGCAGCCGAGGGCGAGAAGCCCAGCTCGCCAGGTGATGGGGACGAGGCCAGCCCTGCGGCGGCAGCAGACGACAGCCTGCCAGATGCGGGTGAGGAAGACGACGAGTGATTCCTTGACTAGGAGGCGCGCACCCGAATGAATGCCATCATTCAGGATCCTCGGGGGCCATCTTGTACAGTATGTTTTAGGTAGAATGGCAAGACAGGCAAAACAGGATGGGGGATGAACAGCGATTATCATTTGACACTTGACGCAACGTTCGACATTAAATCTTGATATTTGCCAAGGGAAGCTTGCCTATCCACGTATATATAGAGGACCCAGAGCCGTCTCAGGACACGAGCGCCGTTGAAGGCGGACTTCGTGATACCGATAAACTCGGACGATGCAACCCCCCCAACCCGCCTCCCACGATGCACATCGCCAGGCAAGCCGCGCACACTTTTCGTCTATTATGCTCCCGTTTCTCCCTGAAAATCCCGCTAGGCAAAGGAATACTCTATGACAACAGGAGTGGTGGCCATGCTCCGTGCCCGTGCACACGTTGGCGTACGAAGACGATTGAAGGGCGGGATATGATTAGAAAGCGAAGACCTGGTCCTCGAGCTTGCTGACGGGGCGGGCCTTCTTGTAGCCCAGGCTCTCTGTGGCCTTCTTCAGGCCGCTAACCATGGGGGGAGGGCCACAGAGCAGGACCTTGACGTCGTCGGCGGGCTTGGGGAACCATTTCTAGCAGATTGTTAGCTAAGGAAGAACGACACGTCAGGGGTTTGGAGGTCGGTCATACGGTGATCATGTCAGCGGTAACATAGCCGACGCCGCCGGTCCAGCCCTCGGGGGGCTTGTCCAAGACGTAGTGCACGCGGATGCCGCTGTCCTCCTTGGCCAGGGCATCGAGGTCCTCACGGAGCAGGATGTCCTGGGGGGTGACGTTGGCGAAGATGAGGTCGACCTCGGTCCGGTCGCCGGCGGCGCGGCCGCGGACAATGGCGCGGACGATCTGCAGCATCGGGGTGATGCCGGTTCCGCCAGCGATCATGCCGAAGTGACGGACCATGTTGGGGGTGTAGACGAAGGCGCCCTTGGGGCCGCGGACGCGGAGAGTCTGGCCGACGACGAGGGAGGCCATGTGCCTGGAGATGTTGCCCTGGGGGTAGGACTTGATGAGGAGATCGAAGTAGCCGGGCTGGTGGTCGCCGGAGATGGGGGTGTAGGATCGGACAATCTCCTTGGTGCTGCCGTCGGGCTGGGCGAGGGGGGCGCCGATGGAGATGTGCTGGCCGATGGGGAGGCCGAGGATGGACTGCGAGGACGGGAGCTTGAAGCGGTAGCTGAGGGGGGTGTTAGGGTGTTCTTGTCCGCGTCGTGGAGCAACAGGGTGCTGGCAGACTTACATGGCGACATTGTGGGAGATGACCGTCTTCTCCTGGAGCTCAAACTCCTGGAAGACGTCGGGCTTGAGGACCTTTTTAACCTCTGCATGGCGCGCGCGTAAGTCAATTGAGTGCCCCGTAGCCGACTTTGCTCGCTGGAATAAGCCGAGCCGTTGGGTATGTACTCACGGAAGTTCCAGAAGTTGTAGGCGCCCAGGGCCAGCGCGAGGACGACCGAGTACGGCACCCAGTCCCGCTTGACGATGAGTGTGCCGAAGACGAGCAGGGCGCCGGGGATGTAGACGTAGTCGATGTAGTGGCGCGACAGCCACGAGTCCTGGATGTTGGCGGCCATTGCTGCGGGTGCGAACAAACGGACGGCGACTGAGGTTGTTGACTCTGTTGAGGATGGATGTTTCTCCTGTGTTCCCCACCACCACGCGATACTGTTGGCGGGTTATATTCGGAGCTGCTTTTCCCGGAGGCGGAACGGAGCGGAGCACACAGGCACAGTGCCGGATTGATTTTGGGTATTAAGGGTAGTTTCAGGTGACAAAGAGGAACAGTGTCGTCGTCGGAAACAAAAAAAAAAAAAAAAAAAAACCTCTTAGGTCCGTCGAGCTCGGAGGTCCGAATGCTCTCGTCGCGATGCAATGCAATGCAACGTAATCCAACGGGCGGAGGCGATGTGATGTCGATACCTTGAATTTTTGCCAACGGAACCCGGAACCGGCCTGGGCCATCCTCGGCTCAACTCGGTGACGGAGGTGCGGCTCCTGACGCTGTGGTTCCATGGAGGTCTTGCCCTGGCTGCTGGCGACAGGCTCCCGCGCCACACGGCTCCAGCTGCTGAGGGGCCGCTGGAAGCCAAGGGCCACAGGGCGCCCGTTCCCTGGCCTGATGTCCATGCTGATGAAGACACTGGGCATGCATGATTCCATCCATGCTGTCGGGACCGCGGCGCAACGGATATTCCGACTGCCTGGGACGTCTGGGTTCTGGCATGTGGCGGCAAGACGTCATCGTCCGAGCTTGAGTGTCTTGGGCAACGCCATCGACGGATGCAGCGCCGATTGAAGCGGGCTCCAGATCACTCACGTCGCATTCATGCTGAACCGCCGTCGTGTTACGCCATTACAGTACACGGTCATATACGGACTACTTACTACTTGTACGGACTACCTTATGTACTCGTGCTCTGGTCCGGCTTGACGGCCGGGGCACCCGTGCCGACCCATGCAGCATCACCGCCTCGCCAGCCAGCGCGTGCCTCTATTTGCAGCGGCACCATGCTGCCGGCCGCGTATGTACGTGCTCGTATCTGGGGGTGAATATTTACGAGTAGGAGTCTGGAGGCCTTGGCTCGTATAGTACGTAGTCCGTATAGTAGCACAGCTTCCGGTTCGGGGCTTCTGGTTCGCGCGCTAAGGGACAATACGCTGGACGCGGGCTTGCGTCTGCCAAGCTGCGTCTCATCCCTCACCCTTCACCACCATGCATTGCGAGCGAGCCTGCGTCCCCAATTTTTCCCCAGCATTTTTTGCAGATTGCCAGGACCGAGTGATGCGAAGGCGACGGGCGCGCGAGTAAGAAGGGGAGCCACGGATCCATCCAACATCAGCCGAGCCACGCTGGTGCCAAGACGAAGACGAAGCCACGACGACGGTTTTCTATTTCTATTCCGCCCAAGCGAAGAGGGCGAAAAGCGAGCGGACTGTACTCGTAGTCCGTAGCCTTGAGGGCGTTTTCCCACGGCCCCATCAAAAGTTAACCTGCTGGCGTCGTCAGCTTGGCATGCCGCCGTCTGGAGTAGCACCGCTGAAAAAGCCACGTCTGTTGAACAAAGCCGTTGTTCCCGTTTCGCAATGGATGAACAGCGCAGAGTCCAGAGTCCAGAGTCCAGAGTCAAGAGGCGCAACAGACGCTTGGCCTCTGCTGGGTCAGGGTCCAGCCAGGGCCACGGCCGGGGCCAGCGGGTGTGTCGTGACGAGTCGTGCCTGGCTCAGCTCCTGGGTCTTTTGCCAATGCTCGCGCAGCACGTCACGTATCGCGGCCTCTGCTGCCCACGATGGGGGGCTTGATTGGCCTGGACCCGTCTCAGGCTGGGAGGGCCTGCAGTGCCCGCACAGGCTAAAAATCGCCAGCGGCGGGCCTGGCGATTGGCCGCTTGGCGGCTGCGCCCAAGCAGGATGGATGACGATGACGATGCTGCGGGCGATGGGCTGATAACATGACGGCCTCTGCCTGCTCCTCTCATCTCCTCGCCCATTGTCCGTGTTTGTCTGGAACAGCAGACCCTAGTCCGTAGGTACGGAGCAGAGCCCTGCCAGGTCTCGACATTCATCGACCAGCTCAATTGACCTCGGACGAAGGAGGGCCTTGGCTGCCCTCGTCCAGCAACGGGCTAACCAGCTCGGCCCGGCTAGCACTGAACGCTCTCGCCATCCCATTCCACAGATTCCGATATGCCGCAGTTCTCGATTCCCCCCCCCTGTCGAGCTGTCCGTGGAGCACTGCTGTCCCACTCGTCGTGCCCACCCCTGTCCCTGTCCGTGATGCCGATGCGAGCTTGGGTTGCAGCTGGAGGGGCTTCGCGCGAGGCTGGAGCCCACGCAGTACGGAGTAAGGAACTTACGTGCTGCCTTTAATAGCTACCCGAGCCCGTCGAGGCTCGACGACCATGGATCGTATTCTCCCTCTTTGCCATTCTTTCCCTTTGTCCCCTCGGTCCCGATCCCATTCTGCCGGCCGTGTTGCAACTTGCAAGCGGCTCTTTGACGGCTGTATTCACTGCTGCAACCCGTCCTGCGGGCCTGCCCTGGAACCTTTGTTGACGCTCGCTCACACTCACCTTGGACAGCTGTCGTGCTGCTGGCCGGATTGGGCTGCCCGCTGGAACGCAGGCCTGGCTTCCCCAGAAACCCGAAACCCAAAACTCGGCGTGCCTCCCGCTCTTTGATGAATGCGTAAAGCGTCTCTTCTCTCAATTCTCGGCTCCCTCGGCCTCCCCAGCTTCCCTCCCCCGACGCAGGGCGAGCGCCCATCGCGATAAGCTGCCTCGCTCACCTCCCTCTCACCTTATCTGAATCTCGGCCCCCACGCTACGACGACTTCGCCCGGACAAATCGCGTGTTCCATCTTTGTGTTGACTTGATTCACGGCCAGCTGTGACTGTGGGCACTTTTCTGCAGTGTCCCTTGCCAAAATCTCAGTGCATATACCACTTCCCTTCTGCAGCTGCATCTTCGCCACTGCAGCGATAGCAGGTCCTCGACCGTCTGCCGTCCTCGGAAAGCCCATGACGAATTCCTGCCGCACTTGGTCGTCTCCAGAGTGACGGTTGCGGAGAGGTCTCACCTTGGAAGCTTGGCTTTACTGCCGCTCGCCAAATCCCAGACACGGACTGTGGCTGAGACATCTGCGTCAACAGCAGATCCCACGCCGCTCCTGCGGACGGCAACGGTCGTTTTCTTGCCCGGACCATCGTGCTGCCGGCTCTCTCTTGGCCCTCGTCGTCACTCTCTAGCAGCTGGCATACCCGTTCCCTGCCTGTCGCCATGTTCTTCTAACGCTCCCTCAACCAAACCGCGGACTGCTCCACCAAGATATCCAGGGCAGACGCGAAACGCCAACTCACCATGAACGTGGAAAAGTGGAAGTGGAGGAGCTCGTCCGGCCTGGCGATAGCACAGTCGCAGAGCCATCAGCATGAGTTGGAAAAGCCGCTGTTGTCCGAGTCGGCCGAGGGCAAGGCCCCTCGAGTGCTCACCAGGGCGTTGCGGTCGTTGAGCAGCTCATCCCTGGACTCGATTGCTGCGGCCTCGGTCAGGAGCTCGTCGTCTACGAGGCGGCTGCAGAAGGCCTCTTCAACCTCGGGGTCCAACTCCATGATCGGACGCCTACAACGTCGAGTTTCCAAAGACTCGGCCGCCAACGGCTCACCCTCCGACTCTCCTGGCAGCCCCAGCGAAGGGCCGCAGCCGTACTCCACGATGGAGGTGGTCCAGTACGGCCCGCTGAAGGCGGACATCTCCCTCCTCAAGGCGCGCTCCGAGTATCTCGTCCTCTCGGACCAGTGCCTGGTCAAGTTTGCCAGCAGTGAGGCAGCTAGAAGCGCTTTCCCGCAGCTCAAGCAAGCCGGAGCCCACGCCCGGGACGCAGCGCCATACCACCTTCACGCCTCTGGCAAACTCGCCTCGGGCGACGTGCGGCTGGACATTCCCCTGCGCTCCATCGTCGCAGCCTTCAACGAGGACGGCGCCAACCACCGGGCGGGCGTCGAGATATGGTGGTTCTCGCACTGGCCGCGCCTCGGATACTGCAAAGCGCACCTGCAATTTGCGCTCCCCAAAGAGAGAGACGACTGGCTGGCATCCATCCACCGCGCGTGTAGAGCAAAGCTTAGGAAGAGCCCCGGAAACTCTCTCATACCCGAGAACCTCAAGACCCGGATCAACCATATCGTTCGGGCCACAGAGGGTCTGATGGACGGAGCATCGCACAACCTCATCTTCCCCGTTGCGAGGCGTGTGTTTGGACAGGCCCAGAAAGCATCGGCCGCCGACGAGGCGCACGACAGCACCGACTCGTCCTCGTTCTACTTCGTCATCGGGCAGTGCATGTGCCACTTCATCGAAGTCCTCAAGGCCGACCATGCCACCCTCCCAGGCGATTTGCGCGTCAAGGCCGTATCCTACGGGACGGTAACGCTTACTCGTTTCAAGGCGTCGGTGGCATCGCACGAGCAGAGATTCATAATGTGTTTCCGGTAAGCCAACGCGTCCTCAACTGCGCCCAGGTGCAAGTTCCAACTAACCCTTTCAGGTCGCCCTTTGGACGTGAGACCCGACTGGACCTTGCCAGCGTTCAGTATCGGCGCATCATTGAAGCCCTGACCAAGGCGGACCGTAACCTGAAGCCTATGTGGCCGCAGTACTTCCAGCAGCTCATCTTCGAGGTCAAGGGGCTCCCGCCGCCTCTTCAGCTGACTTCTGGCAACGACCTGGGCGGCCTCGAGAAGAGCCTCCAGGCATACTGCGCCGCCTATCATGTCCAAGTCCCAAGGTGGAAGATTGAGTGGAACACTCCACCGCAGCCGGCTTTTCGACTGCTTCCACCCGACGGCGCGACGTACTCGCCCCTGCAGCTTCTTGCAGTCTTCCGAGCGCTTCGATACAATAGCTTCTTCAAAGCAATATCGTTTCGCGACGTCGACTTGTCGCCACTCACGGGCAAGAACGACTATTCCCAGTACGGGGACGCTGTGGCATTTAGATCTCTGAGCTGTCAGCACTCACCCCATCTGTGCCTTTGCTTTGGAATTAATTGCTGATGTGAAACAGCGTTCAACATTTCCGAGGACCATTACGAAATTCTGCTTCAAGCACCCATCCTTGAGCAGGAAGTCCATGCCTTGATGTTTGCGTCCGAGTCCATTCGGAGCATCGATATGACAAACGTCCTTGGACTGCAGAGCTCGAGCCAGCGGCAGAGTCGATTGCAGTGCGACTACGGCAGTCTGCGAAAGATGAGCTCCGAGATGCTCCGCCCCATGCTGATGCTCTGGAGAGAGCAAATGTGCGTGTGCCATAGCATCTCCATGTCGGGCAACCCGGTGGCCCCTCACGATGTGGATGAACTCGGTACGTGGACTTTCCGAAAGCCTTTGGTGAAGAAACGGACTGCTGACATGTGTTCCAGCCAACATTCTGGTCCTCGATCACGTGAATTTTAAGAAGATTCATTTTGCCAAGTGCGCTCTCGGTGACGCCGGTCTGTCCAAGCTGTGGACGGGGCTGGCGGGCCAGATTCACTCGTTGGAGTGCCTGGACACCTCGGACAACCAGGGCATCGTCAGGTTCGACGTCATCCAGAATACGCTGAGGCGCCTGAGACGGATCACAAAGCTCAACATCGCTGGGAATACGCGTATTACGTGCGATGAGTCGCTCTTCGATGAGGAAGCAATCGGCAGTTGGGCGCTGCAGGAGATTGACCTTTCTGGCATCGCGGTACGTGAGACCAAGTCTGCAAAACTGAACACTGGCTAACGATTGGGCAGCTCAATGATGCCACAGTCGATGTGCTGGCAGCATACCTGGGCACGGAGAGGTCACGCGGCCTTCATGTTGTGCGGCTCAACAAGTGTGGTCTCACGGGAAGGCAGATTTCTCGTCTATTCCGTGGAATGGGCCAGGCAAGACGGCTGACCGTCCACCTGACTGCTAATCGACTTGACGAAGGCATCGATGACCTCTGTGGAGCTATTTCTTGTGGCTATGGCCCCTGGAGCCTGTTCTTGCCGATGGTTGAGTTTGCCCTCGAGGCCAACTACATCAAGCTCCTACGAGCCTTGACCGTCAACAAGACGATTGAGTGCCTGAGCCTGGCTGGCACGGCTACGCCGGACGTAGCGAGCAGCGCTGCCTGCCAGGCCATTGCAGAGTTCTTCTCCAAGAACAGCACCGTTCGCTTCCTGGACATCTCTGGCTACGACTCCAAGCTCGACGAGGGACGGCTCGGCAGGGAGTTCTCCAAGGCTCTGAGCGGCATTCGGTCGAACACGCGCATCGAGCATCTTCGGGTGCGGAGCCAGATGCTCAACATCAACATTGGAGATCTTGCCGAAGCCATCTCGGGCAACAAGACGTTGCATACGCTCGACTGCGAAGGCAATGATTTCAACCTGTCCAACTTCCGGCATCTGATCAAGCACCTCGAGGACAACTCGACGATTCGGTACTTTTCAGCCTTTTCGAATAACGAGCTGTCTCGCACAATCCGAAAATCCATGCAGACTGCCGGCCCAGCTGCGCCCATGCGCCGTGCGTCTGTCATCTCTAGGTTCAGACCCGAAAAATCTCAAGGTGGCCCCGGAAAGCCGCTGGTCCAGCAGCTAAAGGACGAGTGGGATTCCGCGGTGGCGGACCTGGAGCGCATTCTGGGAAGAAATCAAGAGATCTTCCAAGAGAAGGAGGACCTCGATGATGATGAGGCCTCCCAAGCAAACCGCAAGGACGGCGATGCGGAGAGCGTCTTCCCGACAGCATTCGGAGGACTCGCACTTAGGGAGTTCGAGTTCCGAAGAGCCAAGGGCTCTCCTGGCTCTGCTTCTCCCCAGCGACGACCCATTTCTATAACTGCACCGCTAGCTGCCTCTGAGGGGATCATGCGGCCGATCTCCACCGTTTCGAGTGATGTCGCTATCAGCCCATCCACGGACGGCGGGAGCACTGGAGGCATCCCGAGCCCCCACGAGATGGACAGCCCAACAGACGGGAGCTTTAGCATGGCCGATGTCCAACACGCACTCGCGGTCTTTGGCGAGTCGCGAGATAGCAACTACACTTATTCAGACGGGCATGATGCCGATGCTGGGTTGCAGATGAAGAAGTATCGACGCTATTGGGGCAGCGCCTCTGCCCGCATCGACGAGGAAGATGGCGGGAACGGAGACGGGGCGGACGAAGAGTCGCCTTGAGGGCGGACGGGAATTACTTGCATCTTGAGATATCATTGGTTTTGCTTGGAGTTGGAGAGGGACCATGGTTGAATAGGAAGGCGTCCGCAGGACGTGTGGGAACGATTGCTCTGGCTCTATACCCCCCTTTTAGCTCTGGTTAAGGAATGATTTATATCTGTTATTGTACACGAGAGTAATCCACTGTGCCTCCGTGGGATGTGATCGCCCCGTCCTGTCCTCATCCTGTTAGCACTCTGCATTGGAGTTGCATCGAGCCGTGATTTCAAAAAGCTGCGGACTCTGGAGCATCGACATGGACACGAAGGGTGCGAAGTACTTCGAGGTACCTTATGCATATATGCGAGGTCCTTGTCGAACCGCATAAGCGCATAACCCTCAGCAAAGCCACAGCGGGTGGGCCCAGGGGGATGCTCTTCTAGCTTCTAGCCTGTCACTAACAAGCCACGCAATTTGGCCACAAGCGAGGTGTTAGGCCAACTCAGCCCAGCCGTCTTGTTCCAGCGAGGCATCCGTTCATCATCTCCGAGAAGCTGGCGGAAGCTTCGTCATCGTCCTCATCAACCACCTACCACCTACCGCCGCCGCTGGTAGCTGGGCCCCCGCCTGCTTTTGCGCACGGTGCTCAATTGCAGCGTTTGCCTCTTCACAGATACTCAACTCGCCCTCTCCAGCAGACGGGACTCCCCCATCGCGGAGCTTCGGCGTGCTCCTCCCGACTACATCGGTCCCCAACGGGGGCACCGCAGCGTCCGAGCTGTAACATACACGTTGCCTCTCCCGACGAGGCGCCGCAGCCATGTATTCCAACTCGAATGCCTTCTTGGGAGGCAACAGCCAGCGCCCAGGCGGCCAGCAGTATGGCGGAGCGCCGTTCAACAATAACTTGGGGGCAGGCCAGCAACAGCCGGGACAGCAGCCTGGTCCGTTTGCGCCGCAGCCGACGGGTTTCGGGCAGCAGCCGCTGCAGCAACAATTCACCGGCTACCCGATGCAAGCTCAGCCCACGGGGATGCCGCAGCCCTCTCAACCGCTCCAGCAGCAGTACACGGGGTATCCGGGACAGGCCCAGCCGCAGCACAGCTTCCAGACCGGAGCCCCGCCGATGCCCTCGATCCCGCCGCAGTTCCAGCAGCAGTTCCAGCAGCAGCAGCAGCAGCAGCAGCAACAGCAGCCCCCGGGTCTGCAGCCGCCCCATTCGAGCGGGTTCTCGTCCTCGCCGCAGCAGCCCTCCGGGCCCACGCAGCCGCCTGCTCCGATGAAGCCGCAGGCGACTGGGTTCACCGAGATGGCAGCGTCGTTCCACGCCGGAGGCGCGGCCAGGCCCCAAGAGCGCCCGGCCGAAAAGAAAAAGACAAACAAGATCCCCAATATTAGGCTGTCGTTCATCACGGCGCAGGACCAGGCCAAGTTTGAAACATTGTTCAAGTCGGCTGTTGGAGACAACTCGACGACAATGTCTGGAGACAAGGCACGGGACCTGCTGATGCGATCGCGACTGGATGGCGACTCCCTGTCCCATATCTGGTGAGAACACTTGGTGAAATATATCTTTGCCGACCTGGCCAGTAGCTAACTAAATCACGCAGGACTCTGGCGGATACTACGCGAGCCGGCCAGCTCTACTTCCCCGAGTTTGCGCTTGCCATGTACCTTTGCAATTTGAAGCTTACCGGCAAGACTTTGCCAAACGGTCTGCCTGAAAGCATCAGGAACGAGGTTTCGAGCATGGTCGACATCATTGGCTTCAGTGTGGTTGAAGATGGGCCATCCTCGACCACTGCGGGCAATGCACCAAAATTCGGGGCCAACAATGCCTCCCCTGCTGCGATCCAGCAACCCCAGCCCCAAGCATCCGAATCTCAACTGCTCCAATCCCAGATGACAGGCTTTCCGGGGCAGCAAGCCGGCTTTGGTGGACCATCGCAAGGTCTTCAACCACAGCAGACTGGATTCCCAGGAATGCAGAACCCCCAGCCAACCGGCTATCAAGGCCCGCGACCCCCGATGCCGCCTATGCCCACTGGTTTTGGCCAGCCCTCTGCTGGTGGTATGGCTGCCCCCCTGAATGCCCAGCCAACTGGGCGCCCGGGGCAATGGGGTCTTGTCAACGCACCGTCGACAGGTTTGCCGAATATCGATGCCCTGCAAGCCAGAATGATGCCCCAGCAAGGCCGCGAGGCGGGCTCGTACACTACTCAGGGACTCCAGGGCAATGCTGTCATTCCGTGGGCTATTACCAAGGAGGAGAAGTCTCGATATGATTCTTTGTTCAGGGCCTGGGATGGCTTCGGGAAGGGATACATCGGCGGCGAGCAGGCGATCGAGATCTTTGGTCAGAGCGGTCTCGAGAAGCCTGATCTGGAAAGAGTTTGGACTCTGGCAGATAACGGTAACAAGGGCCGCCTCGACCTGGACGAATTCGCCGTTGCCATGCACTTGATTTACAGAAAGCTCAACGGCTATCCCCTGCCCAACTCGTTGCCCCCGGAGCTCGTTCCCCCCTCGACCCGCAGCTTCAGCCAGTCCATCGGCACGCTCAAGTCGATGCTAAACCAAGAGTCGGACCTGCGTAAGAACACGGGCGCAGCGCTGCTTCCCCAGAAGACCGGTGTTAGCTACATGAAAAACCGGTCCTTCAGGGGAGGTGTCGGCGCAGCGACTACCGGGCGCAAGGATGCTACTGTCTTCCGCAACGATGACGAAGACTTTGGGTATCGATCCAGCGCTCGTCGCAGGATGGGCGACAGCTCTGTCCGATCTGATTCTCCTGCGTCGGTTGGATCAAACGAAGATATGACGCTGGATCAGCTTCGCAAGAAGATCAAGGAGAAGCAGGTCTTACTGGATGCCATGGATTTTGCTGACGAGAAGGATAACGAAGAAGACGATATTCTGGACAGACGTGATCGCCGCGAAGCGGAGGAGCTCTACCGCCGAATCAGACGCATGCAAACCGACATCGATGCCCACCCCGACGCTGCCCCGGCGAGCGGCGATTCTGATGCAGAGAGGCGTGCGTTGAAACGCCAGCTCCAGAACCTCACAGACAAGGTTCCTGAGCTCGCCTCTCAGGTTCGAAAGACGGAGAAGGCTATTATGGAGGCAAGACTGGAGCTGTTCCGCCTCAAGGATGCCAAGGCCCACCCAGGTAGCGGCACCCCGATCGTCGGCACCGGCCCTGGTGGGACTGTAACAGAATCAGACCGACTCAAGGCCAGAGCCAAGGCCATGATGCAACAGCGGACGGCTGCCTTGACGGGAAAGAAGGTCGACGTCGGAACTGAAGATCATGATGCTCCTAAGCGCCTTGAAGAGGAAACGATCAAGGTGAAGAGCGAGAAGGAGGGCAACGAGAGCATGGTCCGCGACGTCGAGGAGAGCGTTCGCGACTTTGCTCGAGGTCTCGAGGACAGCCTGAAGGAGGGCAGCAAGGATAACAGCAGCGAGCACGAGAAACGGCGCTGGGAAGACGGACTTGGCGTCGAGGACGAGGTTCGAGACTTTATCTTTGATCTCCAGCGCGACAGCCGGGCGTCTCGTCTTCGTGCTCAGGATAAGCGCGGAGCCCGACCGACGGTCCCGGCTGAAGAGCCGCGTCCGGAGAGGGTCGCTAGCCCGCGAGTTGAGAGCACGGCCTCGACATCTCGCACTGCTACCCCTCCTGCTGCTGGCGGTTCGTACGCGTCGTACAAGACTCCTGAGGAACGCGCAGCGTTCATCAAGCAGCAGGCTGAGCAACGAATGGCCGAGCGCCTGGCTGCTCTCGGCATCAAGGCGCCGTCCAAGCCTGGAGAGAGCGCAGCACAGCGTGCGGAGCGGGAGAGAGCGGAACGGGCAGCCAAGCTCCGGCAGGCCGAGGAGGAGGATTCCCGCAGAGAGGCTGAGCGCCAGGCTCGTCTTGCCGAGGAACAAGGCGTGCCTCCTCCAGCACCTGCGGCCGAATCACCACAGGTTGGAACCAAAAAGCCTCCGCCACCACCGACCCGGAAGGGAGGCAGGACTGAAAGCGACGCCGCCAAAAAGTCCGATGAGCACGCTGCTCGGGCGGCTGAGGAAACAAGACTTGCCAAGGAACATGAGGAACAGCAGCGTGAGACACAAGAGATGGAGTGAGTAGAATCAGTTATTACTTTTCTGTACAAGTTCCGCTAACGTGTGGTAATAGGGAAACTGCCAAGGAAGCCGAAGACGAGTTCGAAAAGGAGCAGAAGGCAACCGAGGCTCGACTGAAGGCCCTCGAGGAACAGGTGAAACAAGGCAAGCTGAGAAAGGAAGAAGAGAAGAAGCGGAAGAAGGTCGCACTCGCGGAGGCAAAGGAGAAGGAATCCAAGATGGCGGCGAGACGCGCTGAAATCGAGGCTGCGAAGCAGCGTGAGCTTGAGCTCCAACGCCAGCTCGAGGCCATGAACGACCACAGCTCCTCTTCGGACGAGGAAGGCCCTGAACAGATCACCCCCCAAGCATCGACACCGACTCTGGGCGGCAGCCAGGTTAGCCACCAGGAGCATGAGCGAAAGCCCAGCCCTCCCCCGGCCGCGTCTACCAGGTCACCGCCTCCGCCGGCGGTTGTCACTTCGCCGCCATCCGAGACGGAGAGCAAGAACCCCTACTTCAAGATGATGTCCCAGTCTTCCGAGGCAGCGTCCCCTGCAGTGTCTACTGACTCTGCTCCTCCAGCAGCGCCGCCTCCGCCTCCACCTCAATCAGACCCTTCCACAAACCCCTTCCATCGCATGACACAGGAGAACAAGGCCCCTCCTGCCCCTACTGGCCCAATCACTAGAAAGCGCGCGGACTCGGAAGACTGGGGCTCGAGCAGGGACGACGACGACGAGGACTCGGATGATGATCGCCCAGGCGGCGGCAACGCCGCTCAGCTGGCTTCTATCCTGTTTGGCACCATGGCGCCGCCCCGACCACTCTCGGCCGCTGGAAAGGAATCAACACCGGCGAGCCCAGCTCCCGTGAACGATGCTCCTATTGCCTCACCTCCGCCTCCGCCAGTGCCGAGCTCAGATGCTCCAGCTGCTCCTCCACCGCCTCCTCCTATGCCAGGAAGCGATGCGCCTACGGCTCCGCCACCACCACCCCCGATGCCTGGCTCCGGAGCACCTGCAGCTCCTCCGCCTCCGCCTCCGCCTCCGATGCCAGCCTCGGGAGCCCCTCCGCCGCCTCCAATGCCAGGCGCAGGAGGTCCGCCGCCTCCGCCTCCGCCGCCTCCGGGTGACGCCCCTGCGCCAGCCCCATCTGGTGGGCGCCCTTCTGGTTTCTTGAGCGAAATTCAGTTGGGCAAATCGCTTAAGAAGACGACGACCAAGGACAAGAGCGCGGCAGCCGTTGCCGGTCGCGTGTTGTGATAAAGCTGTCGTGATTGGGTGCTTCAGGGGAGAGAGCCACGTTGGAGATGGAGACGGACGATTTCGAGGCCTCTCGATATGTAGTTAGTAGTATGACTGGGAGCTTGGGCTGGTACGTGATGCTTCGCGTGCCGGCAGCATGATTCTCTAATTTCCGAATCTCTGAACTTTTATGTGTTCCCCTATATGCGCGTGGTGGTATAGGCCCTCGGGCAGAAGAATCTGGTCTACGAATCGAGCTTGTACTGAAGCCGCCGAGTGATCCCGAAGCCTGAAGCCGCGGATCCCTGGTGGTGAGTCAGAAGCACGATATTAAGTGCCACACGCGCGTTGGCAATCAATCGTGTTTGGCTTGTTCGTTGTAGTAGTAGTAGCCGCGCGAGAACCGCGCTCCAGTCTGGCTGAAACAGGTCTCTGCGTGGTAGTTGCACGGCACATGCCGATCCCAGGTACGAAGTAGTACGTGCGCTTGGCTGAGATTTTGCGAGCGTGGTAAGGGTGGGACAATCAGGTCAGGCTCGTGATGATGCTGCTGATGGCAGATGGAAGTCGACGAGGTCCGCCATTGAAGCACGCGACTCATGCTGGGCAACATCGACGGGTCATGGAGAAGTGCGGAGTAGACGCACGCCCGCGAAGCTAGCATAGATGATAAGCATGGACTACGGACTAGATGGACTGGACTTGGCATTCTTCAACGAGAGCGGCTTGTCAATATGCGAGCGTGGGAGGTGACATGACTACAAGGCACGCGGGGATGGAGTGGGAGGAGGTCAGGAGGAGGAGGTTCACGGATCCCCCGGGGGTGCCGGTCCCGGCAGATTGGGCGGTTTCACGCGGCAATCGGCAGATGGTGGGAAGCAAGAAACGAGCCAACAAGGGCGATGGTCAAGACATTTTACTCGTCTTCCTTTCGTCTTCTTCTGTTACCGACGGCGTGGCCCTTGGGCTGAGAAAACTGGAGTCGTCGGTAGGGGTCAAGGTTCTTCGAGGCTGGACTTGGACAGTGCTTTTTGGCGCATCGACGGCGCGGCGGATTATTGCTTCAGCGAGCATGGGAAGTTGGGAACAGGGCACTAGAGAAAGCCCGATCGGAATATTGTACATACGGGCTACGAAGTAGTCCGTACGGAGCGGAGCACTAATACTGGCCATGATGTCACGAGAGGAGTGGAGGCAGTGCCACTGCCGACTGTACGAGTATATACTCGTAGAGCGAGGAATGACGGGAACGCGCGCCGTCCATTTCATTCATTGTTGGCAGCCTCGGCCATCCCTCGGCTACGGGTCGACAGGAGACAACTCATTGCTCGCGAGGCAGATGGGGGAACACGATGGCCGCGAACGTCGGCACATCAGGTCAGGGCCTCTGGAATGGGCCCTGTGTCACGATATGGGGGCGCAGGCTCGTCACGGGGTCAGAATCGAGGTCTCGAGAGCTGGCCGGGCCGTCTTGCCAGCAGGCCCGCGGACAGCGACGCCATGGAAATTCTCGGATGCCTCGTCTCGGGCTAGCACTGGCACTGGCACTGGCATTGCAATGGATGACGGGGAGAGCCAGGATAGCCCGGTGCGGTTTTGCAGTAAACGGTGATTCATGGCCGAAGATGATTCATAGCAGGCTTAGTTATCGTCATCGCGAGCAGCATCTACGAGATCTGTAAAGACCCGTCCGTACTCGTAGGCAGCTGAAACAGAGACCATCGTGGGACCACGGCGCTAGCTGCTGAATGCCGCGCCGTGATTGGCCGAGTGACGCGTCTGAATGTAAACAACAAAAACGCGTCTCGACGCGACTTCCCCTCTTCGCCCACCACACACCTCAGGCATCCCCCAGGCCCCAGGCCACACCACCGCTGACCGCTGACCACCACAAGCCAACTTCAGAGGTTGGGCTGCAACTGCACTGCAACTGCACCTTCACCCACCACACCTCCAGTGTAATCCGCACACGCCCTCCTTAGTCCTTCCCCATCCCCATCCCCAGCTCTCATCCAGTCAGTTGCTGCCTGCCCCTCTCCTCCCTCACATGTCTCTGTCGACGGCGCGTACGAGTACTCGTAGTGGGACAAAAAGTCTAATGTCACAGGGCTCATCAGCTATTACCGTACGGACTACAGTACATCCCAAGCTTGGCGGCCCATCAGAGCCCGTCGCCCTTGCGTCTGTCTGCGCTGTGTTCCGTCTGTTCCACCCCGCGCGACATCAGATCCCGAGAACAGAGGCTGTTAGACAAGGTCTGAGATCTCGACAAGGACCTGAACGAGGGGGATCAACGCGGAACAGGGCAAAGAGAGATCCCGTCTTGCCCGTGTCCAAGAGCTTATCGTCGCGTTGGCCTGCAACGCCGTGGCACATTCGCCGCAGTAGAGAGAGTGCCGGTCAGATCTGCGTGCATACGCGCCCTGGCTGCAGAGGAGCAAAGAGGTTCGGAACAGAACGCCACCAGAGTCGTCGCGCGATTGTCCATCTTCTACGGATAGACTTTCGCAGCAGGGAGAGCACACAGCAGACATCTGGTGCCACTTCTTCCTGTTTGCCTTTGCTCCTACTCGTACGTCCGTACTCGTACAGACTAACGCATAATTCCTCTGTTGCTGGCCGGCGCCACTCACCATTGTCGTGTCGCAGGCATATCGAGATCTCGCAGGAAGCGCTCGCTCCACCGCTCATCGACGTGGTGGCCGTTATCGCGCCATCTTCATCGTCGACCGCCCGTCGTCGGCGCGTCTGTCCATGCCACCACCACCAGTAGTGGACGCATGAAAGACAAGCCCGGCGTCCATTCGTCGACCCCGTCTCGTCCATTCCGGAACCCCGCCCCCGACGCGCGCCAGCCAGCAGAGCCGAAGAGCTTCACGTCACGACGTCGACGAGGATCCATCAGAAGATACTGGTCGACCCGTGGTGGAACCGTGGACTGTGGACCCGTGTGGCACTGCCAGGCTGCATCCATATCCATATCCATCCACCCATGCATGCACTCCAGAAGCCGCAACTCCAGCAGGGTCGGCGCACACGCCCTCGCACTCCATCACTGATCAAACCAACGCTCGGCCAGACACCCCCTGCTCTTCGTGTCAGCCCAAACGCCTCCCATCCAATCCTGGAAGCCTCTGGTCCACCCTGGTCGGCGCTCCACTCGGCTTCGCTCGCTGCAAGGTCGACGACGCTGAGGTGACTTGGCCGCCCTTGTCTGGATCAAGGCAAATCATCAATCTGCTATTCCTGCAGTGCCCTGCCCACCTTCCTCTCTCCCTTCGCTTCCGTCCCAAGCCCATCGCATCGCGCTTCTCCCCCCCCCTCCTCCCACTCTACTCTTACATCTCCAACAAACCTTCGACTTCGACTTCGTCTCCTCTCGCCTGCTCTCGCCTCGTCCACCAGCCTTTCCGCTCCGCCGCCGCAATCTCACCTTCGACGCACGCAGCGACGCGTAACGCCCACCGCCATTTCCGTCTCGCCGCATATTCATCGCCGCCTGGCTACCGAGAGAGAGACTCCCAACAACTCCCGTCTGAAGGGTCACCAGCGCCGCCCTGCATTCAACGCCCCACCGCCATTTTAGCTACTCGTACAGACTTGGTCCGGTAAGCCATTAGACTTTGTCTTCGCTGCCTCCCTGCCTGTCGTGCACGCCCCGTATATCAAGGTGGCGGCAGGCAGACGTCCCTGCGCCCCCATGGTGTCGCGAACTTTACATATGGCTTTTGACTACCCGTCTGGAGCCCTTGCTGACCACCCCGATAGAATATTGTCGTCTTCATCTCGCACTCACTGCGCGTTCGAGCACTACCACGGGTGCTTGGCTTGGCCACAATGGCCAAATCTACGCGTTTTCCCGGCGCCAACGAGCCTGTACACATCTTCCAGGACGACATGTTCGAGAGACGAGCCCCCATGACGAGCCACGCCCCCATGCCCGCCATGACCAAGCCAGCGCGTCGCCCTCTGAGCAGCTCGAGCTCCAACGTCGTCCTCTACCCGCCTTCTTCGTCGCACACGAGCTATTCGCCGCATAAAACGAAGTCGTCGTCTCCGCGATCTCCCTTAAAATCTTCCAATGGCAACAAGTTGAGCATGGTGTCGATGGCACCGCCAATGGGCAAGGGGCCGACAACCGACTCGCTGCAAAAGAAGCCTCATCTATCCAATTTCAAGACTGGCCCGCAGCGGCCGATCATGGATTCGAGCATCAGCTATGGAAAGGAGAACATTCACCCACAGATCTTCCCGGCTCCGCCAACGATCAACTTGTCTGTCGAAAACTACTACCAGAAGCCGAATGGGAAGCGAGGGTTGCTGGATGCCGCTCCCATCCAAGACGCGAGACCTGTCAAGAAGTCAAAGACGGACGAGGCCGCGCTCCCCGCTTACGACTCGTTTCCTCCCATCCAGGACGACGGCGCGAAACCACCTCACAGCTATGCCCAGCTCATCGGCATGGCGATTCTCCGATCCCCCATGCGTCGGCTTACGCTTGCTCAGATCTACAAATGGATCAGCGACAACTACTCGTTCTACAACCCCAACGACGCCGGCTGGCAGAACAGCATTCGGCATAACTTGAGCCTTCACAAGAACTTCATCAAGATTGAGCGGCCCAAGGACGATCCTGGCAAGGGCAACTACTGGGGGATCGAGCCTGGAACCGAGTTTCAGTTCCTCAAAGAGAAGCCGACCCGAAAGTCTGCGCCGACTGCTGAGAACCTTCCCGTCATGTCGACGCGCCTGGAGCCGTCCCGGCCTGCGACAGCTCCTTTGCAGGAACCCACCCTGCCGCCTCCGGCTCCCATGCACCAATCTAGCCTCCCACCGCTTCCGACTTCTCAGGCAACGATGACGATGCCTGCGGAGCTGTCTTCCGACGCGACCATCCCTGTTTCCGATAATGCCGCGCCAGAGGAACCCGCCGACAAGACAGCAGAAAACGAACTTCCGCTCGAGTCTTCGCTCTATTCCCCTCTGCCTGCCAACATGCACTCTTCGCCGCCAATCGCCAGGCACGTGGAACGGCGAAGTGGCACGCCGCCATCTGCGGCTCGCAATCCGGCGTCGTCGGTGACCAGATCTCACAAGCGCAGGTTCGCCTCGATGGATGATAGTGGATACATCTCCTCGCTGGAGTCGTCGGTCATGCGTCCTAACCAGAAGGCTCTCCTGCTCACCTCGGAGGCTGATCGCCCCCGAATCAAGCGCGGCCGCGCCGAAGAGGAGATTGCTCGACTGCGCGGATCGTCGCCGTTCAGCCCAACCAAGTCTCGCTCGCTCTCGACCTTTGGCCCTATCTCGTCATCTCCTCTGCGACAGGCCAACGAGAATCAGATGCTCCCACCTCTGACGCCCATCGTCAAGATGAAGCCTCCAGCCCGGCCGCCCCCCTCGGCGTCCCCCAACACCAACCTGCGCATCCATCGCGATAAGGTCCGCCATATGCTGCAGTCCCCGCTTCGCCGCGTGACGGGGATTACGGAGGAGAGCATTCCATGGAGCCCAGCCTTTAACCTGGACGAAACCCTGTACGCTTTTGACGACCTCACAAGCACCACTACCGACTTCGACATCTTCCAAGACATTGCCGGTATGGATGACAACATCTTTCAGGGAATGAGCTCAGTCGATATGGGATCACCCATCAAGCGCTCGGCAAAGCGCGTCCGACTGGATCGGTCGGTGTCTACCTCGGCGCTGGGTGACATCACGAACTCGCCTAAGAAGGGGCCTGTCACATCTGCGCCGTTGTTGAAGGTTGCAGAGCAATCGCCCGCTCAGTTTTTTGAGACGCCAAGCAAGGCATTCGAGGGCCTCGGCTCGCCGTCGAAACTTTTCCAGGACTCGCCCCTCCGGAACCCTTCCCCCAGCAAATTCTCCATGCTGGAGCTGCCTACCGATGGTGACTGGCCCGGTCTAGTCATTGACGCAAATGACTTCATGTCTCACAACGATGCTGGCCCTTCGGACTTCACGGGGCTGGATATTCTGCAGGGGTTTGAGAAGATTGGATCTGGCGCTCCTGCGTCTAGACAACCCAAGAGCTCCAAACCTTCTCTGGGACGAAGCTTCTCGACCAGGTTCTAAACAAAGATGCATGTTTGAGGCGACGAGGGTATATACGGCGGGAAGCATTCATAACGACATAATGATTTTGATGAGAGGAGAAACATTGTTGAAGAAACACGGGCTTGCGTCAGCAGCTCTACAACGATGAAATATGGACAGCCGCGTCACGGCTGTATTAGAGGGAACAAAAAGGAGACTCAGCATCGGGGCTGAGATCTCGCCCGTTGGCTTCACGGCTCGGTTGTGATGGTAATGATAACGCGGAGTGCCTACATGCATGTGCAAGGGATTGGCAAGGGGACTGGAAAGGGAACATTGTTTGGCGGACTGGGAAACTGGGGGGTTGGCTTTGCTTTTCTGCCTCTGCGCTTGGATGTTCGGAGTCTGGATATGACAGCAAAGGGGCTTGGCTGAGCACTGTATTTGGATCGGAATCAATGTTAGCGTCACGGTCGGGGTCAGCGTCAGCGTCAGGGTCACAGGGTCAGATTGACTAGCAACGGGTTCGCTCGCACGCGGCGTCTTGTCGCGTTTGCAATTGCACGATATTGATTGTTTATACTGACGGTGCTCTGGTTTGTCGATTGATGCGTGGAAGGAGTGAGCCAAGACCTCGGTTTTCTCCGGAGCGGTCCGTCTGATGCGCCATTGCGTGTATTGCGTGTATTGTGTGAACTCGGGTATCTATTCGCAGCAAGCCAAACTCCGAAACCAAACTCCTGCCGTGTGCAAGGCTAAAGAACGAGGGCATGTATTACAAGGTATCTCCAGCAGGGTCGGCCGGATCTAAGTTCGCACCGAAGGAAGCCCCCGCGCGTGCTTATCAGTAGATTCGCATGCGGGAAGCCCAGCCCGTTTCCTTTTGATCGACGTTGATTTTAAAGGGAAAGGGGTTGCCTCCCTGTGTGGTTATGGGCGGGATGTGGTCCTTGTGGGAGTTGGCAAAGGTGACGATCTTCATGGCGGTGGTGAGGAGGGTCTGCTCCATGGCGCGCCGGACCTTGGCTCGCTCTGATATCCGCGTTAGAGAGTTTCCCTGCAGGGCTAAGAAGAAGAGAGAGGTTTATGGCGTACCGCTTTCTGTCCTGGGCTCGGCGACGGTGACCTTGATTGTCCAGCACTCCCAGCAGACCTCCTCGTCGCCACGGGAGAGCCAGGCCTTGCGCCGTCGCTTCTCGAAGAACTGGACAGCGACTTGGCCCCTCCCCCCGCCCCCGCCCCCGCCGGCGTTGTTGCTGCCGCCTCCGGAGGAACGCTCGGCGTCGAGTTGGCGCTCGAGGGCGGAGGCGCGCTGGTCGATCATGGTCTCGAGCTCGTCGTCGTCGACGTAGGGCAGGGTGAGGTCGAGGACGTCGCGGGTGCGAGGGGTCAGGGACGGGAAGAAGCGGGTAAAGAAGATTGTGTGGAGGATGCCTGTATTTTTTTTTTCGAAATATTCAGCCCGCTGGCAATCAGATATTCACGTCAAGGGACGGGGGGTTGAAGTTGAGGCTTTGGTGGCGGTTGCGGACGCTCCGGAGCGGGGCGGGGGAGGGGAAGGGAAGGGGGAAGGGAAGGGGGAAGCAGCGGGCTCTGCGCACCTTTGACGACGTCGCGGACGGAGCGCGGGTCGGTGAAGACGTCGAGGATGAACTCGGGGGGGTCTTGCTGGTCCATTGTCGTGGGCATGTCGGCCGTAGCTGCGTCGCGCGGCGGACTCGCGATCGCAGGCATGAGGTGAGCAGGGTGTGTGGTGTTTGCGATGGGATGTGGAGAGAGTTGGTCAGCGGTGCTCCGACGTCAGCGAGGTGGAGGGGACCGATGGGATGGAGCTGCAGCTGGAGCTGGGGCGCCCCAGCGGCGCTGCCAATGGACGTCACTGAGGCAGCTGATAGCGATAAGCTCGGAGCTACGTACTGCGCAGTCTGCGCTGCGTTACGCTGCGCTGCGCTGTATCCGTGTACGAGTACCCCACTGGTCGAGGCACGGAGGTACCTCGCAGCGCACGATTGGCTGCATGCGGTACTTGGGATGAGGCACGAGACTGGGCTGGCCCGGCGTCCAATAAACGCGTAGGACGGCGTTCGGGAACCGAGGCTTCGGCTCGTTTATAGTTACCAGGAGAGCTGCAAGCTGCCCTTGCAGCCTCCGTCCATCAAAAGGGCCACTACCACCATCGCCGTTGCGACCACCGGCGGACGATCCCCAACAATCTGCGAGCAATTGCATCTCACATGCTGCTCCGCGCTGCCGAATCCTGGCCAACGCTGCGCTGTGTCACCGTGCTCCCCGTCTCATGACAGCAGTGCAACGACGTTTCCGATCAACGCAACGAATGACCTGACGACATCCCCTCGCTGCCCAAGTCACAAGCCAGCCATGTTCTCGTCGGCCCGGCGCTGGCTGCGCAACAACAGGACGCCAATTGCCGTCGGCGTGGGCGTCGTCGGGGCTGGCTACGTCGTCACGCAGTATGTCCTGTCCAAGCTCAACGACGCGCGCGAGCGCATGAGCAGCGATCGCATCGCCAAGGAGAAGTGAGTCCTCCCCGCGCAACCTAGATCGTCACTCTTCGTCAACGCTGCCTCGTGGCGACCTGGAGGCTGACTCTGCTCTGCGCGACGCAGCCTGCGCCGGCGATTCGAACAGAACCAGGAGGACTGCACCTTTACCGTCCTGGCCCTCCTCCCCACGGCCACGACAAACGTCGTCGCCGCGCTCAACACAGAGCAGATTACGTATGAGATCCAGCAGATCAAGGGCTCGGCCAAGGGCCTCAAGGCCGGGAGCGCCGACTCGACCGCCAGCCCGCCGAGCATTGCCGATACCACCATGACCGAGGAGGATGGCAAGAGCATGGCCAGCTTGCACAGCGAGAGCGGGGTCCATGCCAGCCAGATTACGACGCCGTCGCCGTTTGCTGCCGCGGGCGATGCGGGCCAGCAGGATGGAGGTGTGCACAAGACGCGCAAGTCCAAGAGGCAGCTCTGGGATGACTTGACCATCAGCGGTGCGTTGCAGTGACCCGACTATCCACATTATCCAGAACCAGGAACTGACGGGAGACATAGCCATCACGAGAGCGTTTACGCTCATCTATACGCTCGCCTTCCTCACCTTATTGACCAGGATTCAGCTCAACCTCCTCGGCCGGAGGAGCTACCTGTCCAGCGTCGTCGCCCTCGCGACTGGCGCACAGCAGGCCACCATCAACCTCGAGAACAACGACGATGACAACACGGAGCAGGATTACGGCAGTGACTTTGACACGAACCGCAAGTACCTGACTTTCAGCTGGTGGTTGCTGAACAAGGGCTGGATGGAGGTGATGCATCGTGTCGAGAGCGCCGTCCGGACCGTCTTCGGGAGCCTCAGCCCCCGTGACTTGGTAAGCTTCGACAGGTTCGGCGAGCTGACGATGGAGGTGAGGAAGCTGGTGGAGGGGGCTACGCCGGAGGAGCGGAGGGCATCGGACTGGCTGAGGTTCCTGCTGCCGCCGCAGGACCAGGAGGACGAGGTGATTCGGCAGTCTGGCATCTTGGAGGACAACTCGATGCAGGGCGGCAGCTCGCAGCCGTCGCCGGCGGCGCTGAGACGGCTGCTGGACGAGACGGCCGATCTCATCGAATCGCCCGCCTTCTCCCACGTCCTGACCCTCATTCTGGACGCTGGGTTCTCAGCCCTCGTGGACAAGAAGCTCGCCGCCGAGGCCTTTGAGCTCCCCCCACAAGAAGCCTTCCCCCTGCCCGGCTCCTCGGACCTGCGGCGGACAAGGGTCATCCTGCTGCCCAAGATCCTGTCCGTGCTGACGCGCCAGGCGCACGCCATCGGCAACGGCATGCCCAACGAGTACCTGCAGGACATGGAGACGGTCCGCGCCCTCGAGGCCTTTGCGGCGGTCGTCTACTCGAGCAACTGGGAGAACGAGATCCGCGAGGAGGGGCTCATGGACAGCGCGGTGCACGTTGGCAAGGAGGAGGAGAGGCAAGACAAGGGCAAGCAGAGCCTTGGCGGGGGGCAGAGCATCGTCATGGTGCAGCCTCAGGGTGGCGGGTTTGAGAGCGCGTGGGAGAGGGCGGTTGAGAACAAGTCATGATTAGGGGGTTTGGATCTATCTTTTTTGTATTAAAGAGGCGACACATGGTGTATTCCCAAGGCCACGGGGCTTCTTGCACGGGCAGATACAGGCTGGTTGGTTGGGAGGGAGGGTATATATAAATGGTATCCCCCCTTGAGAATTTAATTCCAGAGCACCGTCAACATGGGCCACCCCTGTCTGCATCGGCGCCATTCGTTGGCGTTTTGATGGCGTCTTGCCTTGTTGCCCTCGTGATATCCATGCCTCCTGAGCGCGTGGGGTGAGCACTGGTCGTCGGTCCTTGATGGCCATCTTCTTGAGGTCACGTCGTCCAGTTGTAGCATGCAAGGACGTCTCCGGCTTGGTGAGGTCAACAGATGAGACCCGGCGTTGGTGATTCGCTGTTTTGGACCGTTGAGGCTTCGTGGACGGCACCGACGGTCATAACCTAGGCGGAGCGGTCCCTTGCCGTCTTGAGATGCAGCCCAAGGCATGACTATACCGAACAGTTCGCTGCTGCTGCTGTCGAGTTTCGGAGCATGCGGGCAATCACATCAGTCCCCGGATGAACTGATCCAGGCCCAGCTCAAAGAGCTCGTTCTTGACGCCGTCGCCGCCCTTGTGCTCGACGGGCGCCAGCGGGTTCTTGACAACTGCACCACGGGTCAGCCTCTCCACATACACGGCCACAAGGGGCTGTCCACATCCCAGCACGCACCGTACTCGACCCAGAGATTTATGTATATCTGGTGCAGCACGTTGCGCATGCTCGCCGAGGCGGTGTCGGTGAGCAGCACGAAGCGCAGGTTGGCGGGCGTCTCGTAAAAGTGCAGCTTGTACTGGCCGGTGCGGTAGCTGATGAAGGCGTCGTCGTCGCCGCCGAGCTTGCGGACCATGTTGCGCAGCGAGAAGACGGTGCCGAAGACGAGCTTGGCGTCGTCGGAGGCGCGGCGGCTGCCGGCGGCGGCGGCGGCGGCCGACGACGAGGCGGGCCGCGCGGGGGGCAGCCAGGACTTTGTGTAGATGCACTCGGCTGTGCGGATTGTGAGCTTCGGGGTGTCTGGCTTCGCTGGGGGAGGGGCGCGTACTGTGCCGGTCGAAGATGAAGAACGAGTAGACGGCCATGGTGGGCGGCCAGGGGACGGGAGGGAAGGGAGGTTTGCGCTGCTGGGCGGAGGGGATGGGGCGCCGCGGCCGCGTGAGGGTAATTCGCGTCTTGTCGTCTTGGCCGGGGTCGTGACGGGCTGGTGCGCTGCGAAGAGGAATTGAGGCGTGTGTATGTGTGGTCGTCGTGTCGTCGGAACGGAGTCGAGGTTCAAGTCGCCCGACGGAGCCTAGAGCCTCAACTCGTCGAGTGTCTCACTCCAGCCGCTGAGCTTCCCCACCCCCACCATCCACCATCCGAGTCACAGCTCCAGCTCTCCTCCACCACCACCACCACCACCACCACAACCCGACGACCTGCTTGGCCCGTTTCCGTCTCTCTCACTGTCCGATCTGCACGCGCCCGCCTTGCGAGATTCGCTCTCTTTGGGAACCCCACGAGCTGTTTCGCACTCGTCGTCTTGGTCGCGCCTGGGTGCGGGAGTCTTGCTGTCATTTCGAGTTCAGGTTGGCGTCGGTCCTTGGAGCATAGGGCTGGACTGGACGCCGATCTCGCTGGTAGCCTCGCATACAACAGCTTCTGCGAGCTTCACCCTGAGTAAGCCGTCTGCATCATGGCCAGCGCCGCCGAAACCGTCCCTGATGCCCGCTCGGCCACGCCAGGTACACCGTCACCGCAGGTCACCATCAACCGTCCTGAAGATGCGGCGTCGCCCGACGACCCCAGGCCAGGGTTCCCAACCAGCGTGTAAGTGCATGCCTCGTACCGGACGGGCGTCAAGCTAAACATCAACGCGCGCCTACAGATCCGACCCTCCAGGTTTACAGAGCTTTGCCAGTCCCATGCGGCATCACAAGCGAACGCCCAGCGCTCATCGTGAGGTCAAGGTAAGTGTGCTCTGGCCATGACCGCAACGAGCGACGGAGGCTGACAAGGCTCCTCAACAGGAAACGCTGGATGCTCGCGTCGAGTTCACCAGCGATGAAGCCGACGGGAGGACGTATCATAGAATTAACCAGTACTTGATCATGGAAGAGATTGGACGGGGCTCCTATGGCGCCGTCCACCTGGCCACTGATCATTTTGGCAAGGAATTCGTGAGCCCTCCGTGTACCCCCTTTGACCTTGCCTTTCTAACATGTATTCGAAAGGCCGTCAAAGAGTTCTCCAAAGCTCGTCTAAGGAAGCGTGCTCAGTCTCATATCTTACGGCAAGGCCCCTATGGCTCGCCACGCCAGGTCCTCCCCAAAGCGAGCCGTGGCGGTGGACCCCTTACGCCGCAACTGAGCGGCCTGCGAGCTGGCGAAAAGAGCGATGCTCTCTTCCTAATAAGAGAAGAAATCGCCATCATGAAGAAGCTCAACCACCCAAACCTGGTCCAGCTCATCGAAGTCCTCGATGACCCCGAGGAAGACTCGCTCTACATGGTTTTGGAAATGTGCCAAAAGGGCGTCGTCATGAAGGTCGGACTGGACGAGGACGCAGATCCCTACAGCGACGAGTCCTGTCGCTACTGGTTTCGAGATCTGATACTGGGCATCGAGTACCGTGAGTCGACGCTACCCAGACCAGCTACCTGTTCATGTGGCTCACAGTGACGATAGTGCATGCACAAGGCGTGATCCATCGCGACATCAAGCCAGACAATCTACTGCTATCAGACGATGAGGTCCTCAAGGTCGTCGACTTTGGCGTCTCGGAGATGTTTGAGAAGTCAGACGACATGAAGACAGCCAAGTCGGCAGGCTCCCCAGCTTTCCTGCCCCCAGAGTTGTGCGGCAAACACAGGGAGGTATCGGGCAAGGCCGCCGACATCTGGTCAATGGGCATCTCGCTCTTCTGCCTCAAGTACGGCAGGATCCCATTCAACCGGCCTGGCATATTGGAGATTTACGAAGCAATCAAGATGGAAGATCCCCGGGTCCCCTCCGACGAGGACCCCGTGTTTGCTGATTTACTCGGTAAAATCCTGGACAAGGACCCGGACAAGCGGATTACGATGGCTGAGCTACGGGTGAGTTTGACCTTTCGGGAGACGACTACATGGAAGCGTCGCTGATTCTTGCAGGAACATCCTTGGGTTACCAAAGGAGGCTCCGATCCGCTCCTCTCTGCCGAGGAAAACTGCTCGCACCTCGTCGAGCCGCCCAACGAGCTGGAACTCAACCGGGCGTTTACCCGGAAGATGAACCATCTTCTCTGTGTGATGAAGGCAATCCATCGATTCAAGTCACTGCTAGTCGACATACGTGCAAGGAATGGCGCGGCAGCAGATGGCTCCACGCCATCCTTGAGCGTCAGTGACTCGCAAGCAGACTTCAACCCGGCCGAGGAAAAGGCGAAGGCAGAGGTGATTGAGGCGCTCATCAGTCGGCGGCGCAACCTGCTCAGCCAGGAAGACGACGACGCCGACAAGGGCCACGCCCATGACGTGGGAGATCTGGAGCCTCTGTTCCTGGGCATCGGCACCGGCGCAAGGGACGACTTTGCCATGGACGAAGCCACGCCGGACGTTGTAGCCGACTCGCCAACCGCAGTCGACTTCGACGTGTACGACCGTGCCTACGAGGATGCCGTCAATCGGCAGATGAAGGCGAGCAAGTCGGGCAAGCCTACCCTGTACCTGACCAAGTTTGTCAAGGAGACGGAGCACTTCAAGAAGCTCGAGAACCTAGTCGAGGGCACGGTGCTATCGCCGCCTGCCTTGAAGGCCGAGATCAAAGATTCCAAGCAACAGTTGCAGCAGCACCTACAAACCGCGTCTAGCGGGAAACTGGCGCACCTTGTTTCCAAAATTGGCATCTCAGACACACAGAGCCCCGAGACACGGCGACAGGGAGAGTGAGCACATCCGGCCGGTCGCGGTCGGACGACAACTTGCAGGGCACGAACCACAGCCATGGCGGTCTGCTCCGGGCCTGCCGACGGCGCGGTCTAGAACGAAGGCAATGTCTTCAACGATCCAACCACCAGATTGAAGATGCGACATGGCCAACCGGGGGCGCACGGATCGGATGCTGCCGAGAAGTTGCCTTTGCCGTGCATTGAATTCAAATCGGAAACAAGAATAAGACACGGACAATGATGGGCGCTCACCGCTCCGGGTGCGAGCAGGACCTGTCATGGCAAGCTTGGGTGATACCTTGCCTTGCATGATATTGGATCCCGCACGGTTAGGACCGTGTCTGACGGACGGGTTCGCGATTGCCTTGCGCGAGGCGTTCAGTATCGAGCCGGGCGATAACATGCCGACACATGTGCTTACATACAGGCAAGGGTCGTGTTTCTCACCGGCAATGCTCTTACGGCGCTGCCTGATGCAGCCAAGCATCCATGCAACGGGAATCCCCTGCGACCGGGCCAACAAGGATCGCGTGCCGGCGCCGCCAAGAGCACGGGTTGGGGGGCTCGGGCCACGTGTGAGGCGCTGAGATGCAAAAGGATGATGCTTGCGAGGTGTTGAAGAGGCAAGGGCCTACAGGGGGCTCGCAGTCCGGCCTGGTTTGGCTGCGGTGAGACGGGGAGCTCGGGTTCCTGCGGTGAAATACCAGAGCAGCTTCCTGAGGCGGTCCTGGGTCCCAGGTTTGCTTTGATAGCAAGACGAGGGTCATTGTTGAGCCACTGAGGTTCGAGAGATGGAGCACGAGGGTTGGGCATAAGAGCATGTGCGAGATTTTGAGCAGCCGAGGCCGCCGAGAGAAGAGAGAACTGCGACCAGCCTAGAAGGACAAAGAGGCAAATCTCAATACATACGAAGTATCCGTACTCCGTAGCAAGGCCAGCATTGAAGCGTGAGCGCATGCTTAAATCTTGCCCGGGATCCAGGAACGAGGTCGTTCCCGCGGCTAGCGTGTGAGTGGGCTCGAGCTGCTGGTTCCCACGATGGATGATTGTGGAGAGGCACGGTACGGACTACGGACTATTAGACGGACCCGTCATATTGAAGTCAATTCTAATAAAATGGCAGGCAGACAATTGGCCATTGCTAAGAGTGCCAGCAGACCCTGTACACGTCGGCGCCGTGATGTTTAATTTCAAAGACTTGTCGTTTTCTGGTAAACGCGTGCCCTGGTAGCAGTGAAAAAGGCATAAGCTCGCATTGTGGAATCATGCAAACCCACAAGGTCACGGCAAAATAGCATCCAATGCGTGTTGCCTCTGGCATGCCGCGGGTTGAGGCCAACGCCAGCGATGGATCGAGCCTATGAGATGGTTGACAGTTCATCGTCACAAATCCCCAGGCCTAGGTAGCGAGGAGGCACTAGAAACAGGTGGTGAGGAGACGGACAGCACCGGTGACCGAAGCAGCAGCAGCGCGAAGAAAGAAATGCCTCACTGAAAATGTGTACGAGTAGCCAGGTCTCACTCGCACCGAGATGGTGGCGCACACCTCGGGACATGGCCGGCTGGGCGTTGGAGGCCGTTGAGCGGCCAGCCAGCCCAGGGAAGCTCAGCTCGCCGCTGGCCTGTACGAGTATGTGCAGCCAGCTCGGCTTGAGAGGATACACACGGACTAGGCCTACATATGTACTGACTTGGATGGATTCCATGCAGGCAAGCATGCATGCATGCGTGCGTGCGTGCGCGCGTGCGTGCATGCAGATGAAGCATGGGGCTGGTTGGGGTTTTGCATGGTGTAAGTGGCCTGGGGAAGGCCGGCGTGCAGACGCGCGTCTCTCCAGGGCCTGAAGGTGCCCTAAGCGGCAAACAGCACATGCATGTAGCTTCGTGAAGGGGCAGAGGCTTTTGGAGAGACACGGCGGGCATCCATGTGCAGCGCCTTGCATGCAGCGTGCTAACAGGCAGTGAGTGGCGGGCGGACCGTCACCACGCCATGTTGAAAGACGAGTCAGAGGTTATTAATCTTGCCGCTGCGGTAGGTTGGCGTGTTCAACCGCCGGGGCCAAGAGATGAGACGACTCAAGGGACGAGGTAGGGCTGTGCTTCTTTCAACACGGTTAGGTACCGAAAGGCCGAGCGCTTCACATACGTTCGAGTGCGCAGCTGCACAACTTACTGTACGTACTCGTAGGCCCGCGAGAGTCTCACCGTCTGCGCCAGAACGGGCTCCGGATGGACGTGGACTTTTGGAGGGCAGCGGGGATGGATTGGGGTCGAGACCTCGCCGACTGCGCTAGCGGAGTCTTGCCGAGGAATACGTTGGGTATTTATTTTACAGCAGCACCAGTCGGTTGCGGCTCGGTGAGTGAGCGCGTGGGTGAGTGATCATCAGCATTCGACGTTGGTCACTGCTGGGACCGGCCCTGTTTGCCCGCGCACCATCTCCCGCAGACGGGCCGGCCAGTGCCGCCGGCGTCACGTCAGCGCCCAGGCGTGGTGACACGGCATGGACATGCCATCGTGGTCCTGAAGAGCAGGTCGGACCGGTGAGATGGCATCAGCAGCAGCAGCAGCGATGCGGCCGGACAGCCGCCAGACGCACGCCGCACTCGCCTGTGCCTCGATGCAGTTAGGGAGAGTGATGAATCCATCTCCCCCACACTCCACTCGGACTGTCTGTCAACCTCGCCGACTGTCTCACCCGGCGGATGACGTCGCCGCATCCGCAGCCCCCCCCGGGGTCCCTTGGCCCTACGATACATACGGAGTACGTATGGAGTATCCGTGTGCCAATTTCCGGCGAATATGGGGTTCATTGCAGCCTCGGTTCAAAACGTTGGAGCGCAACAGCAAGGCGCAGCGGGTTTTGGAGGCTTTTTGTGCCACTTGTGTGCATCTCATGTCCCAGGCAGTGGTCCCAGGGCTCCGCCGTTTCTTACTGTCGGCTGCCCGCGCACAAACAGTCTCCGGCACGTAGGTACTTCGTACCGTATGGGCCACTGCCTCAGCATCGCAATGCCAATTTACGAGTACGAGTACTCCGTACTGCCTGTGCCTTACATACGATCGGCGACTTGCTGCATTTGCATGTCTTCCCCGCCTCTCTTGTCTTGCCTCCCGCGACACAAATACGAGTATACTCGTAGGTCGAGACTTTCGGGGGCCTCGGCCGTGGCGGTGTAAGTCGGAGTCTGAGTTTCGAGCACAATCGACGACCGATTCAAGGACCGCGGGGAAGGTCAGAACCCAAAACCCAAAACCCGGGGTGTCTGAGTCGCACGTGGCCCGGCAGCCTTGATTCGTTCCTTGTGCTGCTTCATTGTAGTTACTTTTGTCCCTGTGCCAAGTCTGCGGCGTCGCCGGCTGATGACTGCTGCCGCGCACCCGTCATGTACATACGGACTACTGTACTTCGTACGGTGTTGGCATCTCCGTATCTAGCTTCAACTACCGGTGCGAGTCGAGTCGTCGGATTCGCTGCATCACATCCGTCCACGACACCCACACCGGCCGCATGCCGAGCCCGATGTGGACGGGACACGATTAACTCCCCGTCTTGGCCCTCGTCGGCGGTCGCTGCGCCTGACGGCGACACCAGGCAGTGAAACAGGCCGCGGCCTCGTCCCTCCAACCCTGCCGTTTCCATTCCCGATCATGGCGTGGCCCTGGGGATCTTGGCTTACCGCCGCCGCCGCCGCCGCCGCCTCCGAGGGACGACCCTGGATGACGATTGCCATCCCTACGGGGCCGTGGCAGGTGCCGCCACTGCCTCTGCTCTGTTTTGCCCTATTCGGTGCCAGAGCATCACCGCTTCGTCATGGATGAGGTGCGGCTCAGCCCTCTTTTTTGCCCCCAAAGGGGTCCAGAGTCCAACGGGCAGAGGCAGCAAGCCGGGTCCGCGGCGCCCGTGCTCCGCCGCTGTGAAAACCCTCACCGGCGAGGTCAATAGGACATGTCGCGGGCGCGCGCTGGCCACTGCGCGACATTGTATGTGTACCTTGGCCCCGGGATCCGCAGCATCGTCTGCAGCGGAGGGCCCTGGGCACGGCACCCTGAACCCAATGGCATGGAACTGTCCACGTCGTCGTCGGTGCACTAAGCGGACGCAGACTGCTGCGTCTTGGACGTCGAGCCCTCGTACGCGCGCTGGCCGCAGCAGCACTAGAGCTGGAGGGTTGCTGTGCCTTCCATTATCCGTACAGGCGCGGCAGAAGCGGCCACCTCAGGCAGGCCGAGAATCTGAGAAATAAAACAACGTCCAAGACAGCGCGGCACAAGTCTCGTTCCAGATCACGTTGCCAGTGCCCTTTGCCTCAGTTTGCTTGCCTGCTGCAGTCCTGCCGCCTTGCCGCTGCAATCCTGCCGCCTTGCCGCTGCCTTGCCGCTGCTCCTGCCATCACTTATACCGGCGGCCTTGGCCTTGTCGCGTCGCCGTCACCGTCACCGGGTCACCTGCTGGTGTCACTGCAACCGCCTGTGACCGCCTGCGCAACGAGCCGAACCTTGGCATCAGGCGATTCCGAGGGTACAGCAGGTGCCAAGCGCCAGAGAGCCACAGCGCTATTCCCGCTGACCGCTCGACGCTGCGTCTCGCTATAACGGTAAGGTAGGTACATCCACCACCCGGGCACCCATACATCCATCCATCCATTGTCCATCACCTCACCCATTCTCCTACCAGTCCTGCGGCGTGCGACAAACAGATACGCACCTTACGAGTACAGCGACGCTACGAGTAGGAGGGGAGCGGACTTCCATCCAATCTCCCCCCCTTCCCACGGCAGGGGGCCGACCAGCCGAGCGCGCGCGCACGAATTGCCCAGGTGCCCACCTGGGTGAGCTTGGTGGCCACCAGCAGCCGCCAGCAGCCCCAGGCCCCCAGCCCAGCCCGCCCAGCACCGCAGCCACCACTGCCGCCGCACAGCACCCGCACAGCGCGCCCCAGTGGAGCGGAGGTCCCGGGCTATTAGCTGGCTACCTGCCCACGCCGTTGGCCCGCTGCCGAATCCGCCGTACCGCTGCAACTGAGCCGCAGCGGCCAGTACTTGCGCCGGCCTAGCCTTACACAAACTCATGCTCCCAGCGCGCAGCAGGCCGGTCCAGCAGCAGGCTCCACTCGACCCTACCTTTGACCTCTCGTCTCGACCCTTTCACCCTCTTCCACTCACTCACTAATAGGAAGAAATAATTCCTGCTTTTCTTCGGCTCATTTATTCCCTCGCCCGCCGCCCTCTCTGAGTCTCTGCCGGCCCTCCGCTCCCACCCACTCTCCTCCCCTCCTCCCTCCCGGCCTGGCTGGCTCGCCTCCTCCTCCCACTCCTCGGCTCGCCTCTCCTCTTCCTTTACCACATACCTATTTTCGCGACGCTTGTCGAATAGGAAAGAAACACGGCTGGCCAACCCTGCTCCTGCGGGAAAACCACAAACAAAACAAAAATCCGCCTGGCCCTGGGTCGATACTTCGGCGACCCGCCTGCCATTTTGTCGGCCCCTACAGCAGCCAAATACCCCTCCGCAGGGCCTCTGAGCCCGTAAAGGCCCTTTGGCGTCCTCCCACGCCACCGCTGCGAGCGCGCGCATACCACCATCCCTGTCGCCTCGTTTCGCCTCTGCCAGCTCCAGCGCAAATCAGTTCCTTTCCCCTCGCTGTTCCCCGCGCCGCTCGCGCACACAGACGTTCGCTGCAGCCCCTCCTGCTGGCCCGTCCGTCGTGTCGCTGCTGTTTCCGTGCGCCGCCTGTTCTGTGTACAGCACCACCACCACCAGCGCGCCAGCACCAACCCTGCCCTCAGCCCGAGACTACTTTAGGTGGTAGGCGTTTGTCATCCGCAACCAGGCTCTGCTCGGCCGACGAACCTTCTCTCTCCTTCCTCCAGGCCGACGTCAACGACATTGACCTTTGTCCCGTCGCCGTCGCCGTCGTCGACTTCGACTTCGAGCTGCGACTCCTTTGTCGCGGTGAATCCGTCGCCCATCGCATTGACGACGACCAAGGCCTTCACATCCGCATAATACGCCTTTGCGCCCGCGCGCAAACCGCCCGCCCATTCGACCCGACTACCGCTTACGCACACGCCGCTACGTCAGTCCTGCACGCCCCCCACCGTTGAATCCCTCCCGCGAAGATGCCTGCAGCCGCTGCCGACTCCAAGCCGCATTCCGCGCCGAGTTCGAAGCCCTCGTCGATCAAGTCGCACGACAGCAAGAAGTCGCCTGGCCTGTCTCCCCATGATGCCGCAGTCGCCGCCGACGGGGCGTCTTCCATCGCCGGCAGCGACTCGTCGCACCTGAGACCCGTTGAGAAGTCGTCGGTCAAGGAGCGCTTGACGCGCATGTTCTCGAGCAAGGACATCCCCAAGAATGGTGGAAGCAGCAGCGGCGACCACACCCCCCGCCCCCGAGGCTCCTCTATGAACGGCGGCTCCTCGCCCACGCCGCGCAAGGACTCGTCTTCCGATAAAGCCAGCGACAAACCGCCGCCCAACCCTCCCAAGGCCCCCGCCGGCAAGGAACTGGCCCAGCGCTTCGTCGCCAACCCCGAGGCCCCAGGCGGCCACGAGCACTTCCTCAAGTCGAGCCGCCGGCAGGAGAAGCTGTCCGACATGTGGCGGAGCCTGCTCGGCAAGAAGCAGGAGGCTGCTCCCGAAAACGACTTGTCACTCGTCTCCAACTGGGTCGACTCGTTGCGCCAGGAAAAGGACGACGCCGCCCACGACAAGAAGGGCGGCCCCCACGCCTCGTCGACCCTGGTCGAGAAGTACGGCAAGTGTCAGGAGATCGTCGGCCGCGGTGCCTTTGGCATTGTTCGCATCTCCCACAAGAAGCTCGGTGGCAGTGGCGAGAAGCTGTTTGCCGTCAAGGAGTTCCGCAGGAGACCCGAGGAGACGGAAAAGAAGTACAGCAAGCGCCTGACGGCCGAGTTCTGCATATCGTCGTCCCTCCGCCACCCCAACGTCATCCACACCCTCGACCTGCTCAAGGATTCCAAGGGCGACTACTGTGAGGTCATGGAGTTCTGCGCCGGCGGCGATCTCTACACCCTCGTTCTCTCCAGCGGCAAGCTGGAGGTACAGGAGGCCGACTGCTTCTTCAAGCAGATGATGCGTGGCGTCGAGTATCTCCACGAAATGGGCGTCGCCCACCGCGACCTCAAGCCCGAGAACCTCCTTCTCACCACTCGCGGTGCCATAAAGATTACAGACTTTGGCAACGGAGAGTGCTTCAGGATGGCCTGGGAGACGGATGCTCACATGGTCTCCGGTCTCTGCGGCTCCGCCCCGTACATCTCCCCCGAGGAGTACACGGACAAGGAGTTTGACGCCCGCGCGGTCGACGTATGGGCCTGCGGCGTCATCTACATGGCCATGCGCACCGGCCGCCACCTTTGGCGCGTGGCCAAGAAGGACGATGATGAGTTCTACGCTCGTTACCTCGAGGGTCGCCGTGATGAGGAAGGCTACGGTCCCATTGAGTCTCTGCACCGGGTACGTTGCGGCTTGGGTTTCCCTCCTAACCCCGCTTCCAAACCATCTCGAGAACAACTATATGGACGTGAAACTAACGCACAATAGGCACGTTGCCGCAACGTCATCTACTCCGTGCTAGATCCTCACCCTACCCGCCGTCTCACGGCCGCCCAAGTGCTCAAGTCGGAATGGGTTCGCGAAATAAAACTGTGCAAGGCTGGTGAGGAGGGTCTCTAACCCACCGTCCGTCATGCTGCTGGCATGGCGGACTGCAACCTGATGGCGGACGCAAACAAGGGCGCGCCACGCATCTTGCAGACGACTCTTTTGCCTTACACCTGGCGGAGATGGGACCACGGGACCACGGCACACCAATCGAGTGTGTTTCTGACCGACGTAACGATTCGACGAACCTGATCAACGAACGCCTATTTATCATCTTCTTCATCTTCTTCCCCCTCCTCTTTCTCATTCCCCTTTCTTACCGTCTTTTTTCTTGAGTTCTATACACTACTACCAAGCACCGGCGTTCTGGGGAGTACTGGACACGAGGCTATTTGGCTGCGCTCTGCTCGTAACGCCCACGCCCTATCCGTGTTCTTGGTTCGGCCTTGGCAGCAGGATAGATAAGGGCGCTTGAGAGCCTCGTACAAACAAGGACAGGCATTCTGGGAGTGGTTGTGGCGGGCTGGCTGCTTTCTTCACGATGCTCATTTTCATGCCCATGTTGAGGAATTCGGCTATGCAAGTAGGTCTTTGAGACCTCTTGGCCGGTTCATGATGGCTTGGATATTGTTTTTCAAGAGAAAAGAAGTCAGTATGGTTTCTGACAATGGGCGGCAGATGTACACGAGCGTGTATCTTTGTCGTTGTTGGAGGATTGCCTCGAGTAGATTGGCCCGCTGCAGGAAGAAATCCATTCTCAATTTGTTCTTGCAGCTCTCCTTTGCACCGGAAATCCAAATGACGGAGCTGTACTCGAAGGGGACCCAGTGGAACTAAGGCTACTTCGCGATGGTTCTGCTGCGCGAAGAGAACTGCGGAATGAGACGAATGAGGCTGTACATATTTGCGAGGCGAGGAGGAACCACGAGACTGTACATAGCCACTAGACATGCACACCAGCAGTTCATGTACGTGCTTGGTTTATTAATCGAGTGCCTGGCCTGCCCACCGTTTTGCAAGCTGGACGTCCAATGAAACGTGGCTTGCGCGCCTCCGTCTCGTCTGTTGTTTCGTGGTTAAAGAAGGGAGGGGTGCGAACAGACAATGGCTAGTGAAACGGCCTTGCGAGGTCAAAGCTACCTTTGCCTCGTAGTTGCATGGTTCCAGCTTCTCACTTTGCAATTCAATCAACATGACGCGGGTCGAAAACGCCGTTATCCTAGGCACCGTGGTAGAGTTGATCCAGCAGAGCATGTTGCCCGACACTGGAAGACGTGGCCAAGAGCTTCACCATCGCCATGGCATATAGTATACTGTAGCTTGGAGTAAAGGTGTATCCCATTCAACTCCCAACCGTAACTCCTGCGGAATAGCAATGCCCCCCCTCATGCTCCCCACCTCCCATATTTCCTTCATCCTGGTCCGCCCGCCTGAAATGCCCATCCATGCTCGAAACGTGCCCTCTCCTGGCACCTCGTAGGACTCCTTCCAACAACCAAGATACACAAATATGACGGTGATCCAGTCTCCAGTCCAGGTTAAGAAACGAGATAAGATTGGAAGGCAAAGGCAACATCGCGGCGTCGCATGCTCCCTTCGCAACAACGAATAGGCATGCCCGCAACGAGTTCTCCGCTCTGCTCCAACCCACCCGGTGCAAGAATGCAATTAGAGACAAAAACCCAAAATACAATGGTAAATATGCGTCCTGCGGAGAGCCGCGGCGCCGTAGGTGCAGCCACATTAGTTCCCGGTGGGAACGCAACCTCAAAAGCTCCCTCCTCTTACTCCCCCCTGACCTCCAGATCCATTTGTCCCGAATTAAGGCAGTCGCCCGGAGACGCGCGTGTGCACGCAAATAAGTATTAAACAAGAATAAATGAGGCCACCAGCAACGTCAGGCAGTCTCGCATCAGTGCAGTATAGCTTATATGTCGGCAAGAGTGTTCGATCGTTCAACGTGTAGCATGATTCCACCATGTCCCATTTCAGGTACTCTTAGGCGCTTCCTCCTATGAGTGAAACAGGTCCCATGCCCTCGAGCATAGCCGAAGGAACTCATCTTTTTTCTGCCGTTGACTCTCGGGGCTATCTCGGCCTTCGCCAAAGGGACCACGTCGAGTAGGAGCAGGGCCGTGGCCTAGAGGAGGGCTGCCACCATCCTCATACTCTGCTCGTGTCCGTCGCTTGCTGGCACTCCGGCTCCCATCCATATGTCGATTCCCAGGGGCGGGTGACGGCGGTGTGGGAGGCTGGTGGCCACCGTAGTGCACAATCTTGGGAAGAAGCTCCGGTCGTCCACCAGCCAGCTCCTGCTGGGCCTCCTCGGCAGACTTATACTCCCGTGGGCGGCCAGAAGTTGGCATTTGCTGGTATTGGGGGGGGTGGCCCGGGGATGTCAGAGGAGCCCTGGGGTTGTTATGGTACAGCGAAGCGGGTGCGTTGTCCGGGTGCGCGGATACGCTCTGGCCAAAGACATCGCTAATGGGAGGTAGACGGTTGTTGGTTTGGGTCGCCGGGACGTGGTGGATGTGAGAGGTGCTCGAGAGGTTCGATGGGTGGTTCGCAATATGGCGCGACATCGGCACAGGATGTTGTCGCCCTGTAAAGCTATGGCCCAGAGGAGCCGACTGGATCACCCTCTCGGTTGCAAACTGCTCATGCGACGGCGCGACGATGGACAGTCCAGGCGGCGCCTTGTTCCTGCGTGACATGCCAGGAGTCTTCGCGGCGAAGCTTGAAATTGGCTCCCTGTCCTTGTCCGTAGGCCCATCGCCCTTGGCTGATTGTTGCTGCAACCTCGCCTCGATGATGTTGCGCTGCTGCTCTCGCACCGACAGGCTTCGCTGGAGCTGCTCCTTCATCACCGGATCCTGGGTGACAAAGCCTGGGGACAGACAGGCAATGCCAACCTCCTGGATAGCCAAACCATCACGGGCGGACATCGGTACGGCCGAGGCTGGCGAGCCTGAGCTGGTATTAGTGTTTTTCGAGAGGTCCAATCTTCGGGGTCGAGGCCGCGTGTTGGACAGGGTGGGCGACCCAGGCTCTTTCTTCACAACGATCTTGGGGCGACTGGCATCGATTCGAGAGCTGCGAACAGAGGGGCATGTCAGCAATTGCCTACCATTTGGCAGAAGATATGAAAATCGGGGGGCTTACGAGCCGGGCGGCGAAGACTTTACGGCCGACGAAGCTCCAGTGCCTTTTGGGCTGCTGCTGCCACCAGACCTTCGAGGAGCGGGGTTGGCGTTGGCGCTCGTCGATTGTGAAGCTGCGGCTGGGGTTCTCTGTGCTGTTGCCGTCGATGGTTGACCAGCCGGCTGGGCGGCGGCTGAAGCTGTCGATGTAGAGGGCAGTTCTGAAGAGAAGGACTGCCTCTCATGGGGAGCCGGAGACGGGGCCATGGCGATTGCGGCACTCATAATGAGCCGATAGATGTGAAGTATGAATCGGTCGCAAGTTTGGTGTCGAGTTCAAGGAATTGAACTGGGCTGGGCTGGCTTTCTCGTGCCGCAGTCGACCAGGCCGCTGGGTGTTGCTATTAAATCGGACGGATGCCGCGAACCCCTTGACGAGGTCGAAGCCTCTCTTGGCGTGGGGGCCGGGTTGGTCGAGGGTCGAGGTCAGGAATGGGACGTGCAGGAGCCAAGTTCGGGTTCTGTTTGCTGCGGCTGTTTCAACTCGTTCCTTTCCAAATGGCAGGATTCCCCTGTCGGCTAAATTTGGCCAGGTCCGTAGGCGTATTTGTGCGCGTGTGCTTTCTTCCAGTGGTCGTCGACCTGTGGAGCTTGCAGCTATCGTCCTTGTCCTTGTCGGTCGGATCCGCGCCCGGGCTTGGTGGAGCTCCTTCCTTAATGCAGACTCGTGTGTTTGCGAGCGACTGCAATGTGCCTGATGGTGGGCGCAGGGCCAGGACAGCTGGCGTGAGAACTGACTGTGTGCTGCCGGCCAGAAGAGGCGACCCGCGGTTAATGTATGGTGGAAAGGTAAGGGGCGTGCGAGTTGGCGGTTGCAGGGGATGGCCGAGGCTATATTGCGCAAGGCGTGCGGTCGTCTGGGTCCTGAGGAGGTGGTAGTCGCGCCGGTGGTGTGGTGGCAGGATGCCCAAGGGCTAATAAGGAGTGAAAGCAAGGAGAGCGGCTCAGAGCAGCGCAAGCGCCCGTCGAAGGCCCAGAATGCAACGCAAATGCAGACGCCAGGCGTAAAAGGCACCTGCACAGAGACACGCAGCGCGCGCGCGGTCACAGGGGTGGCGGCTCCGAAACTGTGAATGGCGAATCTCGGCCGCACAGCGTTCCAGGGCGAACGGTGGTGGTGGTTGGTGGTGCTGGTGGTTGGTTGGCGCGAGCGATGCGGAGCAAATAGTATTGCAGCTTACCAAAGTATGCCTTTTAGCTGCAGCTTCAGGCCCGAACGGAGCGAACAGGTGGCCGAAGCACGCGGCGCGAGAGAGAGTATGCGAGCGACGGCAAGCGAGTCGTCCTGGATAGCTCTCGGTTGGCAGGAGGGAGGAGGCAGAGGAAGAGGCAGCGAGAGGCAGCGAGAGGCAGAGAAGCCGAGAAGCAGAGAGGCAGAGAGGCAGAGAGGCAGAGAGGCAGAGGGGGAGGATGTGTGGGTTGGGCAGCCGCAGCTTGGTTATATCTCGCCGGCTCCCGTCGTCCCCTCAATGGGCGTGGGTGCGTGGGATTGAAGGAATGATGAAAGGGGAAACACGGGGCCTGAAGGAGGGGAAAAGGAAGGGGAAACGTGAACGGAGAGGGGCGCCCTTTTGCTGCTTGCAATGGATGCAACTGACTGACTGACAACGTGTGACACTGACACGGCCACGGCTCTCGTGGCAGCAATGGTGACGCGCGATCCCCAGCAAGCTGCCCGGGCCTGGGAGATTCTGAAGCACTGGACTGCCGCCAAAAGGGGATGGGATGACGGGGTCGAATGCGCCCGCCCAACCAGGAGGGGACGGGAGACGCAGGAGAAGCAGAGGTGGAGCAGGGGTCTGGCGCACAGAAGACGAGGGCCGGGGTGCGAGGAGACGGAGAGCCCTGAGCAGCGAGTGACAAGCGCGGTGGTGAGGATGCGATGCGATGAGGGGATAGGATGCGATGCATCATTGGGGGCGCTGTTGGAGACGGGCCCTGGAGGGCGTGCGCCCAATGACGGCCCTGCCCTGCCTCCGCTGCCAACCTTGACACGATACAGAGCCAAGCAGCCCGAAGACAGTCCGCCAGCCCTAGCAACGTCCGCTATAATAGTCCAGCAACGGGGCAGCGAAACAGCCCATGGCTTCCAAGTGTCCAGGCCGTACGGACTATTACTTCGTACTTTGTACCTAGCAAGAAAGACTCATTCATTTTGCGACTGCGCGTACGCAAACTTCGTACCGGTACTGTAGCATCACGGATGGGGGCACACAGCCCAAGCCCTATGCACCAAGGCTGGGGCCGTTAGTCCAGAGTTCACAACATCGTCGCTATTCGGACGAGCCTGCTATAACAGGTACATAACATCCTGGCGCCCAAACAATGGACAGATCTTCGCGACACGGCTGTGCCGACATGTTCGCACCCGCCATGTCCTCCGCCTGTCCGCTGATCCTCGCTCTCCGCCATTCATCGTCGCCGAGAAAATCGAGAGAATTCGCCTCCTCCTGCTCCTGTACTCTCCTCTTCAAGCTTTCCGTCCCACTGCCGTGACTAGCGGTTTTACCTTGATGCTAGCTGTCCCCTCCAAGCCGTCCTCAGAGGCGCTGGCTCCCTCCTCCACCGTCCTCGTGAGCCGCACCCACCACCCCTGAAAAAAGGTCCGGCGGTTGCGTTTCTGTGATTGGATGCCCCTGCTGGTCTGGCTCGGCGTGTGAGACGACGCCGCCAACAGCCCATCCCGAGTGCCAGAAGATGACATGCGAGTCCATAGCCAAGGTGCCTACTCCGTACGTAACGAGCAACCAAGTCGTTCTTCATCGCCGAGGTCTCGGACGGGCCCTTACTACACCACGGAAGACCCCGTCCTGGTTCGGCAGAGACAGAAAAGGACCTAATTGTGATAAACATGGCAATGTACTCGTATTTCGCACAAGCCTCACCACGACCCGGTACCTACGGATCTGTGCACGGGGCTCCCCTTGAGCCACCCGTTGCACGACGACGCCTGGCGCCGTAGCCCTGGCGCCGTTGATGCGCACTCCGTTTCGGTGGCCACCGTTTGTTGGCGCTCTGCCGTTGCATCTGTGCTTGCGGCAGATTGCCCGACTCGAAGTTGATGCTAAGATGGGAGAAACCTGTTATCGGCCTAGGTAGTTGGTTGATGTATTCGTGGTTGACATCGCTCGGTGTATTTTATACATTCAAGGAACCCAGCTGCCAATAGTCTGTACACTGTTCTCTTACCTACTCGTGCATTCGCTCATCTAGCCGTCTCTCTGCAACCCCGGGTCTCGCAACATTCTGGCATATCAAGCATTGCCAAGTGCAGTTCAAGACGCTAGTCAACCCGGAGATGTACCCACGAGGCTCCAGGCCCCAGGCCCCAGCTCTTGACATATCTCATTGAACCCTGCACTGCCTTTCATTCATGGCCTTGCGGGTACTATGTATGTACTCGTATGTACGGATACTGCGTCCGTAATAGCTGGCATAACTGACTGCTTCTCTTGTCGAGTCGTGGAATGCAGGGCTTCGTCCGACCCTCGTCCCTGAAGATCTCGGCCGGGTAAAGCAACCACAGAGGCGCAGACCGTCCGTCCGTGTCCGAATCTCTCGTACAAGTACGAGTACATATCGAAACATGTCTCGTGACATGTAGGCAAACGTTACACGCAAATATGGCATTACGAGCTGATATTAATTAGTGCTTCATTAGACATGCATTTCCTCATGCGCAGGTGCTTCCATACACCTGTCCGTACCTGTGCAAGAGCACGGGAGGAACACCCCAGCTTGTCTGCGCTATCCCTCTGTCCTACCTGCCGCTTTGGCGAACGTCGGGTCCCTCGTGACCTCCGTGTGTGCGACCTGCCATCTGGTGCACGAGTTTCAATGAGCCCTTGACCCATCCATCAATCTTCGACCTGGATTACAAATGCATCTGTGTCCATTTCTTCGTCCCGATGCCCATAAATTGCAGCTAAACGAGGTTGCATGCCTGCTTCCGCTGACGCCAGCCAGCTTTTTCTGCAGACTGCCACCCCAGCCCCAGCCCTGGCGCCTCCCCTCCCTTTCGATGTTCGCCCGGGCTTTCTTGACCGGGGGTGTATGATTCTGCCTCGCTGTTTGCATCTTGTTTCATGTTTTGAAGGCTACGAAGTACTCCGTACCGAACTTTCGTGCTCGTATCGCAATGGGGGCATTTGGCGGATACGGATATCGAGCCGATGGAGATTTATACTGGCACCGTGCCGCAGAAACGAGCATGGAGGGGCCACATTCAGTTCTCCCCAACATTGTTTGCTTGCCGTTGGACAGGTTGTCAAGCCTCACCGTTCGGTTGCAAGCCACTCGCCCCCTGCTGGCACACCCGCCGCCTTGGGGCCAATCCGCCCACTCTTCGGCGCCAAGTGCCACCAACACCAGGACCCACGTCTACAATTCTCGGTTCTTCGCTCGCTGGAAACCATACCACAGATGCCGCAATAATACCTCTTCGACCGCGAGAAAAAGGGCAGAGATTACCGTGTCACGTCTTTCACGACTGGCCACGGCCCAAGACAGGACCGACCCAGTTGCTGGACACGCATCCCGGAGCAATAGCCAGAGTCTGGACTTGCCCCGGAGCTGGAGCCAATACCTTTGCACTTTGCTCGGCGGATGTACAGTAAGTATGCATGCCGGGCGCCTCGACGGAGCAGACTCCATTTCGGCCCCGGCCTCCCTCGGCAGCAACCTGGCTTGTAACGAAGCGAATATACGTCCGTATTGTCTCGTGCCGTGACACACAAGAGTTCGGTTCTCGTCTTCCCTCACTGTTGTTGTTCTTCCCTGGAGGCATGCCGACGGTTGTCTTTCTTGAACGCTTGCACGACTCAGCAGCCGTGACGACGACGATGGATCCTCCACTGACAGAAGGTGGGCTGCACCTGAGACGACTACAAGTCTCAGGTGGTCGTCGCAGTGGTGGGGAACTCCTGTTGGCCTCAGCGCCTCGTCGTGTTCTGAGAGAGATCGACTTTAGCGCAGCACACGCCTCGCTCCGAAGACTCGGATCGATCCCTGTTGGCATTTGATTGGCCACGATTGCGTTTCAAGCCAGTGCTGCGGCGCGCCACTGATTGGATGACCCGCATGCACCAAGCAAGCCAGGGTCCTTTCAAAACTCGCCGAGGGCATGCAAGAACTTCCAGACCACCACGCCTGGACCTGTGGTGCCACTCGTCGTGTTCAACTGCAGACATGCTGACAGTAGGTACCTACCTACCTATACGGATACTACTGAGCCCGCTGTGTGCGGCCGCTGCTTCATCGGCAGTTGGTGTATCATTAGAGAGCTGCCATGCAACGGGTCATGCGGATGCATGCTGCTGAGCTGCGAACTGTCGGGGAATACAAAGTCGGAAGCGTCTCCGTGATCATGTAAGCTCGCAGACATTCCCCATCCTATCCTTGCCAAGTCAGACTTTGGAAATCCAACCGAAGACGTTTCTTTTTTCCCGCGAATCTGCACCCTTCTTTCCAGCCCCTATCACCCTTGCCCAGATCATACCAATCATGTTGCTAGTCCAGATTGATGTTCGATCCGCTGCTGCAGCCACGAGCCTACCCTGGAACGCATTGCTTTCCTTGTCAGGACATGGCCTCTTCAGAGACCGAAGCGACGTACGGACTACGAATACGGAGGTCGTTTGGTTGGCAACATGGTTCATTAGCCGCACAGCGTGTATAAACTTCGTAGTACCAAATAAGGCACTATTGGCGTATTTGCCGCCTGCCGACCACCAATAAGTGCTGCCATCCAAGCACAATTTCATGGGTGTTAGATACTCTTTTCTACAAGAGTAAACTAAGGATGAGAGCCTGGGCGAGGTATCCGTCTTTTGAACCGTGACCCGAGACATGCCTTTATGGACATCTAAACGTGTTCTCCAAAATGACACGAAGAAAAAGAAGGAGCCCGCTAAGCGGGCAGCGTGTAAAACAAATACAACGACAACTTCTACAAGAGATGCCAGTGTTGCGGCAACTGGCAAAAAGGTAAGACTCTCCGCCCGAGGGGGGTCTCGAACCCCCAACCTTGCGGTTAAAAGCCGCACGCTCTAGCCATTGAGCTACCCGGGCAAACACAGAACACTCTTTTCGGACGCTAATGAGGTATATACGTGTGTGAAGCATGATTTCCGTTTTTGGAACAGCGCCGTGCAGGTGGCGCCGCCAGTCGGGCGAGCCCCGCCAACCAGCATTCACCATCAAAAATTTGTAGAGTCAAGGCCATGCAGTGAGTGAAGGTCTGTCGCAAACCATAACGACCAACATTTCCTCGTCGCCGCGGATTGGAGCCGTATTCTCGCCCCTGTCACCCGCCCGAAGTCTACGGAGATCGCAGCACCGCCTTTCAGGCAGAACTCTCCTGCTGTTCACGATGCCAGGCCGAACCAGGAAGCCTGAGGAGCCGGCTTCTCAGGACGCCAGCATGCAGGACGCACCGCCGTCTGCCCAGCTCGAGGAGTCCCCGGATGCCGCAATGGAGGACGACGCTCAGGAGGAAGAGGAGGAGGAAGAAGAGGAGGTGGAGCCCCAGCGGGTGAAGATTGTATGTCTGGCAGTGGCATTCGCCTCGAGGGGCAAAGCCTCACTGGCTGACTGACTGACTGACTGACTGACTGACGTACGCAGCTCCCTGGATCGACGGATTCTGCAGCCTCGTTTGAGTTTATCGACGAGGGCCACACCATGGGCAATGCGTTGAGATATATCATTATGAAGAAGTAAGTGGCTCTTGTCATTGGAACACCCCGACACACGAGGCGTGCGATGCTGACCCTCCGAAGCCCCGACGTGGAGTTTTGCGCCTATGCAATCCCCCATCCTTCCGAGCCGAAGATGAACATCAGAATTCAAACATATGGTAAGACTACATCACTCTGGCCGCCTTCATAGAAGAGCACGGAAGTCTCTAACACGGAAGATAGAGGGCGCCGCAGTGGACGCCCTGAAAAAGGGGCTGGTCGACCTACAGGAAGTATGTGACGTCGTGGCAGACGAGTTCTGGACCAAGAGGGGTGCGTACAATGACGAGCATGGCCTGACGCAATGAGATCTCCTGGCATCATCCGGAGGGAAAGGGGCGCAGTGTTTTCACTTTTCATAGCACATTCTGGTAGACCAGGGAACCACCATCAGGGAACATTGTGGCGTTGCGAGGTAATTCTTTGCACAAGGTCTTAAAAGAGATATATACACAAGCAGTCGCTGCTATTGTCTTTAGTTCCGACCCTGTGAAGCGTGTCAGCGATGAGCCTTTGCACAGCATGGGCACGTGACGGTTTACCTCCAAGAATCCCGTCATGAAGTTTGACGGCAGTCTCTTGTCGCCCCTGAAGTTCTCACCCTTGAAGTAGGACATGACGTGGGTAGTCTGCTTCCAAAAGTTCATCGTCTCCTGTTGTCAAGGCATTAGCCTGGGCTCCTTATCCTCCCGCCGAGTCCTCCATGCCAATGTTCTTTCGTACCTGGTACTCCGTGTGGGACTTGAAGAGAAGCACATCCACGACGGGCAGCTTAGACACGTATCGATTTCGCTCGAACTCTTGCCTTATCCGCGTCCGGATGGCCGAGATGGGCAAGGGCATGTTGTACATGGTTTGGATCTCCGGCGCCTGACAGCTCGTTAGACTCGATGGATTCGTTTCAGAGATTTGTTGAACCGGCGTAGTAAAGCTCGTTCTGCGCCGCGCGTTGTCGATTCAGGGAAAGGGGGCCCATCGGGGACGTACACCTCGGATCCATTCGCGGTAGGAGGAGATAACCCGACGCTTCGCATCCGACCAGCTGGCCGCTGTCCACGCAGTTAGCACACGGACAACTCTTGAACCGATTGGAGTCTCACATTGCGTCGTCTTCTTGGCGAATTGGGTCGGCGTGATGGCCATGGCGGGCGATCAATGCTTCTCAGCCGGGGGAGCAGTCTGCGGTGACGTTGAATTGGAGCGAAGTTCAGTCGCGCAGTACCAGGCATTCTACACCCTCACGTGATCCGCACCGCCACGAAGCGGCAGTTGCGCCACAGGCCATTTGCCCCTCCAACGCGGCTGAGGACGTGCAGCCTTACCGAAACAACAACTCTTCGTATACCGCACTCTTCACCATCACCGTGCCCAAGTCTTTCAGCACAGCCCACAGCCGCTGGAAGCTACGGAGATGCCTGCGATACGCCACTCTTCGAAGCGGAAGCCCCCGCCGGAGGGCTTCAGCGACATCGAGAGCGACCTCCTCATCTTCGCAAACAAGATGAAGGATGCGCAGAACAAGCCTCCGCCGCCGGGCCCACATCACCAGGCCCAGTGGGAAATCTTCCAGATCTCCCACCAACGGAGCCGCTACATCTACGACCTGTACTACGAGAAGGAGGCGATAAGCAAGCAGCTCTACGAGTGGCTGCTGAAGAATGGATATGCGGACGCGATGCTCATTGCAAAGTGGAAGAAGCTGGGCTACGAAAAGGTATGTCTTTCGGTGCAACCATGGTGTATGGTCTGCTGCTGACACTCTTTACAGCTATGTTGCCTTCGATGCGTCCAGACAAAGGAGACCAACTTCAACAGCACATGCATCTGCCGCGTCCCTCGAGCCGAAATGAAGGAGGACAAAGACCTCCAGTGTGTCAGCTGCGGTTGCAGAGGCTGTGCCACGGGCGACTAGACCGGTCACCTTGTGGCATCGATAAGTCAACGGATGGATGTTTGCATATGTACGAGAGTGTGGGCGTTTGGCGCAGGCAAAGCCTTGATAGCAGCGACCGCACCGCCAAATTTCGTGGGCAGGTTTTTTTCTTTTCCTTTTTTTTTGGATCCAAGAGGTAGAAGCCCTAATTTGGCCGAGCATCGTTATGTCAGAATTCATACTGATCATCATCATCATCCAGCTGGATCCGTTTGTGATACCCTAGCTCCTTGCAAATCCTGCTCGCCCTCGGCCGAATCGAATGCTGGACGGGACAAACTGTAGTGCAGACATGGCCCCTGTGAGATCTGCCATGTCTGTGTCCGCCGCATCTTTTTTGTTTGACTCGGGCTCCTCTTTGCCCTTGTCTGGTGAAGGTGGCGTAGGATCGTTCTTCGCCTGCAACCCGTCTAGGGTGCTTGCCCGACGACGTGTCTCCTTGGACTGAGTACTTGCCGACGACCTCCGCCGATGGTGGCCACTGTCGACTAGGAGAGAGCGTCTCCCGTCGATGCCGTCCCTCGTGACAGCAAAGAAGAAGTTCTTGGGATACATGTGCTTGTCGATCATGTGCATCCTCCGCTTCTGATGGGTCATGCATTTTCGTTCACATCCCTCGACGAAGCATGAGTACTACGATGTGGTTAGGCAGACGGCATGCGGTCGTTGCCAAGAGAAGAGCACTCACAGTGTGCTCCCCCTTGTCTCTTCGGACTCTCACGAGAGAGTCGTGGAATTCCTCGATGTGGACGCCAAGGATGTGGTCAGAGGGGAAGTTCTTGTGGCATTCGAGACACCGATTTGTATGAAACTGGTGGTAGTGACTCTCATAGTCGCCGTAGGACGCGAAACTGATAGGTTGTTTGTGAGGGGGGAGCGAGCATCTCATTGCAAGTGAGTCGTCTTGGTTGTCGTCTGTGACGGCTGAATCAAGCTCGGATATCTTAGCAGGAGACCGTTGCGCCACGCCAGAGCCAGCAAACCGTTCGGCACCCGCCTCCGGGGAGTCTGGGTCTAAACCGTCTTCCGGCTCTCGTGAGCGCTTCATCTTTACGGTGAGCGTGCAGGGGCAAGAAGGTATTACTCTGAGTCGGACCGCTTGTCGATGGAGGTATGCCGAGGACGAGATGCTGAGGTGGGGGGCAGGCGGTGGGTGGGTGAAGGAGAGATTCGACAGCCAAGTTGACGACTCGTTTGTTCGTGGCCAAGTAGTATTGTCTGCTGAAGAGACTTGTACAGGACCCAGTCTCACTATGCCGGAAGAGATCTGTGAAGCACAGGGCGTCCAGGATCGAGTCCACGGAAGCAAGCGGGACGAAAGATGCGATGCGGTTGCGGACGAAATGTGCGGTGGACGTTGACGTTGAGACGATGAAGGCCATGGAGCCTCTTAGTGGGGCTAGCGGTGTCATTCAGCGAGCGATGCCCCGCTGAGCCCAAAAAAAGCAGCGGCCCAAACAGGCACCCCCAGGCGATCGTGAATAAAGTTAGGTACCTGTTCCCTGGGGATTGGCTGCCCGCCGACCTAGGCCGGCCAGGGAATTGCCGAAGAATTTCCAGCGCCTCTGATAACCTTGAGGGGCGCCTCCGTATGCGCCCAAACGCAACTGCACAGCTTGCTGTTAGGACTCGTTCGCAAGTCGCAATTTTTTTCGTGCCAGCTGTAGGCAGCCCGTCGGAGCTTATTTATCATTTTGAAGTGTCCCATTCTTGTTATTATTGTCCGGCCTGGATTCCCATCTCCCCCAATGAGTTCCCTCTCGGCCCAATCCACGCACCTCCGCGAGCCGAGCCTCCTTCGCATCATCCCCATCCGCCGCCCGCTCAAGTTATGGACTATTTGAGTCTGGGACTTTTGGGTTTCGAGAGTATGAGTTGATCTTACAGCTGAGGTTCTTCTCCTACGGACAACTTCGCACGCCGAGAAACGATCGAACGATCCCCTTTCGATACAGCGCGACACGAGCGCCAACCTGAAAAGCGACGACGGGAAGTCACAGAAGGTGTCGTGATGGCTACCGCGACTTCCCAGGCAGGCCAGGCGTGGCAGTGAGTCTTTCCCGCGGCCTCGAATGTTCTGTCTGTCTTTGCGTGCTCTCGACGGTGCCAATGAGGACTGCGACTGCGCTTCACAGCGGCTGCAAGTTTTGCGATGCTGACCCTTCACCCCCAGGCACGCCCTCAAGATCCGCAAGCACCTGCTGAAGCAACTCGAAAAGCTCCAAGCCGACAGTGCTTCCGGGATCGACGCTTCGCAGTTTGAAGCCGTCGATGGCCTTTTGGAGAAGTACGCTCCCGCCACTGCTGAGCCAATGCACTTTGCTCACCATGGCCAGATTCCGCCTCGCTTGTGTCCACACAATCTTTCTTGACTTCAAGTATGCGGCCAAGGAGAACACCGAGGACGCCCTCTGGGGTCTTCACACCTCGATCAACGCCGAGTACCGACGGATCCTAGGCCGCCTCAGACACAACTCCCACGCGGTCGAGAAACGCAAGGTCGAGAAGATGTACATCAACTTCCTCCGCATTGCGCAGAAATTCTACAAGGGATATATCCAGCGGCTCTCGGCCCGCTACGATGTCCAGGAGCTTAGAAGGGTTGCCCAAGGCATCGATGTGCAGCAGATGGATGCAGGAGACACCATCAGCCCAGTTCCCGCAGACCTGAGCCGCATGGTCCTCAAGTCATGCCACTCAACTCTGTTGCGCCTTGGAGACCTGGCGCGATACAGGATTCAAGCCAAGCGCAAGAATACTGGCTACGAAACGGCCCTGACTTACTATGGCTTGGCCCGTCACCTCATGCCACAGTCTGGATTCGCCTTTCACCAGATGGGCATCGTCAACCTCGATCAGGAGAACCACCTTGACGTGGTGTACCATTTTTATCGAGCTTGGGCCGTGGATATCCCTCACCCGAACGCAAAGTCGAATCTGGAGGCCGAGTTCAAGTCGCTTCAACTTCCCAACACGGCCAAAGGTCGACCAAACCCATCGGTTCCGCAGGATGCTTTCACCATGTGGTTTGTCAAGCTCCATGCCCGCTTTTACAAGGGCGAAACGTTCTCTCAGCAGGCAGAACTAGAAGGAGAAGTGATGCACAGGTTGGAGATGGCATGCCGGAATGCAAACTCAGGGGAAACGCTACTCAAGATGGCGTTGATCAATTTGTCGGCGCATGATATTGCGTCTGCCGCTTTTGCCGGTAATGCAATCCCAGCAAGTGTGACCCGGGCTATCCCAACTAACACAATGCAGAAACGAAGACGGAATCCGCATCGCGCTTCTGGCAGTTCACCCTGCGGTTCAATGCTCTTTTCATCATGACCCTCTGCAAGGTCCTCGACTCGGAGCTCCAGGAAGCAGTCTCCAATAGGGCTGAGGGCTCTTCCGAGTCTGCGGCTGTAGAGCTCACGAGCGCCACCGAGTCTCTCTTGCCAACTCTGCGGACGTACTGCGTGTGGCTCGCTGCTCGGCGACAGGAGCTGTTCAGCGCGGCCCATGCCTTTGGTGGCGCTGTCCCAACAATGGTACAGAATCTCGTCAAGGTCTTCACACTACTCTGTGTGGTGACCTACAACCGGGAGAGCGTGGCTTCCTGCCCTTATTTGCTCCCTGAAGATCTTGAAGCCCGCGGCATTCGCTCCTTGTCCGGAGACCGAGTCCCTGAGGCGTGCCGAGTCTATTGCGGCGGTGACGGCAACTCGAAGCCGTACCTCTATGATCCTGGACAGCGCCTTGACCATGTCAAAGAGAATCTGGCCAGAGTTTTGGACGTCCTTCGCTGTGCATACTTCTTGGCTGAAGATGGCTCAACCCCTGTGTCATATCAGGTCGTGGAGAACTGGCTGGTGTTTGAATATCAGCCAGATTCGACGTCTGTCTCTCCACAGAGCAACACCGAGGCCGTGTCGAGCGTCGGCAATGGATATCTTGGAAGCCAGCGAGATGCACCTGTCGAACATGCCCCAGGCCGAGTCACTCGAGGCACTGAGCAGCTTCCAGCTCCGAAGCAAAACGGCGTGGATACGGTTGAACTGGAGGCACGGGATTCGGTTCGGGCGACTTGCCAAGCATCGGCTGATGAAGATCACGCCGAACAAACCGTGATCGCCATGCTGACACCTTTCCTGAAGCCTCCGACACCGCAGCCGCAGCATCACGCCCGTTCCCCCGAGGAACCGTCCTACGGGATGCACACTTCCACGGCTAATGAGGTTTTTGCTTCGGCACACACCTACTCAACCCCGACCGTTACGCGCCCATCTGGCCCCATCGCGCCATTCCCTTGGGCCTGGGACGGTACTCCAAAGCCTGACGGAATTCAGGATTCGGCCGCTTCAGCGGGTAAAGAAGCGTTCATCAGAGCCAGCCGCAACAATTCGCCGAAAGAGCCGATGGCCCCTGGAACCACGTCTGATGACCCGTTCATCGCCCCTGGACGCAATCAGCCTGGGGTCTCCCCTCAGACCTATTATGGACCCCCGGCAGCTGGCAACTTGGGCAGCACTCCTGGATTTACGGCTGAGAAGGCCCACAGAGACAACTTGCTGCAGTCTTTGACGAGCACTGGCACCCCACGGACTTCACCATTTGTCCACAACGGGGAGAGACAGAGAGCGATGGAGCAGAGCAAGGGACATGCTCCGTCCCCTTGGGCGTCGCGAAATTTCGATCAAGGACCAGTATCTACAGCTACCACCTTCTTTTCGCATCCCAGCAGCTTGTATCAGGGTACCCCAGCGGACGGCATTGGCCTCGGGGTGTCGGCCCATGGGGATGCTGGGCGCCGCCGCTTTCAAAGCCCTACTCACGGTGTGAACGGATCGTCGTCGTCTTCACGTCGAGTCCAGATTGGCGACTCGGCTTCGAGTTATGATGAGGCTATCTTCCGCGCTGCTTGGGTGGGCAAATGAGCGTCCCTTGGACTTTTGTCACATGTCTGGTTTTTGTATTGCTCGTGCCGTGGGCTAGTTCCCACAGAACCGGCACAGCATATGCGGATTGTGTTGTTGGCACGAGATACACGTCGCCTCAAGATTTGCCAAGGACCCCTGGCCGCGATATCACCATCGCACGGCAGCCTTCAAGGCACATGTTTTGTTGCCAGTGGGATCGGAACGCTGGATACCTCTAGTGGTGGACCATGTGTTCTGAAACGCACGGCTTGATTCGTCTCGCCTGCAGCAATTGGATTGCCAGGATACTATACGATGCGCAACGACGGTGCTGGCATCCTAAGCCATGCCATGCCAACCGGTTACGAACAAATCAAAGCGAGACTTGAACAGCTTGACGATATTTACACGTCGTCATGGGCGTTGTTTTAGCACGCGCAAGAAGTCGGTCTATTTTGTCTTTTAAGTTCAGATTGTCGGATCGTGGAGGATACCGAGTCGCTATGCGAAGAGAGCCACAACTTCTAGGGCTCTCGCCTCAGATGCAAAACGCCGTTGTTGAAACCGGTTTTCCCATTTAGCCCTCAACGCCAAACCACAGTCGTTTCTAACAGATCATGTCCTCTATGAGGGGGAGCTTACGAGGAAGCCTGGTATGTTTGCTTAGGGAAGGGGTACCTGGAGAAGCAAGGTCAGCACCGTCAAGACATGTTGAGGATGGTCATGTCATTTTCGCTCCATAAATCTCAAGTATGACCAGGTAGAAGAATTGAATGAATCTTTGAAGAATGCACGAGGATAGGCGGGTTCACTTACGAAGGTCCGAGCTCCTGGATGCTCAGCCTGGCGAGCCACTGACCCATGTCGATGCACGTCGCGAGGGGCTTGCCCTCCATGATGCCGGCCAACAAGCCGCCAGCGAAGGCGTCGCCAGCACCGTTGGTGTCGTTGATCTTCTCGGCTTCGATGGCATGGACGGGGAACTGCTGGATGCCCTCCTCGCCCTGGATGGCAACCAAGGTAGGCTCGGTGCCCTGGGTGACAATGGCAATGCGCTTGCGCTTGGTGTTCTCCTTGGGCAGATTGGCGAGGTGGACGACGACGTCCTTGGGCTCCTTGGAGGGCAGGCCGTGGGACTCGGCGTAGGCGGCGGCCTCGGTCTCGTTGCCGATGATGTAGTCCCAGTACGGGGCGCTGGCGTCGACGACCTCCTTGAAGAACTGGGGAATGAACGGGGCGGAGAGGGACAGGACGAAGGTCTTGTTGTGCTCCGCGGCCTGCTTGGCGAGCTCCATGATGGCAGGGGGGCAGACTGGTAAACGGCCTCGTTAATATCTCGCAGCTCGGCATTGAAGCGAACGTCGGTTCTTACCAGTGAAGTGGAAGCCGCCAATGTAGTATACATCGGCGTTCTGAACCAGGCTCCAGATCTCGGGCTTCCTCAGGTGGTCCAAGTCATAGTGGTTGGCGGCGCCCAGATCCGTGCAAAGGCTGCGGTTGTGGCCGGTGATGATGGCACCGCAGCGGCCCGTCTTCTCCTTGGGGTCGACGCGGTACTCGACACGCAGGCCGGCGGCCTTGACGGCATCATGCAGAATGGCCGAGTACTTGTCGTCGCCGGCGCCGCCGAGATAGACGACGCTGTTGGCGGGGAGGATGTACTGCGCGCCACGGGCCGAGTTCTGCGCAGCGCCGCCAGCGATGAGCTTGGCGTCGTAGTTGTTCAGCAGGTCCTCGAAGAGCGGGATGTGCTTCTCCTCGGCGAGGATGGCGTCGTTTTCCTTGAGGCCATACTTTTCCAGCAGGGCCTGGTCGCCGACGGCCTGGATATCTGTAGTTGGAGTGGCTGGTGAGTAAAGACCTCACGGAGACACAAACGGAGACGGAGGGGAGGACTGCCCCGCGGTCCTTCTTAGACGTACCAAGCAGAGGGTTCTCCAGGCAGAGAAGAGCGTATTCCTTGGAGGGGGCCATGACGATCAATTATCAGCGCGAAAGAAGAAATCCAAAATGCAATTCTACTAGGGATAGCAAAGATTTTGAGGAGGATGGAGGGGTTTGAGTGAGATGGATGGGAATGGATGGTGTCTGGCGGGGTCGAAAGGGATACCTTCTGTCCACGGAGGGAGGAAGTACGTACCTTAGCAGCACGGCACCCCTGTGGGGCACGGGCGACGGAGTCTGACGGGACGGCACATCTAGGAAGCGCGGAATATTAACTATCGCCTCTTGCACATGCTTGTGCTTCCTACCGCAGCAACACAGGCGGTTACTTTTGGGCAGCGTTAAATGACTGGTGCCAGTGCCCATTCAAATTGACATGGTTTCAAGAAATTGGATTCATTACTAGACTAGGCGGACGGCAAAAACGGCGAGGTATCGTCTCGGCAAAACCCTCGATTCCGCCGACGGTTGGCACCGCGGAAGCAGATTGTCCAGTCTCGACCTGGTGTTCAGCTGCAGACGGCTCTTGTCTCGTGGCATGTTGCCGCCAACTGCCCGCTTGAATACCATCGTTCATACTGTCGTCGTCCACACCACATGTTTCACGGACACGAATAGGACCGAAATTGTGTGCGCCAAATGCCATTGTACTTGCTTCTGAGCTACCAGACTCCTGCTCACAGCAGTACCATCAATAGATGCAAGCAAGCCTCTGTAACACCATCCCAATGAGACCACGAAACCCAGCCCCTTAGTCCTTCGTCTTTTGAGTACCACGCAGCAGACCCGTCCTTCTCGCAGCAATAAGACCGGCCTTCTGGCCCTGGGCGGCGTATCGGGAGATGGTAGACGCCTTACCAATATGTTGGTGGTTACCCTGGAATAGTTGTCAGCACCTGCAGCTTTCCCCGAACTGTCCTGGGGATTACTTACACCACCGTGAGGATGGTCCACAGGGTTCATGGCAACACCACGAGTCTTGGGCCAGCTGTTGCGCTTGACGGCGAACTTATGCTTGGCACGAGAAGCCTCTGTACGACGGTCAGAACTTTCATCTTCAAACGTGCTTCATACCAGGAGCAACGTACTCAGGAGAGGCTTGTCGGTTCGGCCACCACCGGCAACAATGCCGATCATTCCTCGCGAGCCGGACTGGACGACCTTCTTGGCACCAGAGGGCAGCTTGATGCGGGTCTTGCCCTCATCGGGGTTGTGGCCGATGACAGTGATGTAGCCACCAGAGGTGCGGCCCAGGACACCGCGGTCGCCGACCTTCTCCTCGACGTTGGAAACGACGGTACCCTCGGGCATCTCGCCGAGAGGCAGGACGTTGCCGACGGTCAGAGCAGCCTTCTTTCCGGCGTAGATGAACTGGCCAGTGTACATGCCCTCGTTGGCGATGAAGGTCTCGGTTGTCTGCTTGAATCGGTAGGGGTGGCGGAAGACGACCTTGGCGAGGGGAGCACCACGACCTGCAAAATGTCCACCGTCAGTCCTCGTCCCATGCCCGTATACCATCCAATTCGTTCCAAGAAACTAACCAGGGTCGTGGATGATCTCGCGGACTATACCACGGAGGTAGCCATGGCGCTCGGAGTAGTCGAGGTTGCGGAACTTGGCGGGGGCCTTGTTCAAGCGCGTGTTGGCAGCTGTCGTCAAGAGTCAGTACGAACGTCGGCGTCGAAGTGTAGGCGACTGCAAGAATCGGCCGGTGGTGACTGACTGAAAATGGATCCACGCCCCTTGCGCTGGTTGCGAATAACTCTACCCATGGCGGCGGGTGTTGACTCGATGCAATCGTTCGAGTATCTGCTGCGGCAGCTGTTGTCAGTGGTTGAGCGCCGAGGGCGTGAGGTTGGGAAATTTACCTGGCTCCGGCCGCTTGGTGTTTTGACGAGGAGGCCTTGCAAGCAGTCGCTGACAATTTTTTGTGTGCGGGACCATTCGAGAGATGGAGGAGCCCTGACCACGTGACTACGAAGTGGACCCGGAAGCCGAATGTGCGGGCCAATCAACCCGCTAAATAACTCTTCTCCACTACTTTCGTGAGGCTGGGTCATCATCGGCACTCAACGCGAACGTCGCTGCTCACCGATCCAGACGCGCCAGACGTGGCTCTTGATGCCGTTGGCCCCGTCAACGCCGAACGCAGTGTCTCAATCACAATGTGATGCTCTGGCAGCATGTCCCTGACCCGTGTGATTCACAAACGCCCGGCAGTCGGGGCTGGTTCTGAGATACGCGGCTCTCCAAATGCAGCTCAGACCATCGGCATCCTCTTCGCATCGAGGCATCCTGGGGACGCTGTGTTTGCCGAATTGTTGGCGTTGGGCTGGCTGAATGGCGATCTGGCCATGTACTGGTGGAGCTGCAGGCTTCGATTCTGCTCAGGCGCCAGGGTTGTCAGCTCCGCGACAGCCTTGACGTGAGGTGCAACTTCACGGCATGTGTCAGCAGAGATCGAGCAAGTGGTCGCGAAAACGATGGATGAGCGCTGAAGTACTTCAGAAATGAGTACCCGCGGAGAACCGAGCTCATGGCGGCGGGTTTGATTGGGATTCGGCCAGTCCCGTCCGTCTTTGGCTGCGGAAACTCTCTTCGAGCAGCTTGATCCCCTCTGGCTCAATGTCCTGCTTTATCGACAAAGTCGCGAGCTACCACGCGAACCACTGAGTGAAACTTTGGAGGTCGAGAACAAGAAGTTGCAGGGCTTAGCTACGCAGTGGCTGGCCCTGACAATGGTGGAACTTCGGCAAGCACTCATGTTTACCTCCTGCTTCGTTTTTATCAATTGGCCACTGCTGACGTATCTCGACATGGACCGACGCCGAGGACATTATTGTTGGAATGATGCCCGGCCGGCCATCAGGGCGCCTGTTGTGCGGCTTGCAGCAGAGCGTTGGGCCTTGCTGGGGATTCGAACGCACGCGTGACATCCTTACCTCGTGAACACTGGTCTACCCCACGTCGTCACCGTCCGCCTCGAGGCTGTCGATGAACCTGGGGGAAGTTCTCTACGTATTTGTGGGTGTTAGGGTTTCCTCCCTGTGAGGAGTCTGCCCGGGTCCTGGGCGCACTTGGGATGTGTTATGTGCGAGGTTGGCCTCATGGGCGGCAGCCTTGATGCGTTGCGCGGGGCACGAGGTAGGGATGCGAATGGGGACGTTGGAGGCGATGGCTTGGGCAAACCTTACGGTTACGGCCTGTCTCATTTCTGTCCCCTAGTATACGTACGAGTACTCCGTAGTTGAGTGTCAATCAAGTGCAACTCAGCCTACCCAACCTAATGGCCTCTGCGACCCCCTTGGCCTATCAAATGGGGCCCTTCTGATTTGCGGCTCAAGGACGTGGGTTTAGCTGGTGCATGCGCTCACTCTCGTCGAGCAACTCCCGCTCTCCATACTCGACTTCACCTTCTCCACACACCGCGACACCGTCCCACCTCAGACACGCCCAACATGGCTGCAGATGACGATTCTTCCGACCTCTCGTCCCTGTCGTCGCTATCACCGGCGCCTTCAGACGACGAGCTGGACGCAGCCAGCGAGCCGGCGCCCGCAAAGTCCAAGTCAGGGATCCTCAAGTTCTTCCCAAAGCTGTCGGAGCAGCCACCCAAGGAACCTTCGCCGCCACCGCGCAAACGGTCGCCATCGCCACCGCACGAATATGTCCTCGAGGACAATCCTGACATCGCAGTACGTGACTGACTGCCCTGATTCCTTGGTTGCATCTTTTTTTTTTTTTGCGTTGAGTGATATATGTCGCGTTGCTCGTCGGGTGCGACGCGAAATTTCGCGTGCCAACGTCATGGGGCAAAGTGCTGACCCTCTGTAGTTCATTGTGATGTTCAGAAGCCGATTCAGCGACGCCTTCCCGAAATCCCTCGCGCACTTCGGACCGCAAGAGCTGGAGCGAGATGTCGTGGAGCCTATTCCCGGCGAGCGAGTCGAACACCTCCTGTGCGCGCTGCTCGGCCTCCTGCTGAATCGGAAGCAAGACGTCAAGTAGGCACCTGACCCGCGCCGTGCGCCTATCGCGAAGAGATGCTCATTGATGTTTGTTTTATAGGCAAGGACACTACGGCAGAGCGCTGGAAGACGCGGTTGCGTCCCACAAGAGCCAATGGCCGTCGGCGTGGGAGGACAAAAACCCGCTGTCAGGCGGCGCCTCCTTCAATGCCATGACCCCGACCGAAAGAGTACGTACACGCTTGCAATGTCCTGTTGCCATGTTGCTGACGGCGCTCGCTATCAGCTCACCCTACTTCGCACCCTCATTCTCTGGTCCATGGCCTCGTCCGACACCGTCAAAGGCCTGATCAACCAGTCATACAAGCAGAACCGTCACGAGGATGACCTCAACCAGCCCAGGTCGGTACAGCCTTGGGGCTCGGACGGAGACAAGCGTCGCTACTTCCTGGTCGAGGGCCAAGACGACACACACTTCCGCGTGTACCGGGAGAGCAATCCCGCCGGAACGAACCGTACTTGGTGGAGCGTGGCCGGCTCGATCGAGGAGTTGAAGGCTCTCACCGAAAAGCTTGAGACCAAGGATGGTGGTCCCAAGGCTAAGAAGCTGGGCCAGAAAATGATTCAGGTTATCCCGCGCTTTGAGGCCGGTGAAGAGGTGAGCTTCCCCCCAACACATCCTACCTGCGTTGCCCGCTCTCTCAATATGGGGGGACAAGGGAAAGGATTCATGCTGACAACGGCTATAGAAGCGCAAACGCAGAGAGTACCGCCAGTTGCGAAAGGAACAGTTCAAGCGGCCCGAGCCTGGTTTCTCCATGTATGAGGGTCGTACCCGTGGAAAGCGGATGAAGTACACCTATTCCGACGACGAAGACATGTTCTATTCAGATTCGACGAGCAATAGACGCTCCGCTCGCAATACCGGAGCCAATACGCCAGCTGAGGCGGGCCCAGTCACTACCTCGAGTGGCCGACAGATCAGAGCCCCGCCTCGGCTGAACATGGTGACAGGAGAAAATGCGCCAGGGAGCGTGCAGGGTGATGGCTCGGAGTTTGGCAAGGAGGACTCTGCTGGGCCCTCGGGGCGGCCCAAACGGTCTGCGGCTGCGAACCATGGAACCAATGCTTGGGGAGGCACTCGATCGCGCCGCAACACCTCTGCCGACACGGATGACGGCGAAAGCGAGGCGGAATTTGGCGATGATGAGGAAGATGCTCACGTCCCCGAAGAGTCGGAAGACGAAGACGAGTTCGATGAAGACGAAGCGATGGTGGAGGATGACCTGGATGACCGGCCTCAGAGCTTGGTGGTGAAGCTTTCGGTAACGCCGCCAAAACTTAGGACGGTCCTGGCCCCAATCAACCAGGCAGCCAATATGCTTCCAACACCGGAGGCTCATGATTCGAAGGCCAACGGCGGCACATCGAAGGGACCCGTGGTTGAGATGGCTGACGCCCCAGTCCAGGACTCGATCTCTGTTGCCGATCCAGCTTCAAGGGCAACACCCACGCCGTCCAGTGAGACTACTGGCGGGGAGAGGCAGAGCACGCCAGCGCCATCAGAGCGGGCTGGCGAAGCACAGCCGCACATCACACCAGCGATCCCCGCGACTTCCTTGGCCTTTAGAGGGAGCCCGGAAAAGCTGCAAGCACAACCGCTGCCCCCGGCCATTGGTGTTGCTGGTCGGGAGTAGGGCATGATGGCATGGATGAAATGATTTTGTTGGAGTTGGGGGGCAGGCAGATGGCGCACGGTATAGAGTCCTAGGTACGGATACCGAGTATTTCGTATGATCCACAAGTATTGGCGATGTTTGGGGCTGGGAATAGTTACAAGCCGCACGGAAGACGGACCGTCGTATTCGCCATGATTTGAGCAGGCATGCATGGGATATTCAAAGGGAACCCGCAATGGAGCACATTGCTGTTGATCTCGTCGCCAAGATATCAGTCGGCGGGAAAGAAAAAAGGTCTGGCATGAAAACATATGTATACAAGCTGGGGAGCCAATGTTGTGAATTCAAGCCTTGCGGTTGGGTATCGTCCATTTGTTTACGCCATACCACCACCTCCTTACTCTGGCGCCTGCTGTATCGCCATGCAATCTGGCATTCCGGTTCCATTGTTGCCATCCACATAGCAACAGGTTGTATATCAGGCCCTGGGCCAAGGGCATTATGATCTGGGGCGTGTGAGAAATCGCGCTTGGAGTCCGTCATCGAAAGCAAGGTGCCCTACCTGGTCTCTGGTTGTAATTAACAACACCTTCCACCAGGTGTCGGCGTTGGATATGCTGTGGAGGTAGCTCTGCTCAAACCGCAAGTCCGGCAGCGGAGGGAGGTTGTGGCTCCGCGGGGCGGGCCGGAGGACGCTGTAGGGGATGTCTTCGTCGTCGTCTTCGTCGTCATCATCGAGCGCGTCACCGACATCGCTGAACCTGGAGCTCTCGAGAGTGACGGCCTGCTTCTTGTCGGCGGCGGTGGACGGGGCGATGTCGAGCCTGGGGTCTGGGTCTGTTCGGATGTGGCCCGCCTGGACGGTCGAGGCCAGCTCCGCCGGGAGGGAGGACATGGCGGCTTGGTCTGCGAGCTCGTCGGCAATATGTATATCAAAGCACCTCCAACGGAGTAGAAGCGGGCGCTGTCGTCAATGCCACGCGGGTGTCCGCAAGAGTTGTGTACGTCGCCGAGTCGTCTGTTGCATCCGTGACCTGCACGCGACTATGCCTTTTTGCCCGGCGGTGAACTGGGCTGCGGGTGATGCATGTACAAGACTACCTAGGGCCGAGATTATCCCGATGCTTCCCAGCGGCCGTGGCTATGTACTCCAGACAGTAGGTACGGATTAGAAGCAGCTCGGCCCGCTGCCAGGTTGTTGGTGGCGCCGGGGCCAACCTGGAACCGACCCGAGGCATGAAGGACACAGGCAGTTGTGTCAGAGGGTCCACATTGGGCTGGGACCGCCTGGAGCCAGTGCGCCAATACGCTTATGCGCTAGTTGGCTAGGTACCTTACAGAGGCGCTGCTGTGCTGACAGTGACGGCGCTCTGCACAACAATAAAAATCTGGCTCCAACATCCAACTGCGCTCCTGATTCCGTGTCACCGCACGCGCCCCTCGTCCCCCCTCGAGCCTCAGAGATTTTTTCCTCGACCCGCGAGGACACGCCAAATATTTTGCTCGCAAGGTCCCGAGAAGCGCTTTCAAAATGAGCGACGCTCAAGCGAACGAGGCCGAGAGGAACGTGAGTCGCTGCCCCTGGTGCCAGGACGCCCACGCCAAAAAAAATGTTTTCCCCCTCGTGCCTGTGCCCCTCTCTGTGCTTGGTGGTGCTGCCCCGCGATGGGGAGGACACGACACAAAGGACAGACATTTGGCGATACCCAAACCGCGCGAACCCAATGGCTGACACGGCTGCCGTCGACAGATCGAAATCTGGAAGGTTAAGAAGTTGATCAAGCGCCTTGAGGCCGCCAGAGGAAATGGAACCTCCATGATTTCCCTCATCATTCGTACGTGGCTCCCTCCAGGCGACCCGCCCCACTGGACTGCACAGCGCACTGACGCACTCTTCAGCTCCCAAGGACCAGGTTTCCCGGGCGGCCAAGATGTTGGCTGAAGAATATGTGAGCCGAGACTGCCCACGAGGATTCATTGATTGAAGCAGGAAGCTGATGCCCCCCCGCAGGGTACCGCCTCCAACATCAAGTCTCGTGTCAACCGACAGTCCGTCTTGTCCGCCATTACGTCTACCCAGCAGCGTCTCAAGCTCTACAACAAGGTCCCCCCCAACGGCCTGGTTATATACTGCGGTGAAATCTTGACCCAGGAGGGCAAGGAGCGAAAGGTCAACATCGACTTCGAGCCGTTCAAACCCATCAACACCTCTCTGTACCTCTGCGACAACAAGTTCCACACCGAGGCGTTGGCCGAGCTGCTCGAGTCGGACCAGAAGTTTGGCTTCATCATCATGGATGGCAACGGTGCCCTCTTTGGTACCCTCAGCGGAAACACCCGCGATGTCGTCCACAAGTTCTCCGTCGACCTCCCCAAGAAGCACGGCCGTGGTGGTCAGTCCGCCCTGCGTTTCGCCCGTCTCCGTGAGGAAAAGCGCCACAACTACGTCCGCAAAGTCGCCGAGCTGGCTGTGCAGAACTTCATTACCAATGACAAGGTCAACGTGGCGGGCATCATCCTCGCTGGTTCAGCTGATTTCAAGAACGACCTGAACGCCTCCGACATGTTCGACAACCGCCTGGCGACCAAGGTCATCAAGGTGGTTGACGTGTCGTATGGTGGCGAGAACGGCTTCAACCAGGCCATCGAACTGTCGTCGGAGACTCTCGGCAACGTCAAGTTCATCCAGGAGAAGAAGCTCATCGGCAAGTACTTTGAGGAGATCAGCCAGGACACCGGCAAGGTCTGCTACGGCATCGACGACACTCTCAAGGCGCTGGAACTCGGCGCTGTCGAGACTCTCATCGTTTTCGAAAACCTCGAGATCACGCGCTGGTGCTTGAAGGATAGCAGTGGCGTCGAGACCATCCTGCACACTACCAAGCAGCAGGAGCAGGGTAACCGAGACAACTTCCTCGACAAGCAGACCGGCCAGGAGATGGATATCGTCTCGCAGGAGTCTTTCCTCGAATGGATCGCTGAGCACTACAAAGACTTCGGTACTGCCCTTGAATTTGTGTCGGACCGCTCCACCGAGGGCAACCAGTTCGTCAAGGGCTTTGGTGGCATTGGCGGTATTCTTCGCTACAAGGTGAACTTTGAGCAGTTGAATGACCTGGATGACGACGATGACTACTACGACGGTGAGTCGAAGCGTCCCACCAGCACATACCATATGACATGACGGGCTAACTCGAAGCAGATTGACCAGCGGATTCCCTCGTCACTCACGAGGGACTTGCTCAAGTTCAACCGTCCGCGCACGACGAGGATGAAAGGCGTCGCGACGCGCCGAGGTCGACCGATGCCGCGCCGAAGTCATTCGCTAAAAAGCGCTTGATGCGAAGGGCCGAGGCTGGGCCTCCCAAGCAAGGCCACGAGGCGTCGCAGCCAAGCCCACTTCGCTCAATGATGACGGCCACTTGAGCTTAACGATCGGCGGAAATGGAGGTAAGGGTGTTGCTCCAGGCCCGATGCCCGAAGCCATGTCTCACGAGGACTAGGTGCTACCTACAGGACTGTGACCAGAATGACAAAGATGGCGCGACGACTGGGAGATGATGTAGGCGATTGTGTATTCCCTTGGTTTAGGTATCGTCTGGCGCTGGTTTGGGAACAGAGCCGGGGCATGGCCTGGCTCCTTGTTTCTCCCATGCTTCCAAGCTGCAAGCAAGCGAATAGAGGCTGAACGGTGGGCAGTCAAGAGAATCATAGTCACTCGTTTGAAGACGCGTTCCAAGATATACTCGCATGTGGCCTTTGAATGTGAACATGCGTGCATGTATGTACAGTACAGGACTATGTAGTGTGGGATGCGAAGCAGTCGGAGTTGATGCCATCACGACTCGCGAAAACGTGGGGCTGAGTGAGGTCGGTGGCGTACGAAGTAATCCGTACGAAGTACGAGTAATTACGAGCAACTTACTTCGTAACTGGGTGCAGACGTGGGAGCCAGGTGGGGCTGAGCGCACGCCAAAAGCAGCCGTTTCAGGAAGCTACGTCAGCAATGCTGCTTTGCTCCAATGCCCCTACAGCACCCAACACAAAGCACTGCGCATGCAGACACGCACATTCTATCGCAGCCCTCTGCCTCCCAGCATCGAACAAATAGGTGCAGCAGGCCTCGAGTGCACGCGTCCAGATGCTGTTGCAGAGCCGATCCCGCATCACCAACCATGTCTAAAGCGGCGGCTTCTCCGGCCGCTGCGCCGAGGCCGATGGACAGAGGCATCCCCGTTGGGCTCAACGAAGCTGCGCTCGACTCGCCGACATTCCGCGCCTCGGCCGCCCACTTTACCGATCAGATCGATGCCCTGGAGAAGTGGCTCAACGGATACGTGTCGTCGACGTCGAAGCTGGTCCACGATATACTCGCGCTCGAGGAGACGGTCAACACCTATCTCGCAAAGACCATCCCATCCGCCGCCGATGGCATCATCGAGAACGACTACACGTTCCTCGCGCTCAAAAGGGTCGGCGATGGGCAGCGAGAATGCTGGATGCAGACCCTGAGTAGCATGAAGAAGATGGATGGTCTCGTCATCGAGCCGATCCGGTCGTTCCTGGGAGGTGACATGCGAAACTTCAAGGAGATCCGGCGCATACTGGAGCAAACGCAAAGGGCGTACGACTCGACGCTGGCACGCTACGTTAGCCAATCGAAGACCAAAGAGCCGTCTGCGCTCCGCGAAGACGCCTTCTCCGTGTACGAGAATCGAAAGGCCTACATACAAGCGTCCATGGACTACTGCCAGCTCGCACCACAGCTGCGCTTCACCGTGGACAAGCTCCTTGTCAAGGTGTGCAACGAGATTTGGAATGAGATGAGGCGGTCACGCGATGCGTCGACAAATGCGACTCGATGGACACGAGAAATGGACCGGGTGCGAGGCTGGGCAAAGGAGATGGAGCTTTCAGAGGGCGTTTTCAGACGCGAGCTGCAAATTGCGAGAAGGGAGCTCGGCGAGGCCACTTTTGAGGAGTTCAAGCCGTCCCGCGAGCTCGAAGACTACAGCACATCGACCGTGCCGTTCTTGGGTTCTCGCGGGCCCCTTAATATGCGCGTCAAGGATGAGAGCGCCGTCATTTCAGGGAAGCAAGGATGGTTGTTCTTGCGGATGGTGTCCGGCAAACCAGTCAGATACAGCTGGGTCCGCAGATGGTACTACTGCCGCGATGGCGTGTTTGGCTGGCTTGTCCCGGGACCGCAGGGTGTTTTGCAAGGCGACGAGATCGGCGTCCTGCTCTGCAATGCAAAGCCGGCCGTGGGCGAGGAGAGGCGCTTCTGCTTCGAGGTCAAGACCAAGAACCAAACCATGATGCTGCAAACCGAGACGCAGAAGGAGCTTATGGAGTGGCTAGAGGTTTTCGAGGTGACCAAGAAGAAGGCCTTCGAGACCAGCGTGGGCCGCGAGTCCAGCTCCCGACAGGGCGGCGTTGACCCTGCCTTTTTAATTTCACCACCAAGTGCTCCAGAGTTCTCCGCCAAGGCAGTCGACAGCCATATTAGCGCTGCTGATGATGTCGGCCCCGGCTTTGAGCGATCTGCGACCCTCGCCGTTCCTGGCCAAGACGGGCATCTAGGTGTGAGGCAGACCGTCGACGTAAATGGCCGGCGATCTTTCACTGCACTGGGAAGAGACCTGGCAACGCGCGAAGATGGCGAGAGTGGGCGAGAGCATGCCGCGAGAATCATACAGAAACTCGACCTCCACCGCAAGACGACGTTCGGCGCCGGTGTCGAGCCGGGTCCTGCGACCGCTGGGAACACCAATGCTGGTGGCATTGCCAGCCTGATATCGGCGAGCCACAATCTGCTGCCCGTCAACCCCTCCAACTTGTCGCAGAATGCGCCGAAGCATACAGTGGGCTTTATGCCTTCTCTTGACAGCGCCCCTGGCTCCCTTGCTCCGCTGACACTGGCGAGGCCTCCGTCCATGACGACCCTGAGCCGCACTGCGGTTGTCGTTACGGGGGAGCGCAGCTCGATCGCCAACAGCCGGAAGCTACCAACGTCGATAGTTGCCAATTACTGGGGCAGCAACGTCTGGTCCACCATCAACACACCAGAGCAGCCAGTGCTGCCCCGGCTTGACGAGGACGACCCTATCGGAGTCGTTGTGCACGAGAGCAGAGCAGCAGAGAATCAGGCCGACAGACCGCTGCCTTTCAACTACCCCGCGGAACTGAGGGTGCAGAATGCGCAGTTTCGACTCTTGTTCCCGAATGCGCCGCCGGGGGAGAAGCTGGTGCTTGTATTCAGGGCGGCGTGGTCGAGCTCGAAGGAACGCGACTCGCCCAACGAAACGCTGGCTGGCGATGGCCGAATCTACGTCACGCCGGACAACATGTACTTTTACAGCCAGCAGATGGGGTTGGTGACGGCGTACAGCATTCATCTGGACATCATCACCGAGGTGACATCCGCCGCGGGCAGAGACTGCGACTTTGTCTTTTTGCACCTGGGCCAGGATACAAATGAGACGGGATACACTCGGATCACCATCAAGGTGTTCCTGGATGATCTCAACCTACTCCACACTCGCCTCAACCTCTTGGTGGACAACCTACAGGCGGAGGAGCCCATGGACACCGGGGACATCATCTCGTCCCTGATCAGCATTGAGCGGGATGGCTTTGACAAGCCAAGCCCCAGCGCTGAGAGTTGGGAAGAAGTGTCGTCAAACACCCCCGTAGATGATGGAACCTCGTCTGGCAGACCGGCGGCGCGGCACCACCACCTCCATCACCACCATGCGCACCTACTGCCTTCCAGGTCTTTCCAAGGACTGCCACCCAAGCTGCATCTCCCTACACATCCTGTCGTGTACGAGCCGGAGGGCATGACAGAGATGGCTGCTGACAGACACTTCGAGATCAGTGCCAAGGCATGCTTTCATGTTCTCTTCGGAGACAAGAGCTTCGTCTTCCCCAAGCTGTACTTTGAGCACCGAGCACAGCAAATTGCCCAGGGTCCCTGGGTGCTTGTCGACCAGGGGAGAATGCGCCGCGATTTCCACTTCCAGGTCGACTACGTGGACATGCTGGGCCGATCGAAGTCGGACAACATCAACGACCATCAGACAATCGACGTCTACAGCGACCACGTTACGTACGTGGTTACGCACATCAAAACGGCGTGGCACCTGCCACACTCGCGAAGCTTCAAGCTGGTGACCAAGATTGTCATAACACACGTCGCCAAGTCCAAGTGCAAGCTTGCCGTGTACATCCGGATCGACTGGTCAAAGGCACCGGCCCTGTCAAAGAACCTGGTGGAGCGGCAGGCGCTGCACGACGCGGCCAACGACGCGGAGGAGCTGGCCGAAATGGCCACTGATCAAGTCCGGAAGCTGGGCCCACGCAGTCGCACCAACAGGGCGATACAGGTTTACGGCCACGTTGGCCAGCAGACGCAGGTTGTGGTATTCTCCCCAGCCGCGACAGAGTCGAGCAAGAAGCAAGCCATCAAGCCGCGGACCCTGACTGCCATGCTGCTGGAGACGGCGAGATCGTTTGCAGAGAGCGCCGTCTCGTCTCTCATAATGTGGGCCTTTGCCGCTCTGAAGAAGCTGTTCGGTGTCATCTCAGCGCAGCGGTTGATATTAGCGCTGCTCGGGTTCAGTGCTCTGACGAACTTGTTGCTGACATCAACCGAGTCGTCGACATGGTGGAGAGAGCGCCGCGCGGCGAGATTCATGCAGAGGATGGGGGTCGCGCCCAACCCGATGATGAGCAAGGCCATCTACATTGCAGACCTGGACGAGGCGTCTGGAGCGACAGGCAACGAACTATCGTTCCCGGTGAACAGTACGTGCTTCAGCACCTACAGGGGGCTGCTCGACGCGACAGACGTGGATGCTCCGTGGGAAGATGCCGGGGCGGGCCTGACATCACCCTCAAGTCGCGCGACAGCACGCCGACTGCGGCGAACACGACAGCGCCTGGGCTCGTACCGACACGACCTGCTGGTGGCCATGCGCGTCGTCAACAGCATCGAGCGCGAGATGCTGCAGTCTGAGTGGGAGAACTGGCTCATCAACGAGAAGTCCCTCTGCGACGACCTCGACTCGCTGCTTCGCGCCGGCGACGGCAAAGGCGCAGACAGGGGCCAGCCGTCGGGGGAGTCTTCGGCGCAGAAGGTGCTGGGCTCGATGAAGAAGGACAGGAAGAAGGCGCTCGAGGAATGGAGGGACAGCTACTGCGGGAGCTGCCGAAAGGACCTCGGGGCGATAATGGGGGAGAGGAAGGTGAACCACGTGTAAGAGTGCGTCTAGCATCAGGCAGAGCGAGGCGCTGTGCCATTTGTTGTGTCTGTTCGATACCAGGTGCATTGGATATGCCAGTACGAATAGCAAGGCCAAATATGACTTTGGAACATGGACTGGGGTCTCTTGACGGCGGATCTTGTTGGCTGCTGGCGTTGCGCATTGCCCGTGTTCGTGTACGTCGTAGAACCCGCTACCCTATACGAAGCATGAAGCACGGAGTATGTTACTCAATTCGATGCCCTCAAAGAGACGGTTGGGCCTCTAAACCCATCATTGAAATCACATACCACCTGTGAAAAGCCTAACTTTGTAGACAATCCCGATCGGTTCACCTGGGGTCCGGAGAGTCCGATCAAGTGCCGACCAGGATCTAGCTGTTATTAACAGCTGACTAAACCTGCTGTGTGCCTGTGGGTGACGTCAAAGGAGCAGCGCGCACCCGCGAGATCCGCGGCTGTCACACCACACCAACACCCCCCATGCATCTGTCCCTGTTTTCGAGGACCTTCTTCTTATAAATCGTGATTGCTGCCCTCGCTGCGTCATGGCTATGTGAAGACTCGATATAGGCCAGGCCCTATCCCCGCCTCCCGACGTTGCCTCGATTCCCTGCAAAAGGCATGCTGCTGCGGGGTTGAACCGTCTATCGTTTCGCCGTTGCGATACCTACCCGTTGAGCGGCCATGGCGAGCCACCACGAGCCGTTGAAGGCGCTGGGTCCAATCGACTGGGCCGACGTACCGCAGGACGGCCTCGAGACGTTCTTGGGCGGCGTCTTCGCAGAGGCACAGATTATAGTCGAGTCGATCCCGTCGCCGACGACACCATCCGCCAAAGCCACGCCCACGGGGCGCGCACGCGCACAGACGGACTCGGCCGTCGTCTACGCAGACCTCGAGAAGTCGCTGTCGCTGCCGAGCAGCCCGTCGTCTGCCGGCGCGGCCGGCCAGCTGCGCAAGGAGTGGAAGGAGGTCAAGGTCAGCCCGGGGAGCAACCCGCTGGGCATCAGCGTCTACAAGCTCGCCGGCAAGGACGGCAAGGGCGCGTGGTTTGCCCGGCGCAGCGTCCACGAGGGGCTGGCGTTTGACCGGTGGAAGGACGGGCTGGAGAGGGAGTTTGCCGAGACGATGAAGGTCCAGGGGTCGCCCGGCAGCGGCAACATCAGGGGCATCGGGGCCGATAGAAATGTCGAGCACAGGGTCGTGGAGACGGCCGGGCACCTCAATGGTTCGTTGCTGCTCTCTCGGACCATGGGGAAACACGGAAGTGCTAACACCCCCTGACAGTATTCCAGCTCTCCGCGCAGTTCCCCGGTCCCACGTCCCCGCGCGACTTCATCACCCTACTCCTGACCTGCGACTTCGCCAGCAAACAGTCGGACCAACCGCACCCCCTGCGGCAATACATGGTCGTTTCAAAACCATGTACGCACCCGGAATGCCCGCCCCGAAATGGCATCATACGCGGTCAGTACGAATCGGTGGAGATTATCAGAGAGATCCCCAGTGAAAGCCCGGCCCACAAGCGGTCATTCTCCTATGCGGACCTGGCGCTGGACGACAACAGGAGAGCGAGCGCCACGAAGCCTTCAGACGAAGCTCCTCGAGCCGTCGAGTGGCTCATGGTGACTAGGAGCGACCCGGGCGGCAGCGTCCCGCGGTTCATGATCGAAAAGGGGACGCCGCCAGGTATCGTTGGCGATGCTGGAAAGTTCCTCAACTGGGTCACTTCCACGACTGCAGTGGATTCTTCAGTTCCTGCGCATGATAGATCCAACACAAATGGGAATATCAAGGAACCAGAAAACAGTCGTGGTGTAGCGGGTGCGAAGAAGACACCGAACAATGACAGCGGCCAAAACCCAGAAGCGGGAGACGATGAAGGAATCCCCAGTAGCAACGGGCTTTACGGCATCATAACCGGCGCCTTTGGAGCCGCCACGTCCGTGGCTTACGGCCTGCGCCAGCAGTTTAGCAGCCCTCTCGGCTTCAGCAGCAGTCAAGACAGCCTTTCAGAGACTGAGGTCAATCCAAAAGAGGAAGACAACGACGACGACGAGGGCTCCGATAGCGACGCATCCTCCACACTCAGCTTCGCGTCAGCTCCGGAAAAGTCCGTTACCGAGGACAAGGGTTTGGACAGCATCACCGGGAGTAACTCCGACGGCTCCCGATCACAACCCAAACAACCCGCCGACAAGGAGCTGCAAAAGCTCATCGAGCGGCGTCGAAGACTCGACGAAAACTACTCCAAGATGCAGGAACGCCTTGAATCCAAGCGCTACGGTGAGAAGGAAAAGGACGCCGCGGCGATGGCCAAGGTCCGCGAGAAGCACGACAAGGAGCTCGCCAAGCAGGAGGCCAAGTACAAGCGCGAGATGAAGAAGCTCGAGGACAAGCGCGAGCAGGAGGAGCGCAAGGCCGAGGCGCGGCGCAGGAAGACGATTGAGCGCGAGGAGAAGGCGAACCTGACGCTGGAGCTCGACAGGGTCAAGGCCGAGAGGGACGTCGCTCTGAAGCGGATTGAGCTGCTGCAGGGCCAGGTCGGCGAGCTTCAGGCGCAGAATACGATGCTGGTGGCCAAGCTCGGCCGGATGGGAGGCATCAGCAGGGAAGACTCGTCCTCCTCACGGGAACTGTCCATCAAGAGCAGTAGCAGACTCAGTAGCAGACTCGACAAGGCGACGGCAACCTAGTTGGAAAAAGGAAGAGGGATGCAAAGGGGAGTTTTTTCTTTCTTTCATGTCCTGTACTTTACGGAAGCAACATAGCATTGGGAATGGCGGGGCGTTCACGGGGGGACAAGGCGAGAGAGAAGAAGCTGGCTGGTCCAATCGTACTGTCAAATCTATTGTGCATGTTCTTCCCATGCCTCTGTGAGAAGCCTCGACACGTGAGTGTTGTGTGACCTGAGTGCCTCCCTGGTGCTGGCAATTGCTTCGCGCAACTCAGGGGTGGCACCCTGCTGCTTCGCCATGGCCACAGAGCCACGGACAAGGAGTGTGCAGATGGCAAATACCTGCGGGTTGGAAGCCCAGCCAAGGGGGCCATCCTCTCGCTCCGCCAGCTTACCCAACTGGACGATGCCGCCCTGAATCCAGCGACCCAACCTCACCAGCGTCTCATCGCCGCCATCCCATTTCAGGCTCTCGAACACGCCGACCCAGCGCTTCGTCTCGCGGACCTCGTCGATGAAGAGGTTCTGCTCCTCGACGACGAACAGCGAGTCGTCAAACTCCAAGGCCTTGGCGAGCTCGTCCTCGGCGGGTTCCCAGGTGTTCGCGTCGAGGGCCTTGAGACCGTAGTGGCCAACCATGCGGCTGGCGACCTCAGCCTTGAAACTGGGACTGTTGCCGAAGTGCAACGCCAGCCAGCGCAGGAGGCAGTTGGCAGCCTCGAGGGGAACGAGCGCCACGCCGACAATGCTGTTCACCGCAGTGGAGCCAACGTCGCGGACTTCGTCATCGTCGTCGTTTAGGGCATCGTAGAGGGCGAGGAGCGCAGGCAGGTATTCTTTGGACGTGCAAGACGGTCCCTCCACGGCGAAGAACGAGCGGAGTGACCCGACAGCAGCGAAACGGGTATCAAGTGTCTAGCCGAAGTTAGAATGCTGTTCTACTGTATGGGTTGTGTTGCAGGACGATTCACATACCTTGTCTTCTAGGCCAGCATCAGCCATCATCCGCCCCCAGTTTTGAAGATCAACTGATGATGCTCCTGGAGATTTCCTCAGGGCAGCCACTACACACCCACTCGCACTGATGACAGCGTTGCACAGGGCCGGGTTCATGGGCCGTGAGGCCATTGCGGTCCACAGCTCCACGAGTGAACTCGTAGGCAGTGCGTTAACCTTGCCCTGGCGAAGGAGCTGGTCCATGAGTTCACCAAGGTTCTGCACCGCCACGATTTGAGCCTCGACAAGGCCCGTCTTCAGATAGATGTCGATGTAAAATCCACACAACTGGATAAGAGTCTGCTCTGATGTGGAACTCATAGTCCACAGCTTCGGGAGCGTCTCAAGAGCGGTGACCAAGCTGTCGATGCCGACTTTCTGGTCCAAAAGAAGGGTTCTCAGACGCTCCACAGCACCACCCTCAGACGATGCGATGTACACATCGTGTATCGCCTTTTGGTTCCTCAAAAGCGCAGATCCCGTGCTTGCAGGCATCGTGACTTTGAATGGGGAGAGCGGCCTCGAGTTGGCCTTTTGGAATGCCCAAATGTGGTTGACGACTTCAAAGTAAGCGGCCGCAATTTCGGGGCAGTAGGGGAAGTCGGCATCTATTGAGCTTTGAGCGAGGAAGAGCGTGAGCTCAGGGATGTCGGCTGGCGTAGAATTAGCGAGGTTCAGTAGTGCTTCAGCTTTACACATACCCATAAGACGATCCGCGGCTACTTCATGGAGTCTCTCAATTACAAACCTGAGTGTCAAGAGCACTCCATGGACGTGGTTCTGACGATTGCTGGTCTGGGAAAGAAGTGCGTCTCGGAGTACGTCCTTGATAGTTTGAAGCCACCTCTCGTGCAGCAGACATGAACAGAGCGTTCTGGCCGCGAGCTCGCGAACATGCCACACGGGGCTTGACAAGTACACCGCAACGTCAACCTGAATCTCGTCGCGGAGCAGTTCAGGGGGGCCGGCGCGACGAATGATGTCTAGTGCCGGGAAAACGGACTCGGCTGCCGACACAGTCACTCCCGTTTGAGACAGCATCTGATGCCCGGATTTGAGGAGGTTGCTGAGAACGGGCGGAAGATTGGGGTACCGGTGATAGGCAATGCGATTGGCCTTGCCATCCCACCCAGCCTCGATCATGGCCTTGCTCTCCTGAGAGCCGAAGAGGCAGTCGATCAAGCTCCGCAGGAAGATCAAGCCGCAGTTGCGAATCGCCCACACCTCGGACCGGAGACCGCTGGCAGCCAGTTCGAGACACTGAGGCAGATACTTTTCCGATTTGTTCCCCATGGCCGTCAGCATTGAGTTTTTGAAGATGTCTTTGAGACAGTTGTATGCGTGAACCTGCGGAAGGTTGGAACCGTCCGTCTCCGAAACTCGTGCTTCCTTGCTCGCGATGCTCATAAGCTTCTCTATCACGTCCTCAAACGAGGGATTAGACGCATTCGTAGACAGAATCCCGGTCATCATAGAAGGTATTCCGGCAGATCGTCGGGTCGTCGAGGCTTGAGAGGAGATGGAATTCATGGTGCCCTGATACCACATATCAAGCAATGATTCCCCCTGATCCAAGTGCTTGGTTTGCTGGCAGCAGGTCGCAAATGTCATTGCAACGGTTGTGAAAGCGCCTCGATGCCTCAAGCTTGAGAGTTGATTGAAGGTTAAGTTGCCGATTCTTTCAAACAAGTCCTGAGATGGGCTTATGAAACCCTCCCGTGATCGGTTGCGGATTGCAAGGACAATGGTTCGCATGAGATTACTTGCACCTGCTGTCAGCACAACGACATCGAGAACATTTGAAGGTCAAAAGGCTCACCTGGACTCGTGGACAGCCCGGAAGCTGAAACTCAGAAGGTTCTTGGTGTCAAGACCTTCCAGCTCTTCAAGTTCTTGAGGCAGATGGCCCTCTGGTGAATCATCGCAGAGCACATCTCTCACGGCTTTCCACACCCGTTCGCAGCATGACACGAGCGTAGACTGTAGTTCCTGGATAGCCCCAATATCCGACTCGGAGATCTCGAGCTCCGAAGCTACTTGCCAGACATGGTTTAGCGAAGCAAAGTCGCCATGCAACGGTGCTCCAAGAACCGCACGGCCGAGGTCGCTTTCTGCGACTGAGGTCTTGCGTTCAAGTTCGCTGATCAGTTTTGAGAGGAGCGCGACTTGCTGCTGCCCTGAGCCCAGGAACCTGTACATGAGCTGCGACACCCTGGAGGCTCCATCGGAGTGGTCGGCTCTTGATGTCCTCCGCGCAAGTTCCTCAGCACGCCGCGATACGTCGGTGAGTGTCTCTGCCGTGCACCTGTCGGTTGCATGGCTGGTCAAAGCGAATCGGCGATATCTCTCGTCGGCATAGAACCTCTTCAAGGCTGACGCAGAGATGTCCCGCACGTCGTCGAAGGGGTCCATGAGCAGATCGAAGAGCGCTCGTGTCCACTTGTCGTCGAAGAGATCGAAAAAGAGCCGCTGATCATCTTCGGTTTCCCACGTCTTCGAGGACTCTCCTTCCAGGCGCGTGATAAGCATGACGGCCTTGAGGGATGCGATGTGTCTTTGGTATGACGCTGTTGGGGTCAGTTCGCTGCATAGGAATCCAATGTACCATCGCAGAAAATCTTCGTGGTACTCAAGACAATGAGTCAACTGTGCTTCGGGAAGCACAACCAAGTTCGAGCGATAGAGAATTGGCAGTGAGGCCGCAGCCAAATCTGGGTTGACTGGGGTCTGCGCCCCGGGAAGATTGGCCTTTTGAGCCTTTGCCCGTGCCCTCGGTATACTGCGCTTCAAGACGTGGATCGCACCCCGTACCCGTCTGAACATGTCCCGCACCTTGCCGGAAACTTCTACTCTAAACCTCGCATCTGGATCAGCAAAGACGGTGGTTAGGTGCTTGCGAAGTAGCTCCAGCGCCGCATAAGAGTATGGTCTTGTGGTTGACGGAGAGGTCACAAGCAAAGACAGTGCCAAGGCTCGCACTTCACGAGATGGATGGGCCAAGACTTTTTCCAGAATCTTCTCATGGACCATGATTGAGGAGCATTCCTCAGCTTGCGCCTTGTCCTCGCCGAGACCTTGGGAGGAATCAGTACAAACCGTTACGGTTGGATAAGAGGAATAAGTACCTGGCTCTTCGACGAGACCGACCTTCTTCCCGGTCTCCAAAGCAGCAAGCTGCAGAAGGGCGGGCATGTCCATGTCCAGATTACTTGCTGTGGAGACGACCTTGTCCCCGTTCATCTTCCCCAGAAACCTCAGCCCTTCGGCTCGGTCAGCCTTGAACAGTGGCAAGAAGATATAGTTCTTGATAGACTCTAGAAGCGAGGGCTCCTCAGTTAAGAAGTCCAGAAGCCACTGATACCATGTCTCCAAGCTTGGCGCGGTGGGCTTCGCGTAATCGGCACGTCTCCAGCCTTGGTATACGCAAACGATAAACCTGCCTGACGTTGGACAGACAACGTGTAATCGCATCCAATGGAAGAGGTCGACCATGAGCATTCTCCATACTTCGATGTCGTCGCTTTGAGCCAACTCTTGCCGGTGAGAGACATAGTTTGCGTGTACGTCTTCAAGGGTAAAAACTCCTTTCGAGAGGAAGTGGTCGAGAGTCTTGATGGCCGACTTGGCAACTGGTTTCGCAGAACGACCAATTACTATTGAGATGAGGGTATCGAGAAGACAAGCCTTGGTAGTTGACGCATCGTCCTTGTCTGGGTTTCTCTTGATGAACTGCACTACCAGATCCAGAACAAGTTTCATGGACCGGTGGGGATCCGACTCGTTCCAGTCGATGAAAAAATTAAAGAGCTTAATAGTAACGTCTTGTGAAAAAGCCCAAGTCCGGAGCTCTTCCGACTTCGATTTTGACGATTGCTCCACGAGACCACAGAGCCTTACACAGGCCTGTCCCGAGACCGACTTGGGTTGCGCGGCTTCATTGATCAGCCGGTCAAAGAGAGCGCTTGCATGACTATCTATTCTTTAGCACAACGAACCTAAATGAACCTGCGATGACCACACACCTCTTTTGTGACCCTGGCGCTTGTGCTTCGAGCCATTTCACTACCTGTACCGGATTGGCCAGCAGCTCAGAGACTTGCTGGAGAGGGTCGTTCTCCATTGTCTGGGTCTGGTTGGGAATTTGGCGGCGCTGTTTGTCGAATCGTCACATAACCCGAAAAGATGTGATTTTCCTGAAACTATCATCAATGTATACCCATGATTCTTGAGCTAACCGCGACGCAGCTCGTTGAATGCATGTAAAACGAGTAAGTCGCATCTTGAAAGCTACGCTCGAGAGTAGGTCACGTGTATCTCCACGTGGGAAAAATTTGCCCTGCCGACCACCCCCACCAACCAGAGGCGGGCGAGGCCCACAGCGATCGAATTGAAATTCACCAAAATCTCCCCACCAAGGCGGAACGAAATTCCTTCAACACCCAGATACCGTCCTGACCACCATTAGATACCGCTGAATCTATTGGGAGACTGCCAAAATGTCGAAGATCACAGTCGGTAAGCCGCGAAATGCCCGCAAGCCGTCCAGCTCTCGAACGAGTCGAAATCACCGACCCGACGACGCTGCTGCGCCGGTCCCCGATAGTACAAAAGCGCGGTCTGGCTAACCCATCGTTACAGCTAATGTCCGGACGCAAGTCGCGGATCTCTTGGAGTACTCCAATGAGACCAAGAAGCGCAACTTCCTCGAGACCGTCGAGCTTCAGATCGGCCTGAAGAACTACGACCCTCAGCGTGACAAGCGTTTCTCGGGCACCATCAAGCTGCCCTCTATCCCCCGCCCCAACATGGCCATCTGGTACGAATAAATCGATGCTTTCCGTGGCAAGGGGCAAGGTTTGGCTGACTGGAGGAATGCAGCATTCTCGGTGACCAGCACGATCTGGACCGTGCCAAGCACGGTGGCGTTGACGCCATGTCGGCCGATGACTTGAAGAAGCTGAACAAGAACAAGAAGCTCATCAAGAAGCTGGCCCGCAAGTACGACGCCTTCGTCGCCTCCGAGGCTCTCATCAAGCAGATCCCCCGTCTCTTGGGTCCTGGTCTGTCCAAGGGTAAGGCGACACTGTTCACCGCTACTGGAGGGATCAACAGCTAACCTTGTCCTCCACAGCCGGCAAGTTCCCCACCCCCGTCTCGCACGCCGATGACTTGACTGGCAAGATCAACGAGGTCAAGTCCACCATCAAGTTCCAGCTCAAGAAGGTTCTCTGCATGGGTGTCGCCGTCGGCAACGTCGGCATGGAGCAGGAGGCGCTGATTGGCAACATCATGCTCGCCATCAACTACCTCGTCTCCCTGCTGAAGAAGGGCTGGCAGAACGTGGGCAGCCTGACCATCAAGGCCAGCATGTCCCCCCCCAAGCGCCTGTACTAAGCGGGCCTACACGCTTGCTGCAACTTGGTGTTGAGGGTCCATGTCTTGGTGGCTAGAAAGAAGTAACTTGGGCTAGAATCTCAATGCATGAGTGAAGTTGCGAAGCATCTTGCTTCTATCCACAGTGCAGTGACACACTCCCCATATGCAATGTAATGCCAGCACAACTCAACACACGGAGACTGGTCGGAAATAATGTTCGCTCGCCGCCATCATTCTATCCTGCTCGCTGTTTAGCAACTTTTTGTAACTCTCCAGGCAATAAGACCCCTTCGGCCAATCACTCTAGACAGGGTATTCCAAATTCCATCATCCCCAAAGTCCATGTCATCCAGGTTCAGATGCTTCCGATAACGCCAAACTTCCCGAAACCTCAACCCCTGTAGTCCCTTATTCGGGAGATATGGATCCAGCCAAGTGGCTGATGCCGGAGCAATCAGGTACGTCCCGTTTTTCTCTTTCAAATACTCTTGATTGCGCCGATCTGCCGGCGTGTCGCAAGTGGCAAGCTCCATCAGCAGCTCGAGCAACACCTCGCCCTTCAGTCCCATGACATCCTTTGTTTGTAGGATTTCGTTCTTGCCATTGAGGAGCCAAATGGGAGGCGTGTAAGTCTTCCACCAGATAGCCTGAGTGGCATCGGGCTGGTTGCTCATGAAGACTTGACCGGGCACGATGCCCCCTTGATGGTAGGTCCCCATCAGTACGCCGAAGAAGATGTTGAAGATGATCCACGCAACAGCCCAAATTCGAAGCATCGTTTTGCTCTTCGGTAGTTGAACTGAGGATAGGATCAAAGGCACGGTTGGTAGGAGGAATCGTGCCTCTTGGTGCTGAAATATGGATAGAACGAACAGCCCCGAGATGGCGGAGTAGAGTCTGATGGAGAAATGAGGTTTTGTGAACAGCAATACTGCCGCGGGGCCAAGGAGCTGGGGCAGGTTCCCCAGCAGGTGCTGGTACCAGGGATGCAGGCCATGCTGAGCGAGGTTCTCGATCGACGAGTTGTACTGCAAGTTGTTGAGGGGTGTGATGACTGGCTTTGTGATTAGGTGCGCCCAGGTAAGGGGCTCGGATGTGTAGAAGGCGGTATCCAGCGCGATTGCTATTACAGTGGTAACGAGAGCAGCCGAAACCAGGGCTGCGAGAGATAAAGGCCTGTATGAATCAGCATATTGACCCCATAGTAGTCGACTTGGAACAGAAGGGACGTACTTATTTGAGAAATGGGGTATCAGACGAAGGCCAGGAATCAACAAAAAGGCCGGAAAGGTAATGCGGTTGAACAGGCCGAAGATGGCGACAATTCCGAGTATCGTAGACGCCGTAAGCGACGATTGTTGCTGGCCAGATTCAGTCAGCACACATCTCCATGCACACACGAGCTCGGGGGAGGGGCGTAGAACATACGCGGTCGTCCACAATGCGCTGTATCAAAACCAGACTCCAAGCCACGACCAAGGTCTCGACCGAGTTGGAAAAGGTGTGCGTCTGGTACGTCCAAGTCACGTAGGACGAGGCGACAAGCAGGACGGCGACGCGCCGGTGCCGCGGCGACGGTATCAGCTCGTGCAGCGCCCAGTCCTCGAGGACGAAGCTGATGAGGAACATGAGGACCCTGAGCGTCCAGAAGACGGCGATGGGCGTGATCTCGCCATCCTGTCCGTTACCGATCCATAGCCACCGGAGTAGTAGCATCGGTAGCCCGTAGACGGGCCATAGCGGGAAGACGCTTCGGATCGGGTGGTCGCTCGTGAATTCCCAGGTGCGCCGAACCGGGTAGCTGAATATTTGGCCTGTGTAAGGACAGTGTCAGCGGGAAACGATGTGTTTTCTCTGTCGCCTCGTGCGTGCGCGCGTGACCAAGCCAGGGGCGCATGTTTTCTCCGACGCCCCGGTCCGAGTTCTAGCAGAGGCCATGCAGGCGAGCGCATGAGCAGGTAAAAACGTACCGGCGATGACCTCGGGGCCCTGAAAGTTCTCGTCGGGATGCAGGTAGCTGGGCGACAAGGCGAACCACAGCCGGATGAGGACGAGGAGTAGATATGTGCGCCGCCACATAGTTCAACTTGCTGTCTCAATGGCGGAGATGGGCCAGCAAGCATGGGCTTGAGAAAAGATCGAGGAGGAACAGCGACATGAGCGACGAGGGTCGGGCTTCGCTTCGGTGCGGTCGGGGCTGCCAGAGCGCGGGCACAAAAAGCAATGCCGTGACGAGGACTGAGGACAGAGCGGCAGGGGATTCGATCGACGTGGTGATTCGGAGATTATAATGCGTCTCGAGTCGCGTGGAAAATGCTGACGGGCTACGAGTGTCGCGCCATGAGGCCCCAGGGACGAAGACGAAAGAAGTAAGGCAGGCAGAAGCTGAAGAGTAGGTCGACGGGTAAATTAAATTAATTTGTCGACGCGTTATGGCAAGGTCTGGGTGGTGGTGATAAGATAGGTGCGTTCGCAACAAAGCCTGGATTTAGGGGAGCGAGTGCTGAAAGCCAGGCTGGCACCTGACGATGGTCCGACAGAATAAGGGGCATGACCTCATAGCTTTTGGCTATTTTTCTGGCCACCTGGAGCTCAAGGCCCCCCCGTTGGTCAGCAGCAAGAAATGGCTTTGTGGCTGTTAGAGGCCACCAACAAGCGAGCACAGAGGGTAAAAGGGGTCCATGGACAACAATGCACTGGAGATCAACAAGAGCAGGCGCTAATAACCCGCGCGCCGAGTGCTGAGCCCCGGAGCCTTCGGGACGGGCGGCGGCGCCTGGGGCCGTCAGAAATGCTGGTGGCCCCAGTCGCTAATAAAGGACAGAACCGGCCGCTAAACTAGAGCTGGTATGGAGCTCAGCTGCTCAAAGGCACCGGGAGACTGGTTTGCTTCCAGGATATTATTTATGGGGACTTCGGCACCAGCCGTGCCGTCGTGATGGAAGTAATCAACGGTGTTGCGTTGAGCAACTTGCCAGCTTGCCCACTTGCCCACTTGTTGCCACTGGTGGCCTGCTGGGAAGAGTGTTTCTAGGGGTATGGTGCAGCACTGGCCGTTACTCGGCGAGAGCATCGAATGTACTCGTAGGTGAGATAAGTCAGCTCCTGCATTGCTGATGGATGGATGACGACCTCGATAGACAAGCCCCAACACCCCCTGGGCTGACACTTTGTTGCTTCGAATCCTACCGAAGCTCGTGGAGCTGATCGCTGTCGCACGAAACCGAAAAGCACACATTTCCACACCCAGAGGCCGATAGCAGACGCCAAGTCCTGTTTACCTCCACGGCTGCATATCGCATCGTGCACGCCCAAACAGCTGCAGGTACGGCAGGCAGGCTTGGCTACCACACGTTTCCGCAACCAATGGCAGAGGCCACGATGCACTTGGCGAGGCAATCGACGATGAAGTGGCCTGGTAATTTGGTATGGCGTGGAATGTGTTGGGCGGCCCTGGTGGTCAACCTCAAAACGTGGATGGAGGCTCTGGCGCTGGCCGAACATCCATGCGCAACATCCAACGTGCTGCTGCCCTCGGCCGCTTTCGGTGAGCCCAGCTGGCGACTTGCAGATGCTAGAAATATTTTTCTCGAGTGCCTTGCGAGCTTTAGGACAGGTATGGGGGAGTGCAGTATAAACAAGCGGAATGTGATCTAGTGCCTCCGTACGAACCTGAATCCTGGCCGTTACTACATAAACTTACGTAGAGATTCTGCAAAAGTTAAATAGGAGAGTTGCCTCTATCTCTACTAGCATACAAACTGGACGGCATTTTAAGTACCTCTCAGAAGGCGATTTTGAGTTAGCCATAGCCCTTGCAAGGCAAAAAGTTGGTGTCTTCGCACACCAGAAGAGATATCTACAGGCAGTACGGGCGGTTTGGTGATGACCTGAACTCGAATCTGTTTGGTCTTGGCTTCGAGGGCTCATTCGCTTCCAAGGCAACAGACACTCCCTGATTCAGTAAGCGGTTCACGCCCCTTGCCTCGTGTACTCCGTATTCTCAGCAGGGAGCCCTAGAATTTTGTCTGAAAGAGGGCGCCGCCCATGCCACCGGCGCTTCCAAAGGGCAACCTACATACAGTCCGTTGTCCCTCGCCCGAATATAGAAACACCGTTCAGTGCATCAAAGAATGGGCTTGATGAGTAAGTTAAATGAATTCGCAGTTCCGTATGTGCGCACCGGCATGCAGAGTAAATAGGGCGTTTGTTTGAGCTGAAAGAAAGAGCCTCCATGTGGTTTACAATAACTGCACCTGCTGGATCCAGGCATGGCTTGAGCCGCCGAAGGCAGCAGCGTCTCCACAGCGCGTGTTGCGGCTCGTCATGATACTTTAAAAGGCTGCCGCTGCCTTGTGCAGCTCGAGAGTTTCTTTTTAAAGGCTGCTCTCTGTTACACCTCTTCGCCCATTGATTAACTATATAATAACGCATCCCCCTTTCAACTTGCCGTGCATCGGTTGGCTTTGCACAGCAAAACATCGGCCCTCGTTGAATCTGCCTAACCGCCCTCCAACCAGTACGTATTTCGGTCAGTCAGCGCTGCACCACTCATCAGGTAGGCTCGACCCCGCAGACCCTACCACCTATTGTCTGCCTACCACCTTTCTCCTCCAACTTCACCAAACCAACCTCACCTGCACACCATCGTCACCACGCTGCATCCGCACACTCTCTACGCGCCCGACGAAGTGCTCACATCGATACTATCAGAATACCCTTCCTCTCCACCACCATCGTAATGGCCGATACCGCTGCTGCAGGACAGCCCGAGAAGGTCTGGCTGGCCTCGAACGACAACGCCCTCATCGAGGTTGGTAAGTTGGCACTGCACCCCACGGTCGAGATGCGCGAGAGCGAGCAAACGAGCGCATCGCCGCCCGGCCGAGCCCAGACAAGGACCTGCACTGTGCTGACACGACTCCAGACCGAGACGTGATTGAGCGCTCCGTCCTCATCAAGAACTTGCTCGGTGATACCGAGGCCAAGTCTACCAAGGAGACTCCTATCCCCATTCCCAACGTACGTTCCCACCGTCGACGCAGCCTGCTCATATCTCCGTCGACGCGCTGACACCATTCACAGGTCAATGAGGCGGTCCTGCGAAAGGTTCTCGAGTGGTGCGAGTGGCACCGCAACGACCCCCCTCAGGCCCAGGATGAGGAGTCGGACGCTCGCAAAAAGAGCACCGACATCGATGACTGGGACCAGAAGTTCATGCAGGTCGACCAGGAGATGCTCTTCGAGATTATCCTCGTATGTTTTCTCTACCTTCCGGCACCAGCCGCCCAGCTAATGGTTTTCTGCTAGGCGTCCAACTACCTGGACATCAAGCCCCTCCTCGATGTAGGCTGCAAGACCGTTGCCAACATGATCAAGGGCAAGTCCCCCGAGGAGATCCGAAAGACGTTCAACATCACCAATGACTTCACGCCCGAGGAGGAGGAGCAGATCCGCCGGGAGAACGAGTGGGCCGAGGACCGATAGGTGGCTTGACATTTCTGGGAAGCATGTTGCCCATATGTTTTGGGGTGACGGCCACGCTATTCTTCGTTCTCGGGACCAACTCTGCGGTGTGCAATTCTGGCGTTGAACGGGCTGATTTGGGACGTTGACTGGGTTTCCTTGCATTTCATGCGGAAGATTGTCCACGGCCTTGCTGCCACGGACATCGTTTCTACTCAGGTCTCAATTTCCATACACGTATGCAAAAGATCAAACGGTCGCGAGTGCCCCTAGTTGAGCTGGGCCCCAAGTGCCGGCAATCCCTAAATCCGAGAATTTGACCTTGGCAAACGGTAATTCTGCACTGCGAACAAATGCGTTGCAAGTCTCACAGGCAGAAGATTCGGTCTATTCTTCGACACGTCGCTTTGTCCTTGGCGGGTTCGGAATGCAGAGTAGAGGCAACCACCACTTGACACTCCGTCCGCAGCGATACTTCCACAGGCACGTTCACATATATCACGGAGGCCAACGGCGTAGGAGCCACTGCTGTAAGTCTTCTTCCCTAACAGCGGGACATCAAAGTCTGCGCATTCCTTTCCCTATGACCGACCGTGACATGCAGTAATAGCGAGAACCGAGATCCGGGCATTAACCCTGCCCATTCCGTGCGTCGACATCCCCCTCCGCGCCATGACAGCCCAACCCGCAATCCATCTATCCCTTCAAAGCGATCACCATGGCAAAGAAGTCGAGGGGGTGGTTGGTTATTTTGTGTTGTCGGCGACTGTCGATGCAAAGAGGAATCGAGAATGATCGGAAGGAATAGCTTAGATGTTGAGACGAGTCTTCCTCCAGTGCCTTCTCTTCGCGTTGTAACTGTGGTTCTCTGCGTCAGTACTCCGAGGTTCTCAAGTCATTCGCAGCGGGAGCATCGGGGCAGAGAATTCGTCGCTTGGGTCGTGCTGGGGGAAGAAACGTACCGGACGGTGTTGCCCGTTCGGAGTCTAATCCATTGAGGCACAGGGCGGTTCTGCTTCTGCGCCTTCGCCATCTTCTGCTTGGTACGGAACGACTTGTGGCTCTGTCAAACAATCGTCAGTCTTCGATTCTTTCGTTGGCCATGGAGTGGCGCAACCCGCGGCCGCGAGCGCCGCAGAATCCGTTCGGAGAAATCAAGACGAGCGATCGAATCTATCTCCGGAAATGCGCGCGCTCGCGGACGGGTGTGCGTAGGGGGTAGCGTACCGGCATCTTGTCGGCTTTGCTTGTCGAGTCACTGAATGAAGATGATTTTCGTGGAGTTGAGACGGGGGAGGAATTTTGACCCGCACCTGAGGGCGTAAAGCCCTAGCGAGGAGTCGGATGGGGCGGTGTGTGGCTGGTGGGTGCGACTACTGGATGTGGCGCTAAATGTGTGCCTGAGGCAGCGAGACATCCGTGCCGCTGACCTTGGCGGAGCGTTTCAACTCCCGGAAGCTTAATAAGGCGGGTGGATGGTCGACAAAATCACCGCTCAAGCCTTGACACGTGAACGACACATCTGACAGAGGGACTCGTGATGGCCAGCATCACCAGTCTTTTACTACTCGGCAAAAAGTGAACACGGGACATGCAATGGCTGTGTTGCTCATGCAGGGTCGTCACCACCGGCGCCGATGATTGCGTCCTTGCGCAGTTGCGCCCTGCATCGGCTTATACATCGAACCTTGCTGTCGTCCAGTCGCTTGATCACCAGAACTGCTAATCCAAGAGGCGTACGAAGATTGCTTGGAACGCGAGGCTTGTCAATGATGACGCCGGCTCAGTGATATGAGAAAATTTCGACGCATTTCCCAGCGGATTGAAACTGTCATCTCAACGTGAACCGGCGGTTTAAACACTTGAAACCGTCATGACACACTTGTTGCAAGGCATAGGTAGCCCAGGTATTTCTGTCTAGCGCTTGGACCAACCGGAGGCCCAGAAGAGGGACGTCGCCTCCCCAGGCCCGCCCAAAAGCCATCCCATCCGAATGCATTTGGGCAGAGGTTCCAGAATAGGGGACGCATTTCTAATTACCCTCTCCTCTCCCTCCAAACCCAAAACTCGCCACGGAGATTCACGGTCACGCGCCAAAGCGACGGGCGTCCATTTGTTTTTCCTTTGGAGTTTTCTGATTTTGCGCCTACGTGTCCCCCCGCGATTCCGACGAGCCGCGCCGAGTGCGTCAGTGACAGGCGCCACCCGCCGCGACGCATCGAGAGCGACCTGAGACCTCTATCTAATACCCCGGGAGGAGCGGACGCTCGCGACTCGACAAGATGGGTGCGAGCATGTCATGGTTGTCTGGCCTGGTGTGGGCGAAGAAGGAGATTAGGATCTTGATTCTGGGTCTTGTGCGTCGCTCGCCGCGTTGGTGCCGCCGAGGACGATGTGCTGATGCGTCGGGTTACAGGACAATGCTGGCAAGACGACTCTGTTGTACAGACTGAAGGTACGGCAACAAGCACGTGGCCCTCTCCGATCCGAAAGAAGGCTGATGGGCTTGGACAGATCGGCGAAGTAGTCACGACGATACCTACCATCGGCTTCAACGTCGAGTCCGTGTCATACAAGAACCTCAACTTCAATGTCTGGGTACGCACCGTCCGCCTCTACATCAGCAGGCTCTCTGCAACCACTAACCGACCGAGCACAGGATCTGGGAGGTCAAACAAGCATCCGGCCGTACTGGCGGTGCTACTACGCCAACACCGCCGCCGTCATCTTCGTCGTCGACTCAACCGATATCGAGCGATTACAGACGGCAGCCGAGGAGCTGTCGGCCATGCTGAACGAGGAGGAGCTCAAGGACGCGGCGCTGCTGGTGTTTGCCAACAAGCAGGACCAGCCTGGCGCGAAGGGTGCGGGCGAGATCTCCGAGGCGCTGCGCCTGGGCGAGCTGCGGGATCGCAACTGGAGCATCATGGCCTGCTCGGCCGTGGACGGCAGCGGTGTGAACGAAGGGATGGACTGGCTGGTGGTAAGAGACTTGTCCTGCCCGCTCTGCATATGCAGGAGACGTGAATGCTAACAGCCCACCAGCAAACCGTGTCGCAGGAGTAATCAAATCCGCGTTGGACGATTCCGCCCACCTTCGACCCAAATTTGTACAACGATGTGATGATTATAGCACCTCGCAGCTCCGTCGTACCTTGGTAGACAGCGCTCATGGAGGTAAGAGGGAAGACACAGAATTCGGCGTCCTGGAAATGCGAGCCAGGGAGTCTCTGGGGTGCATAGGGCACAGGGAGGCAGGGTTGCTCTTGAAGAACGACGCGGCGCTTGCGTGGTAGACACATATGATACGTACGACCGTTTAATGCTAGACCCAGGACGCCGAAGGGTCCTGATTCTAATTCCGATTTTTCTCAGACAAGCGGCAAGCATCTATGCTGAGCACGTACAGGCAGCCATCTGCCGCGTCTTGAGATGCATTACAAAATGCAGCATCGGCGTTGCATCTGCCGGGGGGTTGATGTCGAGACAGCGACGTCACTATCAGGCAATAAGAGGGGACATAGAGCAAGGGGTGACTCTGGATAGGGACGGGACGAGACTGCCAGAGAATGGGAAAGTTTGTCCCAAAGCATACGCGGATTCCGAGTTCGATACCGAGTCTTTGAACGGCAACGTCTCCAGATACTCACTACCAGCAAGGCCTAGCCATTATGAGAGGCTGCTTCGGCCATGCCAGAGTCTAGATCGAGGACCCGTTGCAAAAGGACAAAGGATAAAGCACATCCGAGTCAGTTCATCGACATATACAGAGCGTCGAGCCTTTGAAACTGACGTCACTATGGAAAGGCCAGCCTATGCCAGACTCCATAGGATTAAGAATCAGCTTTCATATGGACCTGAGTGGATGTCCTCGAAGAGCGTGAATGTGTACTTGACGGGAGACAAGACATCGCATATCGTCAACTTTTTTGTTGAGGCTCCAATCAAGGCCGGTTTCGGCGGGCGACGGAAGCATCTCTCGGACGTCCGGCTCTTGATTCATCATCAGCCCCAGCGAGCCGGCGAGCCGGGACAGGGCGGGCAAGAACATGCCTGATTCCTCGTGGTAGACGTGGCTCGGCTGCCAGCTTCGGGATGAGGGGAGGGTGTGCTCGGCGAAGCGTCGGAGTTCAGGTGGCCCCGCCACGTTCGCCGCGATTGGAGACTTGAGGGCGACAGATGGGGTCTGAGCAGGTGACTCCGTGACCAACTCGTGCAGTGGTCGAGGGCCTCAGACGCGAACGCGCGGTGCGGCGGTGGAGGGCTGACATTGGCCACTGATGCAACTGGAGGGTTTGGATTCCTCTGTCGCTAGCGCTCGCTCGTGTACATGTCCACAACGGGCGTCCACGTACGATTTTTTCCTTGTCATGTCTCTTGTTGCTCGGGCCGCGGCGGACATGAGACGGCGAGACTGCACGGTATATTCCACTTTGTGCGGTACGGACAGGGCCGAGCTGCGACTCGCTGTCCCGGCCGTCCACGCTGTGATCGGGATGCGCCGAGCACGTACAGTAGGGACTTTGTGAAACGTGGGTTGATGGCCTCCGCCGATGCTCATCCATACTCAGTCCGCCTCGAAGCCATGAATCCATTCAGGTGCCTCGACATATCTGGTCTCCCGTCACCCAGCGCAAACTCCCAACGCTGGTAGAGGGGGCGGGGTGGTGCTTGGCACGTCATACATGTCATCGATATCGATGAGCGGGATGGGTCAATGGTCGATGATTGTGAGAAACATATCGGCGTAGCCCAAGCTGTCGCATTCTGATTCGCTGAAAGTGATTTGAAATACCCCTTTGTCGAATCACCCCATTTTCAATGGTTGCGGTGTGGTTCTGCTGGGTCCCGAGAGCGCTTGTTTGATTCCACCCACCGGCCCACGAGGCCATGGGGCTACCGTCGCGTTGACCGTCTGAGCCGTCTTGTCTTGGGTGCCGCTACGGATACAGAGTGCTTGCGAGAAAAAAGCACACACGAACCCTGAGAGGTTGCGCTATGGAGCCGCTGGGTGGCGCCAGCGCGAGCATTGGCATGGATGGATGGATGGGGGATGCATCTGGGTGAGGTGAGTGGTGACGATGGCGATGGGTCCCCAGCCAACAAACACATGGACAAGTTGCCGCTTGCATTTAGCGCGCCGCTCATTGGCCAATGCCCCACCGGGGCTTCGGGGAGGAGAGATCGGTGGCCGAGCGAGGGCAGGGCAGGAGCCTGCCCCGCGACCGGCATCGAGTCGCGGGCTGGGGTCGGCTGCGGGAGCTGCAACCCGTTCGTATGTACTTGCAGAACGGGGACGCAGAACGGGGACGGAGGACGGCAAGGTTTGTCATAGACTCATGGCGAATGGGTCCCGCTTGCCCTACCTCATGGACGGCCCGGACTGTCCCTGCCTTCTGCAGGTATTTATGCCCCTCTGCTCCTCCCTCTCCAGCCTGACCGTTCTTTCCGTCTCATACTCCTTCCCCTCCACCCTGAAGCCAAGTTCAAAGCCTCTCTGTCAGTCTTCCATTGACGAGAGCAAACACCTTTCTCTCATCTTCACCGCCGCCAATCTATCACAATGGGTGCCAGCGATACCCCCGCCTCTACCTTCCGGTACAACGAGAAGCCCGTCTACACGACGTCCAATGGCGCCCCCATCAACAACCCCGAGGGCTGGCAGCGTCCTGGTCCCATGGGCCCGCTGCTGCTCCAGGACTTCCACTTGATCGACCAGCTTGCCCACTTTGACCGTATGTCCCCTCTCCCCGTTACTTGGTTGTACAACGAGCGTACCGCATATCGTCGTGTCTACCCATTGAATCGAATGCTAATTGCCCGGATTCAGGCGAACGTATTCCCGAGCGAGTCGTCCACGCCAAGGGTGCCGGTGCCTACGGTGAATTTGAGGTTACCCATGACATCAGCGACATCACCTCCATCGACATGTTCAACAAGGTCGGCAAGAAGACCAACGCCGTCGTTCGCTTCTCCACCGTCGGCGGCGAGAAGGGCTCCGCGGACTCCGCCCGTGATCCTCGCGGTTTTGCCCTCAAGTTCTACACGGACGAGGGTAACTGGGACTGGGTCTACAACAACACGCCCATTTTCTTCTTGAGAGACCCCACCAAGTTCCCTCTCTTCATCCACACCCAGAAGCGAAACCCCCAGACCAATCTCAAGGATGCCACCATGTTCTGGGACTACCTCTCCACCCACCAGGAGGCCATCCACCAGGTCATGCATCTCTTCTCCGACCGCGGCACACCTTACTCCTACCGGCACATGAACGGCTACTCTGGCCATACCCATAAGTGGACTAAGCCCGATGGCTCCTTCGTCTACACCCAGGTTCACCTCAAGACGGACCAGGGCAGCAAGACCTTCACCAACGAGGAGGCTGGCAAGCTGGCCTCTGAGAACCCCGACTGGCACACCCAAGATCTCTTTGAGGCCATCCAGAAGGGCGAATACCCCAGCTGGACCGTTTACGTCCAGATCCTCACTCCTGAGCAGGCCGAGACGTTCCGCTGGAACATTTTTGACCTGACCAAGGTCTGGCCGCAAAAGGAGGTGCCCCTGAGGCCCCTTGGCAAGCTCACTCTCAACAAGAACGTTGAGAACTACTTTGCCGAGATTGAGCAGCTCGCCTTTTCGCCTTCTCACTTGGTCCCCGGCGTCGAGCCTTCCGTTGACCCCGTCCTGCAGTCTCGTCTCTTCTCCTACCCTGACACCCACCGCCACCGTCTGGGAGTCAACTACCAGCAGATTCCCGTTAACGCTCCCCTCAAGGCCTTCAACCCATTCCAGCGAGATGGTGCCATGGCTGTTAACGGCAACTACGGTGCCAACCCGAACTACCCCAGCTCGTACCGCCAGCTCACCTACAAGTCGGTCAAGCCGACGGTCACGCATGAGAAGTGGTCTGGCGCTGCTGTCCACGAACTCTTCCAGGAGGTCAACGATGACGACTACGTTCAGGCCAAGGGTCTCTGGGATGTCCTCGGCCGGACTTCTGGCCAGCAGGAGAACTTCATCGGCAATGTTTCGGGCCACCTGTCCGGTGCGCACCTGGACACTCGCAACCGGACGTATGAAATGTTCTCGCGCGTCGACGCTGGCCTCGGCAGCGCCATCAAGGAGCAGACCGAGAAGCTTGCCAAGTAAAGGTTAGACGGCAAAATCAAGATGACGGTTATGTGAATATGAAAGACACTTGTATATGATGTTAGCCTAGTGGTTTTGGAATAGACCGCCAGTTTAAATCGTGCTCAGCTGTCCGTGCCCTGTTTCACGAGAAGCAATAAAACTTGTCGCCCAGCCACAAATTTATCCGTGACTTTGTTGATGGGAGTCGTGACTGCCCCATCCAGGGCAAAGAGGACCTACGGCCGCCGCGGGTGCCGGCGCGGGCCCCGGTTGCCGTGCATGAGCGGTATCCCCCGTCTCTTCATTGGCGTTTTGAGGGTTTAATAATATGCAGCTCTCATATTGTTGTTCTTTCAAATACGTTGGCTGTAATATGTTGAAAGAGTCGTCGAAAGGGACGGGAGTGCACATGCGGCGCTTTGGAGGGGCTTATTTATCGTACCACTTATGATGCGACTCATGCATATCATCATTAGTCGAAGCCACGACGTCACGAACCGAGGGGGACAACAACGGTTGAACAATGTTTCGTGTTCTGATTAACTAATACCGCAACGACTAGGAAAAAAGGAGACAACCGAGCAGGCGAGCCCCTTTCGCAGCAGCGGTGCGCTTTGTCCTCTTGTTTGTGTGTAGAAAGGGTGTATAATGTGCCAAGGGCCGCCGCCGCCACCAGGGCGCAGTAGGTATCCTTTTGTCTTATATTTCCTTTCCCCCTATTCAGCAACGCGACTATGAGTTTTAAAGTTATATCCAGCATCTCAAAAGGGATTGCGCCCACAAGCCCCGCGCAGCGGTCCAGGAGCAGAAGCGGCGTCGGTGTGCAGCGCTGCAGTTCCAACACCCGCTTGCCCGCTTGTGGCCAAAAGTCCTCGTCCACGCTTCCGCCGTGTCAGGGATAGAGCTGCGCTGCCCCTGACAAGCGGCGAGAAGCGTAGGGAGGTTTGTAGCGAGATGAGCTACAGATTGCCTCGGCCGATAATCATCCAAAGACACGCCCCGACTCGCACATGGGGGCGACAGACAAGAAACAATTACACCTCGCAGCGGCGTCGTCTTGTTCCCGTCGGCCCGTCTAGCGGACCGACTCGCAACAAGATTCAGTCCTGCTCCTCGGCGTGCTGCATGTCCGTGTCAGATGTGGAGTCGGGATGCCATAGAAGTTCGGGCAGAGCTCGCTTGGATGAATATGGCGCGAGGCTAGACGGCAAATTGGAAGAGGCTCCGCAGCCGGTCTCTGCACAGCAGAAACAGAACGTGCGGTCCAGCTCATCGGCTGAACCCCATGGGCCAGCTTCACTCTTCCTGCTGTCGACGATCCAGCCGGATCTAGCTGGCTGGTCGACGTAGCATCGATCCTGTCGACAACCAGTGTCTGCCTCCACCAAAAACATATTCCAGCTAGTTGTCGGTGTCGGCTGTGCAACGATGTGCTTTGCGTGGCGGCCATCCGAGGAGATACCAATTCTAGAGTCCAGTCCAGTTTCGGTTCTCCATCGTTCTGAAGAGTCGAATCGAATAAACCATTACATTGAGCGTTCGATAGGCTTTCGAAGAGAAGTCGTGGTTCGGCATCAAGCCGGACATTCGTACTTTCGGTTCGTGAAATCGTATCGTGTTGCCCAATAAGTCGTGTATGTTCATTCGTCGAATCATCATAGGTCGTCATTAATCGTATCGTCAGGACAGGAACGAAAGCCAAGGAAAGAAGTGAAAGTGAGTGTGATAGCGATCCATGAGACCACAATGTGCGAATGGGGTATCTTCCGAGAAAGCCTCTTAGTGCCGTACCAGAGGTCAAAGAATAACAGGAAAAGACGGTCGAAGAATCGAAAAGTTGGAGAAAATATCGAATCCAGGGGAGTATCTGTCTCGGACCGTGCCGAGCTTCGTGCATTGCTGCATTCCTCTTCTTATCTTTAACCCAGATGGGACCAACGAAAAGGAAAAAAGGAGAAATAAAGGGAAATTGGACCAGAAAAGCGAAAAGTAAGAGGTCGCAAGCCGCCTGTTATGTCGAGGGCCCCTGCCCGGTTTGTAAATGCATCCAAAATGCCTGCCCCGGATCCAGCCATGCTGTGGTATGATGGAGGAAGAAAGAGTCCAAAGCTAGCGGTTGTGGTACGACGGATGGAGGTGTTTGTTTCCCTGAGTCGAAAAAAGAGGACCAGATTCTGAAACCCATGCGCTCTCGCTGTGTTGCCGACTTGAGGACAAGGAAAGAAAAGCACGAAAAAGCAAAAGGAAACTCATGACGCAGTTTCCCAACAAGAGTGGATATTTGTCGAAGTGTTCGAACTCCGGTTCCCGATGCAATAAAACGCCGATGCCGATATGCCGATTGGATGATGGTGTCTATGTCGCTGCGAAGACTGAGGAAGGCTGCCTTGTGAACTTTTGTTCCAGGGAAACGCAGGAGAGCGGTGGAGCAGTATTAAGAGGTCGTCGTTACCACAGGATAGCTGTCCCCGGTGGCAGGCGCTGGTTGTCATATTATCGTTGCGTACTCCTGATACCGATCCCAGCCGAAGCCGCCCATGCCGCTCATGCCGCCCATGCCGACGCTGACTCCGCATTGGGAGGGCGCCAGCATGCTTGGGAGAGGCAGGGCCGGGATCGGTGCCGCAACCGGTGCCGTGCTGAAGAAGTAGCCAGCAGTCGAGTGCGGCTGGCAGTAGGCTGGAGTCGGGGACGGCATCTGAACATCGGTCATGGCCATGTTGGCCCAGACGGGTGGCGTGTGGCTCGAATCGGTCGACGTTACGCTCGGGCTCGAGGGCAGAACTCTCCAGGCGTCCACCGCATGCATGGGGCCGGGTTGTGACCACATGTTGTTTACCGGCGAACTGGGCAACAGGGGTGGTTGGCGGACAACATCGACGACGCGCGGCGGGGGAGGCAGCAGAGGCTTCATAAGATTCATGAGACTGTGCTTGACCTCGTCGCTCTTCCCGCACAGTAGCTCGCCGGCGCCCTCCTCCTCGAGGCCCTCGAGGGCAGAGACGTGGGTTCGGAAGACGAATTTGTTGATGGCCTGGACGAAGTCGTCGTGGAGCTTCTTGCACTGCTGTTCCTTCTCTGACCAGTCGTACGTGTTGGCTTTGGCATCGACGCAATGTATCTCCTTGTGGTACTCGACGAGGGCGTCGATGGAGTCTATTGTAAGCTTGAAGGCCACCTCGCTGCGCAGCACCATGTCGACGTGGACGATGTAAGCCTCGACGTGGACGAGCTGGTAGCTGAAGAGGTTCCCGAGGGGGTCCTGGGGCATCTCAGCCTCGGGGAGCTTGGGCAGCATGAGCGAGGCCAGGGTCCAGATGGCGTTTGGCGACGACAGGGTCTCGGTGAGGCATCGTTGGTGTTGCGGGACGCTGTTAAGCGGACGCTTGACCCGGTTTATGCGCTTGAGCGTCTGCGTGAGCCACGGCTCGATCTTGGAGCCCAGGACGACGTTGACCGAGGACGCCCGGGGAGCGAAGGCGGCGGCCGACGCCGGGAGAAGCTGGACGGGCATGGCTGGCTGGCTGGCTGGCTGGTCGTAGACTTCGTATTAGTCGGGCGAGGCGAGCCGGGGTCGGCTTTCGGTATGGCGGCGGGGCGGGAGTGGGAGCGGGAGCGGTCGAACGGCAACAAAATCAAACAAGGGCAAGGAAAAAAGGAAATCGAGGCAACGGTGCTGAGCAGGGAAGACCTGGGGCCTGGCGGTGCTTTATCGCCTGCTGAGCTGCCGCAACCAAGAAGAAGAGAAGGGCGGACGAGGGTGTCGTGAGGAGAGAGAGAGAGAGAGAGGGAGGGAGGGGGCACGATGGAGGGCGGCGCAGGCGCGAGATATAGCAGGCCAGGTCGGTCTCGACGACGGGCTTAGCGGGCGCGCAGCTCACTGCTCAGGGCCACCCCCAAGCAGGCGCGCCTCCACTGCAGGCGTCGGCCGAAGCGGTAAGTCGTCGAGCATGAGGTACGGACTAGTGCGCGCTGTGAGGTGCCTCTCGACCCGACTGTGCAGGGCTGGTCCAGGGCTGGCCGCCTTTGCCTCCGGGCCTAGGTACCGTCCGTCGTCGCCTGCTGCGCTGGGCTGCCATGGATATGGGTGCGAGGAAGCTGGGCGCGCATCGGCTGCGGCCTTTTCGACGGCATTTGGTGCTACTGCAACCTGCGCTCCACAGCAGGCAGGGCAGTACCACCAGCCGGTCACCAGAGTGACTAGACCACCAGACCCGGCCATGGCTGTGCTGCTGCGACGTGCATATCATGGCTGGGGGTGGGTGGGTGACTGACTGACTGGGTGTGCATCCGTCGACCTTCAGGCATGCCCGTATGTACTCCGTACTCCGCACTCCGTACCTAGCGGCAGCGTGTTAGTGGCAGCTGAAAGGTGCAGTGCAGCGCCACACCCTGCGGCGCCGCCAAGTACCGGTACTTCATCCTTCGTAGTCCTCCCCTCGCCCCCGCCCTCTGGAACCGACACTCAGGCACTCACTCATACCTTATGCACTGCATCGTGGCCAGCGCAGAGCAGAATGCCCTGGAAAGAGACGCAAGCCACACGCGGCAATGGCCACAGGCGTGCACAGCCAGGCGAAAGCCCCATGCCTCGGGGACCCCTGGCCCGTGGCTGCCGAAGCAGACGATGGCGGCGACGGCCACGACGGCGGCCAGGATGACGACGAAACGTCTGCCACTCGGCGCTTCGTCGAACACGCTCGCGTTCCAAGATGGAATCAATGTGGCTTGTATTCGTACGGAGTACCCGTAGTCGTGTCAAGTGTCAGTTTGTTTCTCCAGAGAACATCGGTGCCCACCCCCTTTCTGCAGTCAATATGAAAAATGACACCCGTGGCCCCCATCCGCCCTCGCTCACCATCTCCTAATGGCTTGCGCGGCACCGGGCCGGGCAGGATACGGCCAACAGAGGGCAACCTCCCAACCGTCATTTCATATATTTCCGTTTGTATGCCATGGGAATTATGGGACTGGCTTTGCGCCGGAGCACCGCACAAGTCTCGACCTGCAGATGCTGTCCTCTCCAATAACCCGCAGAAACCGCGTCTCATTGGAGAACTGGTCAAGTTGTCCCCATGAGGGCGTCCTGTAAACCATCCAAGCGCGATCCAGAAGCTCGGGCTCGCTTGGCCAGGTAGTCCGTACAAGCACACATATTGGACGGCAAATCTGGGGAGGGGAAGCTCAGGGCTGTGCCGCTTATGCAGGTTGCAGTGTCCGGAACTCTCGCTCATCCAGCCATCTTGGCTGCACCAGGCTCGGAATAGGCGCCAAGTTGCGACACGGAGATTGTGTGCAATGAAAATGGTCTCCATCAAGATCCATCATTACCCTCTTGCGCTGATCGTCCGCCCCCAAACTTGCAACTTCCCTTTTCCCACTTGGGGTCGGGCCACAGGGCTTGAGCTGAAACCAGCATTGAGGAGCATGGTAGGCATGCAAGACGGCCCATCTTCATCATCTCATCATCTTGGCCTGGTCAATGGAGCACCAGGACGCAATATTGACGCCGGGCGTGAGCATGACTTGCATATCGCCTACATATGGCGCCTGCATCCCCCGTCACTAACGCAGGATACGAGGGCGCACTTTGAAACAGAGTACAGGCACAACATACAGCCGGTTATATGTAGTGTGCACGGTAGCACTATCCACGGCGGCTGCATTCTCGACAGCCCGTCCCACGGGCTGGTGACCAAACAGGCCCGGCTGCTCTGGGGGTCGTGGTGAGGAGCACTTGCGAGCCGTATTGGGTGGAAGCGCCGGAACGGGCACCTCCTTTCTCGTCATCTCCATCAGATCGGCGAGCCAAGTGTGCGACGGATCCGTCTAGGGACAAGCCATCCCCTGGTCCGTAGGGTGCGGGTGCTTCCTCTGGCTGGCGTTAGATGCCGCGAGCCCGGTTAATGTCAATCAATAAGTCCTGTGAGGTGGTTGGACAATGCCTCTCGACTCAAGGTTTGATGAGCTCCAGCATGGGCGTCCCGGGGGGACGGAGCACCGTGGGGAATCGCGCCAGCCTGCGCGTTGAGCCTGGAAGGGACGCGAATCTGGACCACGAGGTAAGGGGGAGCTCGAAGAATCTGGCGATGCTTCCAAGGCCGGACATCGAGGGTGAAGCGACGTGAGCCTGTGGATGGCCTCGTACCGGACGGACACCCATGCTAGTGGCGGGTGGTGAGCTGAGGTGTGTCTGCCAGGCATGGCATCTGTGGTCGTTGATTGGGCGAAGTGGTGAGAGGGAAGAAAGAGCCGGAGGGTGGTGCTGGTGGAGTTGGACAAGAAAGGCCAGAAGGGGCTCTGGATGATTGGTCGGGATTCAGAGGAACGAGGCCAATCAGCGTTGCCAGGCGGGCTTCATCAGATTTTGGGTGTATGCAAAGTCCGTGTCAACAAGTCGAAGAGACAGAGCGCGCTCGGCAACAAGTAAGTGTGTGGGCAGGAGTCGCGAATTCGCGATGTCTTGTGGTGGTGGTGGCGGTTGTGGAAGTTTGGAAGCCGCCAGGTTTCGGCGCCTTGGATGCCGATCTGATACCCAGTCGCATAATGTTTAATCAAACGGGAAGCCCCGTGTGTGCACCCGCAGGCAGACGTCGTTGAATCAAGCCGAGAATCCTGTGGTGGTGGTAGGTAGCACAGCAGATCCAGTCATGGTCTTGCCGTGGCCCGTGGGGGAACTTCTGTCTGGCGTCGGTCCTCGCTCGGCGGCCGGGTTCGACTCCATCTCGGATGAGACTGCAACCGCAGCCGCAACTGCAACCGCAACTGCAACTGCAACTGCAGCCCGCCGGCTCGTCATGCACAAGGAGCCTGGCACGCTCGCAGTCGCGCTCGGTGATGCGCCTCGGTCACGGGCGGGAGAGCGCTTGGTGCTGATGTTGGTCGACTCAGGTTGGCAGGGCATCGCGCGGCAAGGGCTCAGGGGCTGCGTCAGCAAAGACGACCGGTCATCCATGATAGCCTCAGGTATGAATTGGATGCCAGCCGTGCCTGCCATGCCGAATGCCTACCGTAAGGTACCCAGGTCGCCCCGAGGCTGGTGCCGCGCGGTTCACGTGCACCGGCGCCGGCCATGTACAGGTACCTGCGGTACCAGCCACGCCTCGTCTCGGTGAAGAAACACCGGGCCAGCGACAGTCACAGCCCAGACGTTGGACGGCGAAAAGCTTGGACGGCAGTGGAGTCGGCAGGAGTCGGGCGCCCGATGGCACGGGGCGCCCTGGTGCGCGGGACCCCTGTTGCCCGTGGCAGTGGATGGGACAAGGCTATTTTTGGCGACGTCCGTCAGTTACCGCTCCGGCGGGTCAAGGCCAACTTCAACCGCGGCGACGACGACGATATCGCCTTGCACTAAGGTACATAGGGACGGACCCAAGGAAGCAACGAAAAAAAAAATGGAGCGAAATTCTGGCGGGAGGCAGCCCAGAAGTGCCGATGAGGACGTCTCGCGGTCCCTGGGCCACTCGACCGGCCGGCCCCGGTTTCACGATGGGGTCCGTCGTCGACATGACAGGGCCGGATGTTGGCTCTCGGCGGCTATCCTGTCCCTGGACGGGTCACGAGGTGGCCGGCCTCCTCCGGCAGTTTGATGTTATGAGACCTCCTGTGGCTGGGCTACGGACTGCGAGCGTACGTGTAAGCCACGGCCGTCTTTGATGCAGGGCGGCCGATATCAAGTCTCACTCTGTTCTCGAATGCGAATGAAGCCAATGCCCAGTGAGCAATGAGCATCTCGGGGCCCTGTCCGCATTAGTTCAACATGGGGTGAAGTGCCTGTTTCGTACTCGTCATGTATTGCTTCTGACGCCACGATCCGTGGCCGTTACCTGCCATGGCAACTTGGCATGGGACTTTTACATGCTTCTTTGGACCACACATGCAAGGACACGTTCACAGTGGCAAAACAGAATCGCCTCCCTGGCTGGTTACAGCCTGCAGGGGTCTACTTTCATCCGTTGCCCCAGATCTACATGCCCGCTGGCAGCAGACTTGCACGTGAGCGCGCCGCGCTGAAGATGCACGCGCAACGCTTCATGTTCGAACCCAGCGCATGGCGACAAAGAAGACACTTTCAACGCAACACTGCAACGGGCGAGAGCATTTGCGCATTTATTAAATGAATAAAAACCCGTACTCTAAAAAAAAAAAAAAAAAAAAAAAAAAAAAAAAAAAAAGGAAAAATCAACAGACTTAGCGACTGAATAACGACTGAATAACTGCTTCGAGGTTGCCCCGGGGAAGAGGGGGGGGAGGGGCGCCACCAGCCCGTGAAGTCGGAAGCACCAGCCACGATCGGATCTGCGCACGGGCTAGGAGGCAGCCGGGAGGATGCCCCCCAGTCGGTGTGGCTGGACACGTTTCTTGGACTCCGTTGACAGCCACACGTCGATCGTGGCAAAACCTCCCCTCGGCGTCGGTCCTCGATCCGGCAGCAGAGCCAACACGGAACCATGGCCAGCTGAAGCGCCTGCATGCACCTCCTACGTATTCCCCCTGCCCGCCCTTGCCGCCCTGCGTCACTCGGCACCCTCAAGGCCTCATCCACGGTTCCCTCTCGGTATGCCCGACGATGCCCTGACTGCGCATCCGTGGCTGTGTCGCTTGTCCCCAGTGGCGTCCCCACACATGCCCCCCAAAAAAAACCCGTCCATCCATTCCCGAGGCACCGGGGCCGCTGGCAGCCGCTTAACCGCTCCGCCGGGTTGCACCACACATTCTGCACTGCGCTGCACTGCGCCAGACAGGTAAACTTGGTAATGGCTTTTCCCCGACGAGCGCACAAAGCCAGGGGCAGGGAGGGGGGGAAGCATGTGCTCCTGCGGTCTCGTGTCCCTTCCCCCCCATTTTTTTTTTTTAGGATGGGGGATGACGTACTCCGTAGTAATTGCTGGCGGTGATGGCGGGGAGTACGAATACAGGCCAGGTGCGCTTGTGAGACACCGCTTTTGCATGTACCCTGGCAACTGGAGTGGTGGTCACGCGTTAGTGACCTCGTGAGCTGCTTCACCGATGGCTCGACGGGGACGTAGCCAAGTAGCCCTACAAGGTTGGCTCCGGCCGTTGTGGATTGCCGAGAATTGCCCTATCTCGGCTTCCACCCCGGACGGTGGTGACGTGTGCTAGCTCCAGTCCAAGGTCAAGCAACATTGCTCAAGGTGAGCATCCTCAACATAACGCACGACGTCAATGGGTTGCGCAAAACCTGTAGAGGCCTCAAGGAACCGCCGCCGACATTGGAACAGAGATTTACACGGCGTGATATCACAGGCTCTTGCTACATAGCTGCTAAACAAATCCTCACAGGTATACTCAACTCATCTTTCTCGCCATCATCATCGCCAACACCTACATCGCCCCCCAACGCCGCTCCCCAGATACACATACAAGCACATCCGCATTCACATCTTTTCCCACCACACCGCCGTCTCAGGCCTTGTTCAAGTCCTTGGCCACGCCTCGGGAAATCCAGTCCGCCACCGACATGACCGTCACCATGGGATTCACGCCGCTCGCGCTCGGGAACACGCTCGCGTCCGCCACGTACAGGTTCTCGGTGCCCCAGACCTTGCCGTTGACGTCCACCACGCCCGAGTCCTCCTTGGCGCTCATGCGGCACGTCCCCATCTGGTGAGCCGATGTCCAGATTGCTACCGGCGGCTTGTTGTCTGCCTTGCGCAGCTGCTGAAGCCACGCCCCGAACGCCGGGTCCGTAAACTCCGGGTCCTTGCCGGCTCCGAGCTTCCTCTGTCGCTCACCCCCGTCGTCGGGAACATATGGCGCCAGGCCCGGGAGATGGGGTCGGATCTCTGTTGCCCCAGTCGCATAGCAGATCTTGGCCAATGCCTGGATGCCCTCCAGCGTGTGGTCGCGGTCAAAGTCCGAGACGGTGTAGTCGATTCGAGGTTCGCCTGTCCTCGGGTCCGGATATACGCGCCCAGTGTCCCGATCTCGGGTCAGGGAGATGAAGCTGTTGATATGACGGTACTTGAGCGCCAGTAGCTTCGCATCCAGAGCGCTGTGCCACGTCTGCATCGCGAGAGCTGCGTACGGCTGTTTACCAGGTCAGCAAATGTCGCTGCTTTCCTACTGCCAGCTAGGGGCATATGTGACTTACCACCATGCATGTGGGCTCTAGCTTCACGCCGTGGCCCTTCCTGTCGAGATTCTCAAATTCACCGCTGTAGCTGGTGATGATGCCGCCTTCCCATGGCCGCACGTCCTCCTTGTACTCTGCGGTGAGAAAGTTGCAAGGGTGCAGGTGCAGGTTGTGCCCGACATTTCGGTTCTGTGTCGCCGCTGTTAGTCGGGGTTCCGTCATCAGGGGCTATAAAGCTAGTTGGGCTCACCTCGATGCCGCTTTTGGCCAGAATCACAGGGCTCCAGAGCGAGCCTGCCGACACAATGACCCTCTTGGCCTTGATCCGAACCTTTCTCTGCGTCCGGGAGCCCTCAGGCGTGTGCACCTGGCCGTTGGCGTCCCTCGCCGTCCACAGTCCCTCGACCCCAGTCGCCGTGACGTTGTCGGCGGCAAAGGTGACCTTGTCCACTGTGAATCCCTCCATGAACTCCGCACCAGCCTCAGCGGCAGCCGGCAGCCAGGCCACGGTTGGGCCCCTCTTCTCCGCCGAGCCGCACCCAAGATGGCACTGGCCGCAGTAGTGTTCCTTGTTGGCCGTGTTCTGCTCCACCGTGCGCGCCTTCCAACCGAGCTTGGAGGCGCCGTCCAAGAGGACCTGGTTCCTGTGGTTGTGGCGGATGCCATCGATGCTGGCCCCGACATTGTCCCAGACGCGATCCATGCACTCGTCAAACTCGGGCGACGTAAAGAACGGCAGGCCAGCGGCGGCCCATTCCTCGCGGACAAAGTCCTGGAGTCGGAAGCAGACGCTCCAGTTGATGGTGCCGCCGCCGCCCCAAGAGCCGCCACAGACGACACCGGTGCTCGTGTTGTCGGTCATGTAGACGCCGCCGTGGTCATAGAGATAGTTGCAAGCCGCTTCCTGGGACATTGGCAGCTGGGAAGGCGGGAAGTAGTAGCCCTTGTCGACGACGAGGACCTTGTGGCCCGCTTCGGCCAGGTTCTTCGCAGACACGCCTCCGCCACAGCCGGACCCGATAATGACAACGTCGGTGGTGATCTCGTGGACTGCATTTCCGGGGTCGAGCTGGATAAAGTCGAAGTCGTACCCCTCGCCGGACTTGTAGTTTCGGGGCGCATCGGTGTATCCGGAGAGCGAGCCGAAGTAGGGGCTGGTTATGGCGTTTGCCTTCTGGGCCGCGCTTACAACGGCCTTTGCGAGCATCCTCAAGCCCCCGAGCCTCGAGTTGGTCCATGACTTGACGATGGCCTCGCGAGCCTTGGCGGGCTGCTCGGTGACGGGGTTCCAGTAGCCAGTCAGGAGCAGGCTACCATAGTGTGTTCTGGAAAGGCAGTCAGCCATCTCATCCGTCTCATCGGCTGAAAGTCTGGTGCATAATGCCATCAGCCGGACACGTCCACTTACCCGAGCAGATTCAACACCTTTGCAAGCTGCCTCTTCTGCGCTGCAATGGACAATGTCCGCAGAACGTCGGTCCTAAAGGCCTCATCCTCCGAGGGCCGATATTCGAGGTATGCCTTGAGCACGTCCTTGCTCGGCGGATCCTGCAGAGACCGGGTGGCGCGGTCCAGTGCCTTTTCGAAATCATCTTTGGGGAGGGTGAGCTTGCTGGCGTCGGTCGACGTTGCCGCCGAGGTGATGGAGGGCAGGACGCCGTCGAGAAGGGCGAAGAAGGTCTCCCACTGGGCTATAGACATGAACTCGCCCGAGGGAGGGTCGGGCAGTGGCGTGGCCACGGGGGTGTGCTCCAGCGGCAGGTCGTCGTCCATGGTGAACGGGACGGCGGGGATGGAGATGGGTTTGTTGCTGGTGTTTGGATCCTGGGCTCCAGATCGGAGCTGGCTGTAGGCTGGTCGCTCGGGTCAGCCTGGACGAGTCGTACGAGTCTCGCTCTGCTCTTGCTCGACTCTCTCCCAAGAGCACGTCCAAGACGCCAAGTACGTTGGGAAGAAGTTCGGAAGCAGAGCGGAGAGGAGGTCGAACGGTCCGGTGGAGCTACCAATCGCCGAGTCCTGGGGCTCTGTATTTATACCGAGCACACAGGTACCGGTGCCGGCAGGGCAGGGCAGGGCAGGGCAGGGGTCAATCAGATCACCGGGGCCAGAGCTACCTAGAGCCAGAGTCAGGCCAGAAAGCGTCCACGTTTGCATGTGAGAAGGGGGGAGACGGGCAGAGGAAGCGTTGACGGGACGGGGTCCATCTTCTTCAACCTGGAGGACGGTGGCCCGCGGGGGAAGCTGTGCAGGAACCACAGGAAGCTCCTGCTTCCCCCACACTGGCGCTCGGTCAGTCCATGACCCCACGCGCTACCGTCGACGTGCCGAGGCGCCCGACTCAGGCACCAGCGCACTGGACGCTTTGATCAACCATCATCATCCACAAGCTGCTTCGTAAGGTAGTCCTTAGTCCGTAGTCCGTACATGTAACCAAGTTGCTGCTGCTCTTGTCAGCCCGCTCGGAGGTTTGCCATTGCCATCACGACAACTTCAGCGTTGACTGAATTGGTGCTTTGCTGTATTAGCCGTCGTTGCTGCTGTCTCGGCGCCACGGCTGCTGAGCACCCCGCCACTGAAAGTCCCTCCGCCTCCGTTCAACGCACTTGGCAGCAGGGGGGGGGGACCGACTCTCTAACCCAGTAAGTTAACATCCCGGCTTCATCTTGCTCGGAGACCTAACCCACGTCCACATCAACCGCAAACCTCTGCTCCACCAAACGGCTCTTACATGCGTATGTATTCAACCCATCTCGATGTCGTCCTGTCAAAGCCCACAAAAGCACCCAGCTACAGGTCACGTAGCAGCAGCAGCAGCAGAACGGAATGCACCACACACGACCACACAAACCCCCGACACACAAAGCCCGCCGCCGGTCCCGCTTTCAGATGTGGGTGCCAGGTGCCTCGGCATTGCCATCACCATTCAAGACATGTACGAGTAGTCCGTAGGCCTACGTACTCCGTCCTCGTACGAGCCGTCGTTTTGGGCAAACAGACCCAACAGCCCTCTCGCGTGGCCTCGCCCCGCCTCCGGCTTCGCCGCACAACGGCCGCAAAAGGCTGGCCAATCGGCGCCGCCACGTTCCAATCGGCCGCGGCGTGGCGGCCATCGTTGTCCCGCTGCGCCGCTCCTCCAACGTTCCCCGGCGCTGTCCGAAGCTGCCGGTGGCATGACTACGCTCCTCTCTGTGCAACTCTGCATCCATCGCTCTCACGTTGTCTGTGTCACCTTGCCATGCTGTCCTTGTCTCGACTCGCGACCATCAAAGCGGCACCACAGTCATTTCATCAAGACGCAAAGACGCAAAGACGCGTACATGCATACAGCATACCCAAGGCACAACGCATCACCACGACTGCAATGACGAGTCCACCAGGACAGGTAGCAATACACCATGAATCGGCTTTCGTCTCGACATCCAAACTGGTTGGCATTTGCTCCCTTTGCTCCGCCCCTAACCCGGCGCCAAACTCTCGGCACCGGCGCCTCATTTCATTTCTTCTCACAACCCATCCATCCAGCCATCCATCACGTGCGTGCGTGCCCGTCAGGTCATAATCCAGTCCATCGTAGACGGGGTTTCCTCCTGCCATGCCAGTCCCCGAGTCCAGCACTCAAACGCCGCGGTACTCAAACACCCTTTCCCAAGACTCAAAACTTACACGAGCTGCAAGCCAACGAACCCCCTTAAAACATATATGTACAAATATATATAGCGACGCGGGTCGGTAGTCGTATATATGAAGGCGTATTGATAACCCGCGCGCCTTGGCCATTTCGTTTCGCTCCTGGGGCCGCCGGACGAGCTTGCCAGCCGATGCCCGTCTCCGAACGATCCATATTCCGTAATGTACAGTCCGCAAGGTGCATGTTGTCCCCCCAAAGACATTACCGGATTCTTTAAAAAAAATACTGCCGGCCACTCGAAGTAGTTGGCCGGCTCGCCTTCTTGCCGTTTGCCAACGGGGATTTCCGACCTCGCTGCTTCAATTCGTAGTGTCTGCCGCGGGCAGCGGAGGGCTGGACCCCTTGTTTCTCCGGAAGAAGGGAAAGTCCTTCATCCTAAATCGACTTGGCCTCTTCTTGAGAGACTTGCCCTCGGCTCTGCCTATGCTGCCCGCCGATGCCGACTCGTCGTCTCCCTGCCCTTCCTGCCTGCGTACCGTTGCTGGAGAATCATGGTTGCTCGTGCTCGGTGGTGACATATTCGGGCCCGACGCGCTGACGGTTCGCTCCATCGATTCGTTGCTGACGATGCTGGTGCCCTGCGTACTCGGCGACAAAGCTGCCTTTCCCGTCGTGGCACTCGTGGCCTGTGATTGCCAGTCTCCGGCAAAGGCCCCTGATGCGCTGCCCTCCGTCGTCTCACTGCAGCGTTGTTGCCGTCCTGAAGGCATCGACACCTTGTTGTCCGCACCGCTGTCGCCTCGAGCACGGCAGTTGAATGGGTCGCTATCCGCCAACTCTCGCACTGCATCAAACGACGACGATGCTCCGTTCGCCCCCTTGTAGTCGCTAGAGGTGTATGGCGTTGGCAATTGCCTCACTGGAGGATTACCTGACGGCGAGGATAAAGGCTGTTCGTCCCGACGCTCGACATCAGCCAGAACCTGTGGCGCCTCACCACGGCCCTCCGAGACCCCGTCCGTCAGTGTTTCCGCATTGCTCGCCTGCGGCGTTGAGTTCTTATCGTCGTCCGACGCTTCCACCACAAAGCTCCTGGTTCTGGGCGAAAACGTGCCTTCTCGGTGCAGGCGTATCCGGTCTGCATCAGTCCTCGGCTGCTTGGCTTTTTCCTCCTGCACCTTACGCTCGAAATGACTCTTATTGATCTCGAGCTCCTCCACTGTGTACCGCATCGCCGGCATGATGTCAGCCACGCCTTGGAAGAGCGGTATGGCAAACATGTTCATGAAGCCGAGCTGAGCGTTTGCCAACGACATTATATCCTTCTTGGGTGGCGCCATGAGGGACGACTTGATCTCAAGCTCGTCTTCCATGGATGCTTGCCTGGAAAATTCCTCAGACAGAATGTGCATCCATTGCAGTGCCGTGTCGTGACGCCTCGCCTGCGCTATTGTTAGCCATCCGTCCCAACCTGGGTAAAACTTGCGCTATTTCTCATCACCACTTACCACATTGCTGACGTCCGCGCATTTGATCAGCAGCGAGCATGCCAGCGCCTTGTGCTCCTCTAGTTGACGCCCGTTCCACCCATCCGTGCTGTTATGATGATGGAGCTTTTCCTGAATGTCGCCAAGCTTCTTCATGTAGTCGAAATGGAGGCCCATGTCGGTGGCGAGAATCGAGCTGATCATCAAGTTGCGCATCTTCCTGTCCTCAAAGGCAGCAGGCCAGTACCTGCGAAGTATCTGCGAGTACGCGGCGCAATGGAACGACTCCAGGACGGACCGGTCGTTGTAGAGCTGCGCCAGGGGCGCATTTAGTGTCGATAGAAAGCCGTTGTTGACGCCAGGATGGCCGACATCGTGGCCGATGGCCGTAACGAGGAGGGTCAGCGCCTCAAATGGACTCAACAAGGCTGCAATTGGCGACTTTTCGGTTGTCGAGCTCTGCTGTTGGTCAAAGGGATAAGGGGGTAGGGCGCCAATGTGAACAAGGAAGTTGAATGTCGCCTGTAGTACATCCACAACGTGACGGAAGTTGTGGTACGGAACAAAACTGTTGTATGCGGCACGGCAGGCGACGAGGAAGCTGATCAGTTGATCTGCAATGACCGTCAGTGTCTGTCGTACGCAATCGCGGATGGTGTCTTTAGGTCCGTTACTCACCGGTAGGTATCCGCCATCGCTCCAGTTCCGGTACAGTAAGTGCGTGCTTGAACATGACCATGGACGCGACCAACAGTTCGTCGTCGGAAAACGAGTGGGCGCAAAAGTGCCAGTCCCCGACGGCAGTGGCAATGGCGACCTGGCGCTCCGATGAGACGGCGATGTGAGCGCTGGCGATCTGGCCTTCGTCGGCATCCAAACGGCAGATGCCTTTCATGAGACCAGAGACCATGGCTTCGCGCAGATAGGCAAACGGCTTGTGTTCGTTCACGCCAACCCACGATCGCTTCCGGCCCTTGGTAATCTCCATCATAGCTTGCTGCTCCCTGGCAGCGTCTCTCTGGGCCTTATAAGCGCATATCTCCAGTGTCGTGATGCACTTGGAGCTCAATGGGCTGATAATCACGTCGACGGCGCCAATGTCCAGGCATTTCCTTATCAGCCGGCGGTGGGCTGTCAGCGTGCCAGGAGGAATTGAGAGGGTCTCCACGGCGCCGTCGGTCATCTGCTCGCTCGGGACAGAGGTGACGGAATCGGGGTAGCTGATGATGGGCACCGGAACGATCAGCTTTGATATGCTTCGCAAGTGTCCCTCGGTGATGAGTTTTTGCAAGAGGGTAAGGCCATATAGCTCCTCATCCGGCATATGGATTTCGGCTGTGCCAGGAGGGGAAGACGACTCGAGGCGGCCCGACGACGGTCTCGACGACGACCGCGGCTCTGAGATGTGTTCATCGTGAGGAGTGTCTAGCAGTACAAGCGTCGGGGTCATGTCTGTCATTGAGGCGTCTTGAAGCTGCAACAGCTGAGCTATGCAGGCTGCGCCGGTGGCGCACACGTGGACTAGGGAACACGGTTAGCACAAAGGCACAAAGTTTTTTGAGTCCAACGGCCGGTGGAACAAACCATCACCAAAGGTATCCAAGAGCGGTTGGACAACTTCTCGAATGCGGTCGTGTTTCCAATCGGGCGGGTAGCCAGCGGCCTTTTCATCTGGAACGGCCTGTACGAGCCGATCCTCGCCAGCGGCGCGATTGACGTAGATGACATGGCAGGCGAGTCGGTCCATGGTGGCAACGGAAGGCTACCAGTCTCGCGACTGGAGCGCGTTGACCACACGGGCAGGGAAGCGTCGGGCGTCGAGCAGTGGCACCTCGTCGTGTGTGCGACCGGCTCTGTGAGTGCTCGAGGGACGTGACAAGTCGGCTCGAGGCGGGATTCGGACGAAACGAAGGATGTGCGACACAGGGCCGATGCCAAGGGGACAATCGTCTGGCGAGTTGCGCACTTGGTAATGCAAGGAATGCGGTGCCTTGGAGTTGTCCTACCGTCGAGGCGACGGCGGGCTCAGGGCGACTTATTGTGTTCCCGATGAAGACTCGAGGGAACGGCGACTGCGGTATCGACGTATTGGGAAGGTCGTCGGGGAGCACGGCCGAATTGCGCACGAGGCGATCCTGGTCGTTGGTGGTCGGATGCTGATCGAGGACGGAGCGAGGGCAGGAATGCGCCTGCTCGAGTCGAAGTCGCGCGATGATGCTTGTCGGTCTGTCTTCAGCAGCTGTAGGACTGGCAGGAGAGGCGCGATGGAGAGAGGGGGGGAGCGCAATCGAGGGAGAGGGCGATTTTGGTGGTGGTGGTGGTGGTGGTGGGAAGTAAGTGCCTGGGGGGGTGCGATAGACTGTCGGAAGGACAAGCGTCGCCAAACTGGGTCCCCTGTTATGTGCTTGGTGCTTGGTGCTTGGTTGCTTGGTGCTTGGTGCTTAGTGCTTGGTGCTTAGTTAGTGCTTGAGGGGCAGACGTCAGCCGTCGACGACGAGGGATCGGCGGCAGGCGGTCGCAGAGCTTGTAGGGTTGGGTTAAGGCTATCTTTTGGGTATGGGCTGCTGGGATGGAGGGCTGGAGAGATGGGGGGAGGGAGGGGCGAGCGTTGCAACGATGGCGCCAACGGCAGATGGACGAGAGGGTGACACCTGAGGTAGAGTTGAATGGGGACGCAATGGAAGGGACTTGCGAGGTACTGCTCCGTAACCGGTCCAGAGGGCGCGAGCACCGGGGGGGATATAATATTGGATGGACGGATTTGGGGGATGGCTGTGCGAGACGGGACAACAAAAATGGCCACGAGGGACGGAATGTCACTGACGGAAAGGAGCGAGCGAGGGCTTATCCGCAGACGGAGAAAAAAAGAAAAAGAAAAAGATGAATAAATACATAATAGGCGTCGACAACGATGAGATCGCCGACCGCGAGACCGGTGTACTCGTGCGTACCCGGTAGCAGGGCGGCGCGTGCGAGATAGGTAGGTATGGATGGAGGCAACAGAGGCCAATTGCAAGTCGGGGCCACCTGCTGGACGTGCAAATTCATCAATCGCTACGGACTACGGACTAGACTGGGGCGTCCCAAGCGAGCTGACGAGAAGCGCGACCATGGCCGCCGTGTCCGAGCCGGAGGCTGCTGGATGCGCGCTTGCTTGCTGGCAACGAAACGCCGAGGTCGAGCTGCGGCCCTTCCGCCTGGCCACTGCTCGCTGTCGCTGGTGGCTGCAGCTTGCTCCGTGCTGGACGGCTCGCCAAAGGCCCATCACAGGTGAGCGAGCAAGAGAGGGCCGGCGACAGCACAGCGCCACGGGGGTGCAACCCGGGCTTGCCGGGCAGGGGAAGAGGGCGGAGGCACCGTCGTCTCGGGGCGGTGGATCGGGGGGGCTCCCAGCTGCAGCGCCGTGCCCTTGTCGCGGCTCGTGCCACCTTGCGGACGCGGTAGACGGGGTGATGGAATGCGGACCGTGAACGACCCCACGGGCTCGAGATGGCGATGGCAGCGGGAGGATTTGCGACGCTGCGGACGGGCAGTGGCGATGAAATGAAACCGCAGCAGCAGCACGATGGGAGCTTGGGGAGGTACTCGCCAGTACCCGTACGGGGCGTCGTGGTGGTGGTGTGGTGGTGGATTGGTGGTCGGTTGTTGGTCGCCCAGGCCACCCACCCGGTCCACCCCCCGGCCAAGGCTTCTGGAAACCGCAGTAGCGACCTTCTGAACCCGCTGCGAGCCTGCGCTAAACAGGGCTTGCAGGGGTCCGTGGCCCACGCCAGCCCCCCATGCACCACCTCGTCCAATGCTAATTCCAGCGCAGCCCTGGCCTGCATATCCGCGTGCTTCCCTTCGGGCTTCCTTTCTTTTTCCCTTCCTTCCAACCTGCTGGCCCGTTTCCATCCTTCCAAAGTTCCATATCCTCCGCGATCGTCGCCTCGCCGCATCGATACGCCCACGGGAAACCCGCTGCCGCTGTCGTGCAATTTCGCCCTCCCCTGTCGACCAAAACCGCCGTGTCGCACCCCCTGCACCGGCCCCAAAGGTCCCCCTGGGTGACGCGAACCGGAGCCAACCTCACGCGGGGCCGCGCCGTTTCTGGACGCCTTCCAGAAGACCCCATCGAAGGCTCGAAGCCTCACCAACCACCTAGAGCCCGTGGCCGCGACGCCGCCCACTGCGGCCGGCCAACCACCGCCGCGAGCCGCTGCCCATCGCACAGCAGATCCCCGAGCCCGCTGCCCTATCACAGCCGTGCCTCGCTGCCACCCAACTGCAGGCGCCGCCGCCTCCGTTGCAACTCCGCTGCACGGCTGCAGCTTTACAGCCCAATGCACACGCAAACGCGTTGCAGGTCTCGCTGTCCGTACGGAGTAGTCCGTATTCGTACTTCGTACTCCGTAGCCAGAAAGCAGATGCTGCAGTTGGTTCCCCGATTGACGTCCCTCGGTCCTGTCGCCAATCCGCTGTCGCCTCTCCCTCCCTTCCGACGGCGGCGCACGGGTCAATCATTTATTCTCCTGCAGAGGGAGAAGAAGCAATGCGTTTATGCCCACGCACAAGCATTTTCGAAATCCCTGATGCGACCCGAGTGCCCCCTAACAGCTTGACAGCCTGGCGTCGCGCCGGTGGCCAGCCAGCCATGGCACTAATAGAAAGCACCGCAAGAATCCATCCAACGTTGCTAGGTAGATTCTTGGAAAGTCCAGTGATGAAAAGACTTCGCAAGTGAACCGCGGCAGTAGGAGTTGGGCCGACAAGATCGCGCTGCCCGAGGTCTGCGCGATGCCTCGTCAAGTACCAAGTACTCGCACAAGTCACAGTCACAGTCACAGTCCCAACCATGCTCAAGCTCGATTCTAGGTAAAACGCGACCGCAGTCGCATACTCCGTTCATTTATCGACGTAACTCATGCAGATATACGTCGACCTGCCGTTCCACACGCCGCGAGCGCCTGGGCGGGATTCTACCTCTATCTACAGCCCTCAAACTGCATGTTTTTCGTAACCCCTTTTCAACCCCTTTGTATTCCCTTGCCAGGGACCGCGCCAACCGCAAACCATATATTTCCATTGCCTCAGCGATGACATGAAAACACGAAGCGGCCTTCTCATTCAGGCCACTTCCATTCAGCATGAGACGTCAAGTCGTCTCGCCGTTCAGAGCCGAAGCTCACTGATTGCGGCTTGCCTTATCGCCTTCCAGGTGAATCTCGGCAACGTCGTCCGACTCTCCATCACTCCCTGCCTGGGCTGGCACGGAAAGGATACCATGGTCTTGCCAGTTGGCACTGTCCTCGGCAGCCGCGCCTGATGCCATGTCTGTATCCATCTCAAAGACCTCACGACCTCGGTCATCGCCTGACGAGTCGAACTGGGCATCGTCGCTGCCACAGTCGCCAGCGGTGGATCCTTCAGCCCCATTGCCGTCCAGCCCAGTAAACGACCAGCCCTGCGTCATGTTCAGAGACTTTGATCCGAGTGGCTGATAGTTGCTTGGCACGTCTTCACCATCGTCCTCGATGCTTCGTCGGATGGACCTGTCGTATGGAGGGAGGTCTCCATCCTCTGGCCCGGCAAACTCTTTGGAGGTCTTCGTCGACCCACGGCCGTCTTCGCCCGACTCTGTGTTCTCGCTGTCGGACTGAGAGCTCTCCTTCTCGTACTTCTCGACGATCTCTGCGAACCGTAGCCCTCCTAGATAGCCACTGGAGCGTCGGCGATAGAAGAGCAAGTACGCGGCACTCGTGACAACGGATGTAGGATCTGAGACAACATGTACCGAAGAATCTATTCCTGGATTAGCAAGCCGGCAGCCACGGTACTGGGGGGTTAGAGCAAACCATTGAAACTATACCACCGCTGGTCCACAAAGTTCTTGGCGTAGGCCGTGTAGTGGCCACCGCCGAGGCCTCCGTAGTGGTCGTCGACAGCAATCAAGTCGTAAATCTCGTTCTTTCCGTCTTCCTTCTGGATGACTCTTGAGGTAAGGTCAAGGTTCTCGATAGGGAAGTCGACCAGCACGTCCAGTTTGTCGCGACGCCAACCGGAGCTGCTAAAGCGCTTGAGGTGCGCAACCAGAATATCGGGCGTCTTCCACAGGTCGAACTTCTTGCTGGCTCGTCGGTGCTCCTTGCATCGTGGGCAGTACCACATGTCCTGCTCGGATAGAACCTCCGCTCGCTCGAACTCGTCCAGACATTCTTCCAGAGTGATGCCCTTGGTGCGGCGTGTCTGCCGTCTTCTCTGAGTGGCCTTGAGGGCAGCATCATGCAGTACTTCGAGGTCCATGAACGTCCTAGCCCCTTGAGCAGGATCATCGCGTCTTGAGGTATTGCCGAAGACCATCTCCCAGGCGTCTTCGCTCCAGTCGACGACAATACCCTCGTAGAGGCGGATCAAAGGTCCGCCGTCGGCAACCGCTGGAGGCATCGGCTGTGGGTTGACTGCAGGGACACGCTGTGCATGTTTGCCAGCCCGCATCTGCTTGTCGCGACGTTTGTTGCCCTTCTTACCATAGGTCTTGTTGCCCTTGAACTTCTTCCGACCTCCAGCTCCAAACTTTTGGTGCTGTCGGCCGGGACGGCTTGCGAACTGAAGATTTGTTAGTAGAGCTTCAAGGTGTGAAATGTCCAGTAGTGGACATACCCTAGCAGCCGGAGAGGCGTCCTCGTCGCTAGACTCATCCATCATCCGCGTCTGGGACGCTCCTGTTGGGGTTTCGTCTTCGTTGCTGCTCTCCTCGTTGCCAGAGCCAGTACTATCCAAGCTCTCAGGACTACCCTGGTCATCATCATTGGCATCAGGAATACGATCAGCCAGTTTGGGCAACGTTCTGGTGTTGTCGACACTAGACCATCCGGTTGGAACTGAGCCGTCCGTGTCGTTCATGAAGTACGACAACTCGAAGAGGTTTTGGAGTTCCGGGTCGACGAACGAGTTCGGGTCGACGAATTTGGGGCGTCGCGTGTTGAAGCGTTTCAGAATCTTGGACTGCGCGTTGGGCTTGTCGTTCGCATCCCTCATGGTGATGTCGACCATATCGTCCTCACCTTCGACTGAGCGGGTGGCAACCTTGCCGTCTCCGGAAGAATCAGCGTCAGAGGACGTGGTGATCACCATGTCACCATCTGCAGAGTCTGTGTTCTCGCTCTCGTGAGACGCGTCTGAGAGCTTCGACCACGTGGAGAACGTGGCGATCCTCTCGAGGACCTTGCGCTGGATGATGTCCAAGCTGGACGCCTCTTTCTTGGTTAACGTGATGAACGATGCTGGGGAAACATTCTCCGGTCCCCGTCCAGGGATCTGCGGCCGGCGGTGGAGAACTGGAACAACCATGATCTCGCACTGTTCTTCGTCCGAATCCGTGGACTCCGGAGGTGTATCAATGTCCAGCATGGAACGATACTTCTTCCGCGGCGCCTTGCCGGGCCAGTTTGTCGGGACAGCCTCCAATTCATGCATGGTTGCCAGATCTGCCGACTGGATGTCCTCGGAGACATCCTGATTGTTGTCATAGATCTTGAAGAAGCGATCCTTGAACTCCTCGGCGGCCATTAGTCGCTCCACAGGGACGCCAGTCCGATCTGAGATGTATTGCTTGAGCACTTCGACCGAGCTGTGTTTCGGTATTTCGACGTCGATCTTAACGGGGACGTCATTTAGCGGAAAGAACTTGATCGATTTGGTCCACTGGTTCTGGATGGGTAAGGGTAGGGTTAGGTTGTTGAAGGGATCAAAGGTAATGCTGATCTTGCCACACTCTGGGCACTTCAACGTCGACTTGTACATTCCGGTGAAAAGATCGGCGATGACAGAATCGTCGCGTTTGCGAGTGATGTCCCAAACTTTGTCGGCCATCTCCTGAATAGCCTTTGGGTTATTGATCATGTCGTCCGTGGAATCAGGCTTCTCGATGTAGGGTTTCTTCTTGATTCGGCTCAAATCCTCCTGAAGACCATCCAACAGGAAGCCCAGGAACTCCTGGGAATCCTGTTGGCCCCATCCCGAAAAAGCAGGACGGCAGCGGCCGACTGTGGATTTGAAGTCACGAGGGCTCACGGAGCCTCTTCCTTCTTCGTAGATCTCTCTCAGGAGATTGCCGTAGGCTATCGCCACCCTTCCCTCGTAACCAAGGATGTTGGTCTGGTTGATCTCGCCAAGATAGGACTCGGTCAGGAAATACTTTGTCAGCTCCTCCACACTGCGAACACACTGCAGAGCTGAGTTCATGTAGCAAGTGTTGCCCAGGTTGTGCAAACCCACGGCTCCTGTATTTCGGCCAAGTCGCTTCTTCTGAGCTCGACCGCGAGTCATGGGGCCTTCGCGGGCAGGGCTGCTCCTGTTACTGTTTGGCTTGGAGGACAAGCCGGCTGCATTCGATCTCGACGGAATAGACTTTTGCGCAATCTTCTCTCGCCCAGTGTAGCTGCTGACCCAGTAATTGCCGATAGATTCGTCCAGGACCAAGGTTTGATCAGTAACCAGGTCGTAATGCTGGAGAGTTGTCTGGCCGTTGAACTTGTCGTTGGCGGTCTGATCTGCCAGCTTGACCTGGACTCGGGAGTCGCGCGCTTCAGAAAAGGTGGCAATATCGAGCAGGAGATTGGGCCATGCCTGTTCGAAATCCTTCGTGCCCTCTATCCGCCCAGGCGAGTCGGGTGGCGTGAGGGCTGACTGTGGCTCGGATGGGCCGTCGGAAGCAGGAAGGGCCGGAGGAAGCATGAACAGCCGCACTTTGCGGTCCATGGGGATGCCAGTGAGAGTCTTCAACTCCTTCAGAAAGCTCTGAGCATGGGATGTGGAGCTTCTGGCAAGGACGAGAGGAGGCGGATTTCTGGCCTTGAGAGACTGCTCTATGGGCAGCGGGCTGACCTCCGACCACAGCCGATGAACGCGGAAGTTGGGCGGGTGGAACTCGTACATGATGTTCGGCGGAGCCTGCTTGCTGTCGGCGGTGTTGACTGCGGTGCGAACAATGGGGTCCTGGCCCTCCTTGATGCCGTACCAGTCCATGACCAGTTTCCAAGCGTCCTCGGGGAACAACTCGAAGGATTCAAGGCCAGAACCTGGCTTCAGGCGAGAAAAGCTCTTGCCGCCGGGGTCTTTGAGGACTTCCTCGACAATGTCGGAGTTGTCGATAGGGCCAAGTGGGGCCTCGTCGGGGATCGTCTTGGACGTTTTGGAATCCGAACGCAGAGCAAGCGCCTTGTCGACCCATGATCGGGACACCAGGTAGGCCGCGCTACCCTCCTTTATGGGTGCTTCGGCGAACGCTTTCAACAGCATTTCAATGATCTTGACTTGCTCCAAGAGCGGTGGAGGGGCTATTTTCATGTCAGCTGCATTCAAGGGTTGACAAAGAGTGACAAAGAAACTCGGGGCACGTCATATGTGACTTACGTTGAGACGCGGCATTACCAGCTGTGCCATGGCCGTTCGTCTCTGGCGCATCGATGCTCATAGCGCGAGGGAAACCATTGGACGACCCGTTTCCATGTTCTGCTGGCTGAGGCACCTCCGCCTCTGCGTCGCCGTTCTTATGGGCTTCTGCTTCGGGTTCCATGCTCGAGGCCCGTCGTTTGAGCGGTGACGAGGATCGGTGAGGCAGCTCGGCATCGCCGTTCATAATGGCTCTCCTCGAGACGCGAAAGGGAGACTGGCTTCTGGCCGAGAGCAGCGCAGGGCCAGCCTCTTCGCCTCCTCTGTCGCTCTCCAAGGAGAGCTCCGCGTAGGCGGATGCACAGGGAGACGACGACGCCACGGACGAGGCGTAGTCGGCGGACACGAGGGAGCCTGCCTGCGTTTGCAGCCGCGGGGGCAGGCTGGACGCCGGGAGCGAGTCTGCGCGGAGGTAGAGGGACGAGTCGAGCCCGGAGGCTGCAGACTGGGCGGAGAAGGAGAGCGCCGGGTCGTCGTCGGGCTCACACGAGGGCAGGGCGGTGTCGGGAGAGGGCGAGCTGGGCGAGTCTAGGTCTCTTGTCGCGGGCGGCGGGCGGGCAAGCTTTCTCTTCTTTGAGGAAGACGTCTTGACAGTGAGCTGCCCGGGCAGCTCGGGGGGAAACTGGGGGCGTCGGCGGATCGAGAGCGCGAGGTCGGAGTCGATGGAGGGAGACGTCGCATCAGACTGGCGTCGTGATGGTGATGGGATCATCAGCCAGCGGAAGAGAGCAGCAGGCAGGCATCACACATGGAGAGACGAATGGGCTGGACGGGTTGGAAGCAAAAGCCAGCAGCTGTGGAGGCGGCGGGAGGCGTTGGTCGGTGGGGCTGGCGTTGCTGGTGCGCGCTGCGGAGCGTGGCGTCACAGAAGCGGCAGCGCTGGCCTGGCCGTGATTCAGGGCTGCCCTCCACTGCGTCGAGGCAACACCGACCCTGCGTGATGGGGTTCGTTTCTCACCAACCGTGAAGCCGTTGTCGGTTTTCTTGCATTAATAGCCCCCGGAAACAGCTGGCAGAACGCGCTGTAGCTATTGCGAGTTTTTTTTCCCCAGCGCGAGAGTGCATGCATGAATGATGAATGAATCCAGGAGGTGTGAGCACTGTGCCGCCAGTGGCTAGGTACCTAGGGCTACTAATCCCCACAAGGCACCTCAGGGCAAATCTGTCCCAGCACAGGGCGGTCACTGGGTCAGCGCCCTGAAGACGCCAAGCTGCCAACGGCTTAATGAGGTGGATGTACTCGTACTCCGTACGGAGTATTCGCACTCCGTAATCCCTACTACTCGTAGTGCCCGGCCAGGGCTCGTCAGTCCAAATCGAGATACGGAGAGGGCAAGGGAATGGAAGGGGTCCATTGTCCCTCCCTTCTTTGGTTGACATGCTGACGGCCATGCACACGTCCCTTGCAAAAGGACTATGTGTGGATTCGAAAACACACACAGCAGCAACCTGAACATCCACCTTGTTCTCCTTTACAAGATGCAAAATGCACAGATGGCAGCTTCCTTTCCGTTCAAGCCCCGCCTCACAAAAACCCTTTCTACGAAGCGACGGCTGCAACGCCAGTGCTCTACGTCATGACTCGGACCCTGCAAGTGGATGAGAAAAGCCCTTGCCAAATTTCCATCTCTTTCTTCCCAAAGTATACGGACTACGACTAGGGCAATCGTCCTTCGTACCCCGTACCTAATGCATGTCATGTCCAGGCTGCCTGATGCACCAACTTCAGGAGTCACCAATCGTGTCATCCAAGGCAATAAGTAGACTACGCGGGCCATGCAGGCGGCTCTGTGCGCTTGCAGGACAGGCACAGTTGACTCATTTTGTCATCTTGCTATCTGACGACTGCCTTTTCTTGGCTCTAGGTGCTCGGCCACAGCTGTGCCAACGTGCTAAACACGCCCCGTCTCCGCAAACCATGAACCTTCTCTATAGGTAGGAGACACGAAGTACCCCTGACCGTAACGCAGATGCATCTCTATCAAGTCCTCTTCGTCGCCGATCCTTCTCTCCCTCGGGGGATGCTCGTGTAAAAACGCCAACGTCTATTCGGCCATCTTTCGTCTGCCCGCCAACACCAGTGTACACGCTCCATTGATAACAACAACACCTCTTTACCGCACGCGTTATAACTTTGCATCCGTCTCCTCAAACTCGCTCAGGTCCTTGACTGGTCTAGCTCCTAGGCTCGCCAGGAGACCGGCTTTGTATTGGCGGACGTCGATGATTTCTTGTGCAGCCGCAACAGCCGAGACCCCGTTCGTTGTCGCTCCAGGAACAGAGTCCTGTGTCGTTTGGCCCAGACCCAATTCCTTCGCTTTTGAAGTGATCGAGTCCCTCTTGCCATCGGGCAGCCTCAGCTCCTCCTTGAGGTAGTTGTCAAGGAGGTCCAGGCTCTGCCGCTTCTCTTGTGGGATGTCTTTCAGTTCCAAGGATTGCAGAAGATCGATGATCTTGAGGTCTAGTTCGCCAGCGCCACGGGCATGTAGATGGACAGATATGCGCGCTCGGCTGCTCGAGGACGGGCTAAAGAACTTGTTGTAAAACTCAATCATCTCAGGCTTGGTCAGCGGCTTAACGTTGACGGCATCAAGCTGGGCTGCGGAAACTGTTAGCATACATCTGCTCGCGCCGAGCCAGCCGTGTGGGTTACATACCTTGCTCGAAATCGTAGTACTCGTTGGAGATTTGCGTCCAGTGCCTGGACGTCTCTTGGTCGAGGTTCCTCAGCTTCTCCAGTCGCTTGACAATGAGACTCCGCTTGTGACCCTCAAAGTCAGCATCACTCATCTTCTCCAGGGTCTGGCCGAACTGTGTCAAAAAGGCTTCAATGCGCTTGTCCAGGTACTCCGGTGTCCTCTCGCTTTGCACCAGGAATCGGAAGCCGCAGGTAGTCGCAAAGTTTCGAATGCTCGAGAAGACAATGTATCCAAGCTGTTCCTTGGTTCTGAGTTGGTCAAACGCGGGCTCGTGAATCATCTGGTCCACCAGCAACGTCTTGGCGCGAGCGACGCGATCGCCTCTATCGCCGACGGAAAACCATGTCTCGATACAGTGGTTGACGTTTGCCGGGTCCTTGAGCGTCTTATTGAAGACGTAGTTGGACCCAGGTGGCAAGATGAGCGATCGGATGATGGGCCACTGAGAGCGAGGTAGAGTGCGAGGCTTGAGAGCCGACTCAACCATATCGGTCACCTTCAGGGCCTCGCCCTTGTACATGTTGCCATGCGCATACACCTCGATGTACAGCTGAGCCAGCATCTGCTTGTGAAACAGCCTGACGGCGTCGACGGTGATGTTCTGCAGCTCTGCCGCGAGCTCCTCCACCACATAGTCGCGCTCCGCATTTAGCCACGACATGATGTCGCCGACTTGTTGATAAGACGACTGCAGTTGCCAGTTCTCGTACCCACGGGTCAGGCGCTCCTTGACGATGTCGAATCGCTCGTCTTTGATGTCAAGGTCCCGCATGGTAACGGCGACCTGTTCCAACAAGACAGGGAGCTTGTCGTTGTATCCAGATATATCCAAAAAGAGGCCACGCGAGTCGAGTGACACGGTGTACTGCAAGCCAGCGAGCTCCGCGTCGTAAGAGTATTCCTCCAAGGCGTCTCGCACAAGCTCCGTGAATAGTCTTGCCTTGACGCTATTCTCGGCAGTGGCGAAAATGATGGGATTCTTCAGACTGACCATGACGTTGGCTCTCGGAACCCAGAACGTGTCGTCCTTCTTCCACCAGGTTCGGGCGTCCGAATCGTTTCGAAGGACGCGCGGAGCCAGTGCTGGCTCTGCAACTTCCTTCTTCTCCACCTCGAGCTTGTTTGGGATGAAGTTGTTCTTGTGTGGGAGGTGAAGCTCGGGGAGGCGTGCCGCAGCAGACAAAGCGATCGCCTGCGTCAATTGCGCCATCAGATCGCCCGGGACTTTTTCGTACCGATACTCCGTCCCGTACCACTTCTCCTTCTTATCCCAGTTGCCGGGGGAGTTTCGAGACACAATAACCATCCGCATGTTGTCGGGTCGGATCATGGACAAGGCATTCTCAATTAGTTTGGCGTCAAAAATGCGCAGTCGGCTCTGGCCACTCAACAGCCACTCGCGGGGCAAGGGCTTTTGCATGACGGAACTGGTCCTGCTCGTAAATCGGCTGGCGGGAGTCTTCTGCCTGAACTTGAAGTCCACGTCCGCCATCCCCTTTTGCTCGTCGAAGATCCACTCCTGTGGAGGAGCTTCACGTAGAAGCGAAACATATTGGAAGAAGATCTTTGCAATCTGCGGGTAGTTTTTCAAGCCCTAAACCCCATTCGTTAGCCCTGCATCTTATTTTCAGCTCTGGGAACGGCATACCTCTTCGGTCAGTCGGATCGAAACGTCAAATATACCGGGGGTCCCGGGGCAGACGGGGTATGCGCCGGCAGACAAGCTGTTGGCCCATCCTTTGCTCTTGATGTACGACATGACGCTGCCAGGACCCTCGTGGCCGATTAGATGGCTGATGTATCTGCTGGGTTGAGACTCGAACAGGGTCTCCTCATCGATGAAGGGGAAGATCAGGTTCAGCTCTCTCGAGTCCATGACGGGTTTCGCAAAGCACTGCGTGCCGAGGTCGACCGTACGGAGGGGCACGTCGTCTGTCCATCTGTTTGGCGGTAGCTTCTTGTTGACAATGGGAGAGAAGAGCTCCACGACCCATTTCTGGAGAACATCGAGAGGCTCGCGGCCAAGGACGACGAGCTTCATGCGATTGGCTGAGTAGTGCATGGCGTGGAACTCGATGAACTTGTCCCGCACATTGACGCCCTCGGATTCGGGCAGCGTCTTCAGGACCTCGAAGTTGCCGGTTGAGAAGTGGCAGTAGGGGTGTTTAGGGTTTGAGAGCGACTTCTCGAGCTGATGGAGTCGCCAGGTGTCGTTTTGCAAGTTCTTCTTGTTTTCAGAGTCGACGGCCCTCAGCTCCCGGTCGAGCGTGCTAGACAGGAACAAGGGCTCGATGAAGAACTGCGCAAAGCGGTCGAGGGCCTCGTGCAGAGGCGAGGGGTTAGTATCCGACGGGTCTTGGTCATTTGCCGGCTTGGCGGCCACGTCAAAGTAGTAATTGGTTGAGGTTGAGGCCGTGTAGGCGTTGGAGCTGCCAGAGTTGGCAGACAGGTACTGGCCGTACTCGTTTTCGATGGGGAACTTTTTGGTCCCCATGAATAGCAGCTACATGGTCGCCAATGTCAGTTTTCAATGGGAACGGAACCACACAGCCGCGGGGTGTGGGAGCTGCTCACATGCTCTACCGCGTGGGCCATGCCAGGCATGCCGTCTTCGTCACTGAAGTTTCCAACATTGACGTCGAGGGCAGCGCTGGCCTTGTCCGTCTCCGGATCGTGGACCAGCAGGACCTCGAGGTCGTTCTCGAGGCGGACCACACGGTAGTCGCGGTCGTCTAGCGACGGCTTCTCCAGGCGGTCTGTCAAGACGACGACGGGGGCCTGGCGACCCGGCGCCGACCCGAGCGGCTGAGAGGACGGCATTGTGCAGAGATGACGGTAGCCAGGCCACGGGGGGGGAGGCGGGTGGTTCGTAGGGCGCGGAGGGAGTGGCAGAGGGAAGACAGGCGGAGGCTGCGGCGGGCGACGACGACGTAAATACTTGTACACCGACGAGGGTCGGACCCGGGGCGCGTGAGCTCCGTGGTTCGCTGGCTCCTGCTCTGGCTCTGGCGCTGATGCTGGCGCTGGCGCTGGTGGGGGTGGGCGCAAGCCACTCGAGGGCGTCGAAGGTTGGGTCTGTGCGAACGATGCGGCTAGTGGACCAGAGATTTGGGAGAACGATCTGCTGGGGCTGGTCCTGGCTCTGCCGGTCGTGGTGGTCGCGGTGGAGGGCGAGGGCGAGGGCGAGGGCGAGGGCGAGGTGCTGGCGGACCCGGCTCTATTAGTAGTGGTGGTCGTAGTCCGAGTCGTGGTGTTGCTGGCCGTGAGAGCGAGTCGTGGCGTGCTGCCGTCGCAACGATGGAGCAGACGTGGTGCTGGTGCGTAATTCGGGGGCTCGACAAGCGACGAAACAAGCGGCGATGGTGCCAGCAGCAGGCGTTGACCGTGCGGACGTGTCTGCTTTATAGCCCGTAACATCGAGCACCACGCGCGCTCGCCGACTGTCCTCGGGTGGCCACGTAAGGTAACGTAGGCATGTAGGCACGGCAGGGAAGATACGGTGCGGTATGGGCTCTAGTTCGGTCTGGTGTCTCAAACGCAGTGAATGCTGGTGATGACGGACGGCAGCAAGTGATGGGACAGTGGCGGCAGCGGGCATTCATGGACGGATTGGATGGCGGTTTGTGGGTTCTTCAACTGCCTCCCGTAAGGTACTTCCATGCCTGTAAGCGGCAGCGCAGTGACTCTGTCCTCTACCTTACCTACCTAGGGCTGTCCAGTGTCACCCGACGTTGGCCGGGGCGCCAATGGAGGGTCAGCGCAGCGGATGCCACCCTCTGGGCACTGCCTTGCACTGCAGGCCAACAAACGGGGTCGGCTATGTTCCATCCAACAAGGAACGGATGGACACCTCGACTTGTTTGTTCCGTCCGTCCCTCAGACGCCTGTGCCAAACCAGGCACCGCCAGGTACCTCGCTGGAGCCCTACGACGGCGGCGGTCAGCGAGCGGCTACAGCGTGGATCCAATGTCGTGGCTCTCCTGCGACAGCCGTCACCAGCAGCTCTGGATGCATCCCGATTCATGGATATTGTCCGGGGTAGCTCATGCATGCAGGGCCAGCAACCCCCGACCTCCAATCTGCATTGGGCATTAATATATGACTTTGCATGCGACGGCTGTGGTGTTTCCACAAACGGCAGCGCTGCTTGCTGTGCATAAACACGCTCAGGTACCTTGGCTTGCCCTGCGGGAACAAAGATCACCGTAATAGAAAATAGGTAGTGTGGACTGTGAGTTTGACCCCTATCGCAACAGAAGAAATTCACATGCCGTGTAAGTTATTAACAATCATTGACGTCCTCTCGAACAATGACATTCCAGTTTCCCTGTGAGAAGGCCTGACCACGGACCCAACCACTAGCTGTACACATTTTAAGTATGTATTCAGCCCCATCAGCAATATAACCATAGGAGCCGAGCACAAATTCCTGGTTATTCTAAGGAGAAAAAGGTTTAGCTCTTGTTCGTCGAACTGGATTCGATAAAAGGCCACTGCACTTACGTCGTTGCACCACCAAATAGCAGATTTGAACGAACAGCTCACTCTGCCGCACTTGCCAGGGCCCGGCCCACTTCCAGGCCGGCCCTTTACGCCACGGAGGTGATCAACGCCGTCCCGTATCATCTCAACTTTAGCTTCATTCCAATGATAAACCCCGCTGGCGCAATCATGTTGGAAGAACGTCGTCACTCGTTCATCAAGGCTTTTGCTATCTTCCTTAGAAGTGCCCTCAATATAAGTCTCATGCCATTCAGGATTAATTTTGTTGATTTGAGCTTTGACCTGTTGAATAGTCCCATTGAATTTCATGGAAGGTTCTCCAGGGAAGACTTCAACGTCCCATTCGAGAATATCTACTCCATACTTATGAAGCGGAGCAGCAAGACCAAGAGCCTGTACATGCTATAATTAGCGCTGCCAGATATAATATAAGCTTAGTGCAAGTGTATTACCTGGTAGATAAGGAGTGGGAGTATGATTAGAGCCTTGAGAGTAGTCATTGTAAGTAAGGCGCTTGCTAAATTTTGTTTTAACAAGTCGGCGCCTTTATCTTGCTTTTATAAAGCTAAAGAAAAAGAGAAGAGCAAGATAGCGAGACATTGGGCCTTTATTAAGGCGCTCTGAGGCCTTTATAAAGCAGCTGCTCGGGGTCTTAGCCACTTTGTTAGAGCGCTAGTCCAGACCCCTGATCGGAAATGACACAACCATAAGAAGATGGAGGAAGACCAGGAGCTTTGATAGCATATAGACATATAAGGGGACATGCAGGGCCGCTAGACCAGATAGACCCTCATCCCTTCATAGTCTTATCTTGGTTTTCTTCCCATTTTTTAAATTGCTTTTATTGCCTCTTCCCGTTCTTTATCTCTTTGAATTACCATGTGAAAGTCTTGTTAGTCTGCTTGGGCAAGCACTGCCTTTTCTCTTACACGACGTCCCGTTGCTATCGGTATGTTTGTTCTCCCTCAACAAACCACTTACACGGGCCACATACACGGGTCTGGGCCCGGGCCCGAGCCCTGTCACTTTTGTTAGTAAGTTAGAGATAGAGTGCATCCCAACATACGCAGCATACAATGCAAGGTGAAGCAACAATGTAAGTCTCTGCCTTCCGGAGCCGGCCATACATTATGCAGTGACAAGCTCCCTGCCCAAACAGGAAGGGTTGGTCGCAGCATAGTAAGTTAGTTCGTCTGGGACGATAGTGACGAGTCGCTTTATGTATGTGGTTAAGCCCAAACAAAAGTAAATCAATCGATGCACGGAGGGCTCGCGGCACACGGCGCCACAAATGATGCTGGGCAAAAGAGTACGTAATAAACAGATCATTAATGTAGTTGCTTAGCCACGCATATAAAGGCAGGGCCATTCAGGCACAGCACGTACCTACATAGCGCGCTACTACGAGTTGCTAGGCTGCTAGCAGCAGGGCGCTGCAAGCGCTGCTAGGCTGCCTTATAAACAGATGTAATGTGCAGGCTCGGTACATAAAGCGCCGATGCTAGCAGATCTTTTATCTTTGATCTGCCCTACGCAGATCATATGTTCTAGTCGGTAATGGCTTATAAGTGGTATATCACGTAAACTACATAATATTAAAGAATCTCTAGTGCGTATGTATTATTCTTATGAATTTCTTGTTAATTAGGGTGTATAGCTAAACCGCGCACTGTGGGGCTTGTATCGTTTTGACCTTTGTGATCCTTGTGGGCTGTAGTTGGCCGCCGCACGGCAAGCCCACGGATACGGCTTTGGTCTGGGCAAACAGACGAAACAACCCTGCATGCTGGCCACTTATGCTGGCCATGCCGCCGTGCTCCATGCAATGCTGCAAACAGCACTCGCTGGTGGCAGCTGCTGTTACTTATCACCTTGGCACCTCAGCCAACCTGGAAGTCACTGCGCGCAGGCAGCAGCCCGGGCTTGTGGCATGTAGATGGCGATGCAAGGACCGATAACGGCTGCCCCTGGCCGTGCACAGACAGGCTGGAGTCGGTGAGCCCTCAGCGACCCCTGCGGGATCGATTGGCCGCGCATCGCCCGGATGCATCCTCGACACCACCCGCAACGGCTGTCTTGACTCTGGAGCGTCTGCAGCACGCACAGCGGTGCGTTGCGGCAACCTGGAACTCTCTCTGCATTGGGCGACGTGGACGCAGCACTTCGTACAGGCACCAATGCGTACCTCACTCTGCGTGCCAACCAGAGCAACTCGGAGGGAAACGAAACGGGATTCCGCCTGCCCTCCTCGCTTCCCTCTTCCCTTCGCCCTGTTCCACCGCATCGATGATGACATGGAGCTGCGCACCCGTGACGGACGCCAGCTGTGGTGTGGACTGTGGAGTCTCTCTCACTGTCGGCACGTCGTTGCCCTCGCCTCGCCTAACCTCGCCTCGCTGGTCCCCGCCCGGCGTCTCGGGACTTGGACCGACGACGGATACGGCATGGCCTACCATTGCCAGATGGCGTGAAACATGGATCTCAGCCGGACTGAGACTCAAGCCTCGCCTCGCCCATGCCGATGGGACGACGGGGCCAGCGACCCGGCCGGCTGGAGATTCCAGTCCAACGTTGCGAGTGCGAGCTCATCGACATGCGTACATGCCCTGCTTGTTCATCAGATAGGGTACAGGCATTTAACCCAGTCCTATGGAGAGGAGAGCGCGGAGCAGCCCGTACGGTTCATCCCAGTCCCACCCTCCCCGCCGCGGGCCCCATTCTCATGGGAGCTTCCGTTGGCGGTGCCGAGCAATATCGCCAGCACAAAAGTCCAGACATACATATGTAGGGACCTAGCGCACGGTATCTTGCGTACATAGTTGCACATGCAACCGACGACACAGCTCCAGTTGTCATATGCTCCAGATACGCACCGCCATAGGTCCCCTAGCCTGATGTAATCCGTGACATTGTCGGCCAAGATCCGGTGTCCTCGACGTCCTCCTTCACATGAAGCCCGGTGCCCAGGCCCCGTCACGTTGGGCGTGCCGCGAGCAAGACGCCACAACTGTCCGTGATATACCATGTGGCAGGAAATGGCCTCGTGCCACCATTGGCCTCGACCTGACGTCGGAGCAGGAAATGGGCGCGCCCAGAGGACCCTGAACCAGGCCGTTCCGAGACCAAACTGCCGGGCCTCGCACACATGGCACCCCAACAGCTCCCGCCGTTTGCTATCACATCGCAACCTCGGTCCATGGCACGTCATTCAACACGCCACTTTCGCTCTCTTGTTACAGACAAGCCCGACAGACAAACAACGTCACAGTTCGTCTTGGGGACAGAGCGAAAAAGCGGTCTCCTGTGCCCTTTGCCCGTGGCGGTCTGGACATGCAACCGGAAACCTGCAACCGGAAACCTGCAAGGGCGGCTCGTGTCATGGCCGAGTCATCACCAACCACCACGTTGACAGCTGTGCTGCGCTGTGCTGCTCCAACTATTCATGCAAAATGACGCCCCTTGGTCCCAAGCTCGGCATGCGCTAAGCATTCCCATCAAGGTTTGTGTGTGGCCAACTCGGGCCAAACGGGGACCAGGGCCCTTGTCGGCGTGCATCCCGGCCCATGTCAAGTGAGTGTGAGCGTGGGCTGCACGCACGCATCCGCAGATCGTGCCATTGAGTCGGGCTCCCATCTCATCTCGTCACGGCCCAACACTGCGAGACAACAGCCGGACAAGACGGGGCTGGCTGCCCGCTGCGACGAGTGGCCAAGAGCCTGCTTGGAAAGATGCTCCAAGGTTGATGTCGCGAGAATCCTCCGCCGGATATGCAACCCCCGGATCGCTGCATGTGCTGTGACGCTAGCACGGAGAATTTCACGAATTATTAATGCCATACTCGTCCTTTGCCTAAGACACGAGTACGAGTACGAGTAAGGAAACCAACGACGTTTGCTGAGTCGTCATTGGCCAACGGATGCAGCCTGCGTCCTGTCTCGTCCACCGAGGCGGCGTTCACGGTCACCGTCCCTTCACTGACAAGCAACTTCACCATTCAGGCCATCAAGGTGTCCCGGTCCTTGCCCATAATGCGGCATTAATATAGCTGTATGGCGTACGTATGTATTTCGTAAAACAGTGCCTCCTTCAACTCTCAACAAGAGGGCCTGGCCCAACAACGCAGCGCGTCGCTCCTAGTCCGAATGCGTGAGCCACCTTCGTCCCTGGCTGCTGCGTTGGTACGGAGTATGTACGTATGCCTCTTCCGCCAGTGCCACGGTGGACTCGAGCTGAACTGAAGGAAACACCACGGAACCCCGAACCCTGAGCCCCAGCCGCGTTGAAAATGCTGCCCGTGTCGTCGAGCCGATATTCTTCCCAGGCACCGAGAAAACGCTGACGGATGGGGCGGCACTCGCTAGCTCCTATGCAATATTACTTGATAGCCGGATTGACCTCGCGACCAAATGTCGCTGTTGGACCTGTCTAGCTTTCGATAAAACCAAGGAAGGGAACAGAATGGGCTCCTCCTTTCAACTACCGCTATACTCGTGCCCCTGACATTTCAGGCAGCTCATCATGGCGCCACTGGTTTTGCAGTCTCGAGTTGCGCGAGGGCTCGAGCGTACCCGGCCGAGACACCACATGAGCAAGTGAGCAGGGCATATCCGTATATGCAGAATGTGTCTTCGATGGTTCATCTCACTTGCACGAAGCCTGTCGGCAGATATGTCAATGGGCATTTCTGGTCGTCGCGCAGCAAACGAGCCAAAGTGGCATGGTTCACCCATGGAAGCAGAGGCGTCTGTGAACGCGGCGCGGCGCGTACAAATCCAGCGGATATTAGATCTCACTTGAGATCACAACGGGCCACGGCTCACGGGGAACGAAACTCCAGCTTCTGCCGGCTCACGATTTCCGCACCGATTGCCCAGAGCGTCGTTTCGGACAGTCCGACGCCTTGTGACCGGCTTGATGGCAGTTGTGGCAAGTGACGCCTTTGGCGTTTGTTGGCGAGCCGAAAGAGTTGTTGCCACCCGCAGAGATTGACACCAGCTGGGTCGGGCGGACATCCTTCTTCTTTCTCTTATCGCGGAACTCCTTGGCTCTGGCACCCTCCCCGCCGTGTCTTGATCGTGACTGCGAACGCGATCGATTCTGTGCCAGGGGCGAATCGGCAGCCTCGCTGGAGTGTCTGCTCTTACGCTTTCGCTTGGGCTCGTCGCTCTCGTCAGAAGACTGGTCGTCGGAATCGCCATCTGCAGATTCATGTTTCCGGTCCGACTTCTGCAACTCGGTTAGCTTCGCGGTTGGATGCTTGCGCATGTTGATCTAGACGTGCCTTGTTTCCTGTTTTCTCGACACGTTTTGTTGAAGTTCGGCCCTTGGCTGGTGCGTCTTCATTGTCCCCCGATTCGTCTGACGAGTCCATGTCGCCATAACCGACGTAGACGATGTTTAGCGACCGAGATGTTGTTTCCCCAGCCTTCGCCTTATCCAATGTATTGCTCAAGACCCAGTGCGTGTCGGCAGATGAGTGCGTTGCAAGCGCCGCTTGGCGGGTGGCTTCTTCGCCATCCAGCGCTGCCTGGATGAGGGCTTGGTCGATGTTGGCGTTAATTCGAGACTCCGCGAAAGAGCCCTTTAATTTTCGCTTCTTCGAAGAAGGTGCCTCTGAGTCGGGCGATCCTGCAGATGAAGCTGACGCGGCGGCTCTCTGCATGAACTTCATCGTCAAGAGCCTCGACGAGACTCCCTTTGGGGTTTCTGGAGCCATGGCTGGCGGTTGCGAAGATGGCAGTCCTTGATGGCCAAAATTCTGAGCAACTGCGAGCGCGTGTCGACGAGATGTTGGTGACTCTGCCCTTGCAGATCGTTTATAGCATCGGTGGAGGAATTGCGCGAGAGGGTGCAATGGTTTTCGCGCGAGAAGACTGGTTGTTCGTACGGATAGGGTCGAATGTTTTCTGTAGAAGCTTGCGCCCTTGTGCCAACTGTTTTGGTCTGCTCGGAGACACCTTAATCCGGTGGAGCCTCCGTATCCTCCGGCTGCTCCTCCCAACTTCAGACTTGAACAGCCAGCGTCTCCAACATCGAAACCAATCACCAGCCCGATTCACGACGGTCGCGTCATGGCAGCTTCTCAATTGAGGGCGATTGGCGCCTTTGCGCGCAACTTGCGCGCCTCTCAGCGGGCATTCAGCACCTCCAGCCGGTACCTCGAAGCTGCTGTGCCTGCCAACTCGAAGGCCGAAACCGCGGTCGAGGATGTCCAACCCAAGGAGATCAGCCAGGCGCCGAACCGAACAGATGTCTGGTCCCGAAGCCAGAAGTCACGATCCAAGGCCATGACCGGCCCTCGCTTCGAGCAAACAACCTTTGATCTGCAGGTAGGCATCGAGAGAGCGCAGGTGGCTCGGACGACGCTGATCAATGACAGCCCCAACCTCTGTCGGCCATGGAGCTGGTACACAAGCAGCCCGTCCGGTGGACGCACGACCGGATGGTTTCTTGCGATGGCGGTGGCGGCCCTGCCGGGCATCCCAGGATCTTCATCAACACTGACAAGCCCGAGATTACTGCCTGCAACTACTGCGGCCTGCCCTTTGTACGTCCAAGGCCACGCAGAGCCATGCTAATTGCTAAGACTAACGATACGGCAGGCCAACGAGCACCACAGAAAGCACCTCGAATCCCTCCCGGAGACCTCGTACCCGCTGTCATGATTCCGTCGAGATACTTGGGGAGGGGAGGAAGTCAGGTCGTCTATGGTCGCCTGCAATGGGGCGAACCGGCGGGTGATTGTGAAGCATCCCTGTACTAGTCTTGCGAATCTAGTCCAAATGAGAACCTCATGTACATATCGCATCAATCGATCGTGTGATCATCCTGACACCTTGGTTCACTGTTCCTCGACGCTGTGCTACGTACACATCTGACCCGCGCGCAAATTGTTTGCTCGGGTGATAAGGCATGAATATCATGCAGTGCCATAGTGTGTGTTTACAGGCCCTCAATGGCGATGCATGTAATGTGCACATGGTGCCTCGTGTTGTCGCCGTACGGCGGGCTGCCACTCTACGTTCAAAACACTTGCGACGATTATCAATGTCGAGCGCCTCTGTGGCTCGCTGGCTATCCACCGCTGTATTTCAAGCCCCACCCGTCCTACATCATTGAGCGTGGTGACCACATAATCATGTCTCAACCATCCAACAGCGTTTCTACCGCAACAACCATTGCCCTTATTCTCGTACTCTTCATCGCGCTATTCCCCGACCTATTCCACCTCATCTGGACCCTGCCCTTTAGCTTGCTCCCCTTCTCGCATTCAAACAAGCCGCCACCAAGCACCACTACCCTACAACCAGCAGCCATGTCGTGGTCCCAGAAGCAGTTCACTCTTCCGGCCAAATCCCGCGGCTCCTATCTCATCACCGACCAGGTCGTCTCTGCTTTGCCTGAGATCCGAAACTACAAGGTCGGCCTGCTGAACCTCTTCGTGCAACATACGAGCTGTGCGCTGAGCTTGAATGAGAACTGTACGCGATGCCAACCTGGTCCTCGTGTGCTGCAATATCAGCTGAACCATACCTGCAGGGGATGAAGACGTTAGGGCAGACATGAGCGATGCGCTGGACCGCATTGCTCCCGCCGAGGGCCCCAAGGGCGAAGCGCTGTATCGCCACGAGTAAGTCACAGACACCAAAGCCCGTGAGGCAGACTAACCAGCCCACTCTCCAACAGTGCCGAGGGCCCTGATGACATGCCTGTAAGTGTCGGGTACGTTTGCCATGGGGTAAGATCATATTGCTCACGATACTACCCAGGCTCACATCAAGTCCGCCTTGATCGGCGCCAGCGTCACGATTCCAATCAAGGACGGAAAACTGGTCTGTGGTCCCTGGTACTGGTTGGGATAAGTCCGTGATACTGACCATGCAAAAGGCTACGGGAACTTGGCAGGGTATCTGGTATTTGGAGTTTAGGGCCAGCAAGCATCAACGTCGAATCATGGCCACCATTCAAGGAGAGAAGGCGTAGAGTCTTGACAGCGATGGGTGTGCTGTCGCAACAGGCAAACCAGAAGAATCGAATACCTGTTTCGCTCTATGAGGCACATAGATTGTCCTCGCCTTACGCCTAACACCGTCGCCATGTATCCCAAACGCACCAATCTTGGTGATCACTGCGTCCCATTTTCCTCATTCTCGTTCATGTCTGTGTCATCACCCGCAAGAACCTTCGTCTTGGGCACGTATCCATCTGGAGCACCAGCGCCTGGCGTCATGGCCACCACGTTGCCGCTCTCGTCTACAAACTGAAAGTTGTATCGGCTGAGTATATGGGGGATGGCGGAGAGCTGCGGGCCGTACCGAGCAGTGTTGTCGTACAGCTCAAAGAGGGGCACAGCAAGAAGCTTCATGTTCTTGGGCACGCTCAGGACCTCTGTTTTGGTACAGACGGTTAGCGAGGGCTTTCAGGTTCCAACATGTAGTGGGAGCGTACTCGTCTTTGGCAAGTGAATGAAATAGAGCTTCTTGCACTCCTTGGGCCGCGTGACGTGCGCGGGGACGAACGGGTACATGAAGGTCTCGAAGTTTGGCCGCCACCATTGGGCAAGACACTCGCCGACCTCCCAGTCGCCAGCCTCTTCGCCTTCTCCGATCCTGCCAACCGGCGCCAGTCTCTCGTCGAGCCGTGACTTGAAGCCCTCAACTTCGTCGTCTTCGGGCCGCAGGTAGTCGCCTGGGAGCTTGAAGAATGCATTTGCTATCTGTAGCATCAGGATGTGCGGGTGGTTGTGCTCGTGGCAGACGAGGATGCCTTCGCAGGTGCGGCGCATGCCATGCTCGGCGAAGTGCTCCTCCAGACGCTTCAGGCGAGCGATGACGGACGGATCCTCCTCCGGTTGCGTTTCCTTGACGCCAAACGTGTAGTTTGAGAGGGGATACAAGGTCACCTTTTCGGGCTGTTTCGAGCTGAACGGCAGCGGAATGGTTGGCGGATTGCCCGATTGGAGGACCGCGGTGGGAATTGTCGACATGGTGGCTCGATGACGGCGGGCTCAATGACGCTATACGGCAGGTCGAATGCGGTCGAGCCGGGTTGTGCGAGCGCTCGAGAGGCTTGCAGAGTCGCAGGCGTGAGTTGTGTCCTGAAGTTGAGCTGACAGGGAGCTCAGGTGTGTCGCAGTAGCTGGCGACGGGCGAAATTCTGCGTACCTGAGCGGAGTGGCCCCAAGGGGCAGGCGGTGTTGGCTTGCCCCACACTGGCTCACGTCACCCAGCACCGGCGAGCCTCAGCTGAACTCAACCTCAGCACCTGAGCGGCTAGAACTGCGGTCGTACCTCTTTTGGTCTCTTAGAGTTCTTGTGATTGAATCGTTATGGCCAGCGTTGGCTGAAAACCCGACAGCCGTATTCAAAGAGATGGCAAGACTGCTGCAAGCACCAGCGGCGTAGCATTACGACCAGGTACTTTGTACCCTTGGCCCGCTGAGCAACACTGGGATAGAAGCTGGGCAACACTGAGAAGCTGGGCAACGCTGAGAAGCTGGGCAACGCTGAGAAGCTGGGCAACACTGGGAAGCTGGGCAAAACTGGGAACGGGGGCGTTTAATGGCATTCGTGCTTTGTACAGAGCCAAGGCTGTTGGTTGCAAACGCTGTTAGAATCGAGATACACTGTGGTTGCTCCATAGGTATTAGATGGCTGTATTCACCACGGGGCATAAGGTAAGGTAGGGGTGCAGTCGCAGTACGTATCCCATCTTCCCCAGATTCTTTGCTACCCTTTGTTAGAGCAGAGCATGGCAACGCCATTTTGGTGAGACACAGCCCTGAGGCGGCTCCCTGGGATCTCCATAAGATGGGGTTGCATCCATAGCTCGAGCTCTCACCAATCCCCGTCGTCCAGCTGGAGCGACGCTGATCGGGCGATGCCGTTGGAGGGGCACGGAGCCAAGGAGGGGGAGATGCAATCGCCAATGCACGTTCAACCCCACGTCGGACATCTTCCCTACTTCGTGGGCGGCTTGCCGCTGGCAGGTGTGATAAAGAGCTTGCATGAACCTAAGCTCTCGAGACGAGACGAACGATTGGAGACACCAGACACTTTGCGTGTGCAAATGCGAATGCCATGCCCGCAGCATCTCGGCTATCTCGCCAGGTTTCACTCTCCAAAATAGCACGGCGCCTTTGGCAGTTGGCGGAGCGCTACCTTTAAGGTGTCGATCGTGACCTCGCTCGCGTAAGTAAGGTAGCTGCCATTGACGGCGACTTGACCTGTTTGCCCAACAAAGACATCGCGCATCCGTGGCACAAAGGGTCACATGGCAGCACAGCCGTGCCGTGGGCCAGGGTGCCGGGACATGGGATATCCAGCTCCGAGGCGAATGCGGCAAGCCGAGACCACGGGTTTGCGCTCGTCGCCGACGTGAGGCTGTGGAAGCTCGTCACTTGCATGCTGATACAAGGGACATCCAGGGTATATGTGCGCTACCAAGCCTCCCACAGTGCCAGATTGGCGTCGGATATTTGCTCCCCATTTGGCGGTCTGCCAGCCCGCATCTCCGTGACCGGTGCGCATAGGAGCCTCGTCATCATTTGATCATCGCTCCTCAACCATCACTCACTCACGCATCAAGGCCAGACAAGTCGTTGGCCTCTACGGATAAGGTCGTGTTCCGTACGGACTACCTTGCCTACACATCCGCCTCGTCTTCCATTTCTTGTTGGCGGGGCCGCTAGAGACCCGCAAGCCCGCAACGCTGCTTGGAACCTCGCACCAACTGCGCCGTCGAAACCATCCTGTCCATCTGACTGACGCCTCCCATCCCGCCAGCCCCCAACCATTTAGCCTCGCCCGCCTTGACCCAGCAGGTCCTGACCGAGTTGCACCTCATCCGTCCATCGTGGCTCTCTTCCCACCTGCATAATAACTTGCGCCATGCGCATACCGAGGCGTCCTTAGGCCCTCTAACCTGCCTGCTTGCACGAGCTTGTCAGGCGCAATGGAGGCCAAGCTCCTCGACAGCTTGCATCACAGGCTCGGCGAACTCGAGCACCAGATCCAGGCCCGGCGTCGCGACCTCGTCGCCGATTTTCAGCACTACTACCGCGACCTTCTCCACGGCGTGCCTCCCGACACTGTCTCCAGCGTCCACCGAGCCCTTGCGGCGTCCCTTTCCGACTATCCCACACTGCGTCCCGAGCTCCAGGCGGCTGAGTCACAGCTGCCCGAGACCCCCAGACCGGCTGCATTCCAGCCATCAACGCCGTCTGCCGTCTCCGGAAGGGCCGAGGCCCCAGGAAGCCCACGCGAACGGGAGAACGAGCTTCGGGGTCTCTTCACGCCGACCTACCTGCCGCTGCTCGACAGCTCGCCGATCCTGCCCAGGCCAATCCTTGCCGGCCCCCTCGGCCCCGTGTCAGGCATCCTGCAGTCTACGCTGCTGCCTGAGATAGGCTCCCAAGGCATTGGACAAGGCCAAGTCGTGGGCATGGACGGGACGAAAGAGCAAGCCGGCAGGCAGGGCGATGCGCCCGACCAATGGCTTCCGCCGGCGCCGCCGTTCTCCGTTCCAACGTGGCCCAACAACAGCACACGTTCAATAGACGACACGAGATCCTCCGTTTCCTCGGATAAGAGCGATTCCAAGCCCACGAGAAGCGCGCTGCGACGGTCATCGAGCATATCCAAGCCTCCCCAGAGCCCTCGGAGAGTGCGGTTCGAGTTCATGGGCGCAGAGGTGCTGCCTACAGCCTCTCCTCAGCCGTCCGAGTTTATGGATCCTCGCCCCGTGTCGCCTGGCCCGAACGACGACGGCGGCGACGCTGCCTTTGACTCGAATCTCAGCGGCGACACAACGGAGGAAGAGCACGCACCCCCTCGCAAGGTCTCGTCTTCAGATGCCTTGCGGGCGCTCTCGAGAACCCCCTTGGAAGCAGGATCCGTCTGGACAGTTGTGAACGCAGATACGGACGACATTGCACCAGACCAACGAGGTCCGGTGGCCGATCAGAACGACATGCCGCCGTCTTCCGTTGTGGTCTCACGGACAATGCCGGAGAGTTCGAGGGCCAGCCAGAGGGAATCACTCGTGGAATATTCCGACAAGGAGCAGGTGGAAAACAGTGATGGCGACGATTCTTCTGATGACGGATTTTTGGCAATGACAAAAACGAGGTCGTCCAACAAGAAGCCGTTGCTTCCTCCAATGCCCCCGTCACCAATCAAACCCGCGCAAGACAGCGCGGCAACTTCAGCGGGCCAGACGAGTAAACAAGTACCTAATACCGACACGGCAGAGGAAGACAAGAGCCCTGCCCTTTCTGACGATGGAGGGCCAGAAGACGACGATGATATGTTTCACTTCGAAGCTGGAGGCTTGAGCGCTCCACCGAGACCGAGACCGAGGCCACCACCCAGGAAAGAAGAAGACCCCGAAGAGCCTGGGCCAAAGGATGGCGAATCAAATGCGCCGCCCGCGGATACAACAGAGAGCCAAATGAGCATATACGCAACGTCCCCGGCCGTCCACATTCGGCATTCATCAGGTTCAAGACCTTCGACCGTCAGGTTCCAGCCGGGGTCCCTTGGTTCATACAAGGGACGGCCGTTGATGATGCCAATCGTCCGAGATCCAGAGGTGCTCGAGCAGGCCAATGCCGTGGGACCATCCCAAATGCGCTTGGGTGGCGTGGATGACGAAACGGCCATGGCGGAGGGCTCGCTGCCCCGGTTCCCCCCCAGTATTCCGCTCAGCTTCAAGGAGCGATTCATGATGGAAGAAATGATGGAACAAGCGAAGTCGCGAAGGGACGAGAAGAAGGAGGGCAATCAGTAGGATTCTTTGGGTTCATGACCGGATTGGTCGGAGTTTGACATGGGCTTTCTCCGCATATGGTCCATCGGTACGGACATGGGGGTCTGGGCAGGAGGGCATATAAAGGCGTTGAAATAATGACAATGACGGAATCCACATAGCAACGGGACATGAGCTTGTGGCCAATGACTAGAGCATGATTTGATGTCGTCGTGGCGCCTGTGAATGGCTTCGTCACGAGCGTTGAGTGCGACATAGAGCCCGCTACAGGGCGATACTGCGAAGTATAATGGACGATAATGAAAACGATCTCTGAAATATCTTATAGTCCCCATTGACATTAAAGAGAAGCTACAGCAATGAGCTGCCTTGTCGCCTTCGCCGTCGAAAGGGGCGCGGCGCCCGCGTGGTACCGCTCTATCGAGGTTATGGCCTTACATGTTAGTGGATGTCCAGTGGATCGTTCGACTTGACTTTGGCACTACCGTCCGGAGCCTCCTCGTCTTCGCATCATCATTCTACGAGTCGCCACATTTGCACGACAACAAAACTGGGCAGCGCATGCGCCAACTCTAGCAATAATGGGTGGCCTCAATTTGGAAGTTTTCAAGGTAAGGCGCCTGGAGCTATGTGCGACTTGGAAATGGATAAATGCTCAAACGCTTGCGTGCGCAGTTCGGCATGTATGTCATGTTCCCCATCGGCATCATGTACTACTTCGGAACGAACCTCGACGACCGATTCTCCGTGCACAACTTCTGGCCCAAGCCAGAGGAGTGCAACAAGCTGCCCCGCGACAGAGACGAGGTCAAGGTCGAGTACGACCGTATCGTCGCGCGCCAGCGATTCCGCCAGGCGCAAATGCTCGAGGAGGAGCGCCAACGAGCCAAGCTGCAAGCAGCGCAGCACAACGAGAACGAGTCCTGAAGAATGCGACGGTGTATATTGAAAGAGGTGGAACTGCAAGTGTGTACGATTTTGAGATACTCGGCGGTGTCATCTGCGACACCATGCATGGGGCGGCGTTTGGATCTGGTACTAGGGAAAAAGCTTCACCTCTTCTCTTATGGAACACCTGTTGTACAAAAGGGAGCGCTGTTGGGTGTATTATACATCTATGTGGCTTTCTACCTTGTCCCATTCATCATCAGTGATGGTGCCTTGGCGGATGTTGGCAAACATGGCCTTGACTTCGGGATATTCTCTGAGGCCGGAGAAGAGAGCGTCCAGGGTCTCTGCCGACTGCTGCGAGTCCACGGAAACTCTGGTATCTTCGTTGGGCGCCCATATAATGTCGGACTCGAGCACTTCTAGTCCAAACCTGCTGGACAGCGCTTCCGTAATGGCCATTAGCGAGGGCGGCTGCGTCCACGCTAGGAAGCCACCGTCTGGCAGCTCCTCAATGTCTTCTGCACCATCGTGCTCGATTGCCTCATCCAGCACGTCCGACAGTGTTGGACCGCCGTCTTTGGGTTTAAAGGTTGCGCGCCCTCGCCTCGAGAAGTAGAATGCCGTTGAGCCGACCACGCCACCGCCCTTCTTCACCACAAACTTAAGGTCGTGCAACGTGCGCGTCTTGTTGTCCGTCTCGATGTCGGCAATTAGGGCAATGTTGGGTGGCATGAGGACCTCAAAGGTCATCGTCTCCAGCTGTGCGCCGGTCGCTGACCGTCCCTGGCCTCTGGCAATGGCGGCTTCCACCAACGCCTTGGGCACGCTCGCTGGCCAACCAGTTAGTAACTGGCAGATGGGCAACGCTGGTCAAGCCTGCTTTCTCAGGCAGTACCTTTGGTCGCCGCAGCTATTGTATTCGCCAATTGTGGGTTAAACTTGACATCTTCCCCGTACACTGCGCCACTGGTCAGATCATGTCGAGCTGGAGCTGGAGCGGTGGTGGCTGCCGACTTCGCGAGTACATGGCGATGAGCTTTGTGAATGCTGTGCGCTCAGACATCTTCTTCTTGTCCGTGACGGCCTTGATGTGCTTCGTCTTGGACCACTTGTTGTGTCCAGCGAGCGGCGCCGGCGTCGTCCCGAAGTATCGAAGGCATCGTTGGCAGATGGAGCTCGTGATCGATGAGCTGGGTCGAGGGGCCAGGGTGGAACGCGCCGACAGCGGCAGAGATGCTTTATGCATCGCCATGAAGAGGCAACGGCGCCAATTCAGGGCTGTAGAGAATCTGAACGGCCTTATGGCATTGGGGTAAAAGGCTGTGATGAAGCTTGAGCTCATCTCGAGTTGCGCCGGGTTAATAATATTCCCCCAGATGAGGCTATCCGTTCCCAGGGTCCACATGCTCCGTGATTGGCTGGTGCTGTCATTCCAGTCGTCAGTGCCAGCATAGCTCCCCGCCAACCCTCCAACATACTGCAACGGCCCCTATAGACCGCGGCGAGAGCAGTCGGGCAGACTACGCCAACAACAAACCCTCGATTCTCAGTCGGGGGCCATTTACGGCAGCGGGAGTCGTATACGATGGCGTTGAATCCAGAATCTGAGGCTCCCGCCGAACCGAGCGGCACGCAGCCTCCCGTCGAAACACCCGCCGAGCCCAAGACGAACACGCCGGAGCTCGATCTTCCCAAGCTGCAAGCCTTGCCAGCCGAGCAGCAAGAGCTCTTCCTGCTCACGTTTGTGTCAGGATTGAGCAAGCATGTTTTGGCGCTCTCCTCGGACGACTGCACGGCACAGCAGTTCTACCTGAAGCGAGAGATCTTCCAGATCATCAACCTTCCCTCGCCGCAACCGTCCCGAGTCATAAGGAACAACCTAGGGAAGTGCTTGGCGCACGTCTTCGGCAAAGGCGACCGGAAGCTGCTATTCGAGACCGTAAACGACTTGGTCGCGGTAGTCTCCGGGGCAAAATCGAAGTCGGATGGCGAAACTCGAGCGCGGCACGCCGCTGTAAGCCTCTTGGGGGATGTGTTTGCTGCAGCTGGCGACAGTGCGATTGGACTACACCAGCTCTCATGCGCAGCCTTGATAAAGGCCCTGAAGTCGTCGTCGGGCAATGCGGGGATGCGCGCGGCTTGCTTGACTGCCCTGGGAAAGATAGTGGCCATGGTTGAGGGCTCCATGGACGAGAGCATTTCGCGCGACGTTTGGAAGCAGGGCCGGAACTACGCTGCTAGCGACAAAGGCGCGCTCGTTGTTGTCGCGGCTTGTCGCTGTCTCGGAGCATTGGCGAAGCATACACCATACTTCCGCAACTCGGCCGACTTCGACAAGCTGGAATCCGCCGTGTTCAAGGCTGTGGAGTCGTCCTCCACCCAAGTTCGGCATGCTGCTGCAGACTGTTTCGCAGAGGCTCTTGTACAAGGGTATTCCGGGTCCGGGGCCGTTGACGGAGCGGCCGCAAAGAGCAAAAAGTCGAAAGCGAGACTGAAGCGCGTGTCGACCCATCCAGGAATCACGGAAGACGATGACGAGATTCCGTCACGTTCGGCAAGCCCAGCTCCTGGCGGCAAGCGAATGCAAGACCTTGCGTTGACACTACCGGACATGCTGAAGCTCTTGGCGAATCAGTATGTCAGGCCATCAGCCTCGAACCGGGCCCGAGCCGCCATCGGCGTCTGCTACGGGAAGCTGTTCCGCCGCTTGGGAGAGAAGATGGTCCAGGCCAACTATTTACGGATCGTGGAGAGCTTCACCGTCGACATACTTGGCCACACGACCGTCAGCAACAACCGTTACCGCCTTCTTATGTCGAGAAGAATTGTGGACACCGTCTTGCAAGACATAATCGGACGCAAGATTCTCGGGGAATCAGGACAGATCGCTGCGGCAGAGTCTCTGATTAACAGCATATTGAAGAACTACCCACAAGCATTGACCGAGCGATCTGAGCCCTCGAAGCATACTTTGATTGTCGCCTTGAATACTGTGGCTGCCCTCATCAAGTCGCTCGGCTCTGCTGCGAACAGCTTCGCAGAGTCATGCCGGGATGGATTGCTGCAGGTTCTTCAACACCCGAGCTATTCCGTTCAAGTCTTCGCCTCTTACTGCATGAAGACATTTGTTCTCGCATGCCCTCAGCAACTCCTGCCATGTCTTTCTGTCTGCATGAACAGCTTGACCCGGGAACTCTCATTGCTTGGAGGTGGCCGCAACTCGCCCAGACGATGCCTCGGCTTCGCACATGGCTTGGCAGCGACGCTCAGCGCAAGCCCGCTACGTCCCTTGCACGGATCCGTCGACATCAACAGTCGCGTTCTGACAATGGCCACCAACATGCTCAAGTCAAGCAGTCAATCGGAGCTGCGCGTCTCAAGCACGCAGATCCAGGTGGCATGGATCCTAATTGGCGGACTCATGTCTCTCGGTCCCAACTTTGTCAAGATTCACCTCTCACAGCTCCTACTGTTGTGGAAGAATGCCTTGCCCAAACCCCTCGCAAAGGATAACACATCAGCAAGGAGTCTGCTCGAAGCATCTTTCCTCACGCATGTTCGCGAATGTGCGCTGGGTTCCATTATGGCTTTCTTGCAGTTCAACAACCGCTTGCTGACGGTTGACGTTTCGAAACGAATCGCTGCTATGTTGCAAAGCACAACGGCCTTTTTGAGAGCTCTTCCGGCCAAGAAGATGACAGAAGACATCTCTCAGAGACTGACCCCGGCCCTTCAGTTGCAGGATCTAGATCTGATGGTGCAACGCCGGGTGTTGCAGTGCTACATCAAGCTAGTGAACTTGAGCCCGGCAGGTGGTAGCGAGGCTCTGTTACAGTCCAACCTGTTGACTCTCGCCATCTCTCTGTTCGCGGACCCCGAAAACTACACCCCGAACTCACTGAGTGCTTCGATAGCCAATGCCGCAGCCACGTTTGAGTCAATTTGGGAGGTTGGCGATAATACCGGCTTTGGAATCACTGGACTCGTGTCTGGATTCAAAGTCAGGAAGCTACCCGGTCAACACGACAGTTCGACGGAATTTGAAATGGAGATCGACAGTCCGGAAGATGCGATTGACAATCTTTTGCAATCGCCTGTTTGTGGCAGTCTGGAACATGATGCCTCAATGCTCTATCTTGGGAGTATGGACGAGAGCATCTCCATGATCCCCGACCCACCCGCCACCGAGGTCATCAACAACGCTATTCAGCTCTTTGCGTTCGCCTTCCCTCTTACGCCTGCAAAAGTTCAGGAAAGCGTTCTGGAACAGATTAGAACCTTTGCATCTGCAGGTTCTCTTCAGCGAGACCCCGGTCGGAAAGCAGCGATCAACGTCAATATCGCGGCAGCAATTCTGGCCAGCATGAGAGTCGCCGTCAAAGAGACTAGATCGCCACCAGGGAATGTGGCGAACCTCGCGGTGGAACGCCTGTTGCAGGACATTGTTAGGGACTTCGTCTTGGACCCAGACCAGTACGTGAGGAGTCTCGGATACGCCGCGGTTGCAAGACTTTGCAACATATATGGGAACGCGTTCACGAATCATGAGATCAAGTATCTCGTGGACACCATTGTGGGCAACCGTGAGCCCAGCGCCAGAGCCGGCTGCGCAATGGCCCTTGGCTCGATCCAAACCAAGGTCGGTGGCATGGCCGCCGGGTATCATTTGAAGACTATTCTTGGTATCCTCATGTCACTGTGCAACGACCCTCACCCGATGGTACACTATTGGGCTTTAGAGGCGTTGTCGCTGGCTTCAGATGCAGCTGGGCTTAGCTTTGCGGGCTATGTCCCTAGCACTCTGGGAATGCTCGCTCAGTTGTACGTTTCTGAGACCCACCATCCGGAGATCGGGTCAGCCATAACTATGAACCTCGAAATGGAACTACCAACGACAGCGGCCATCGCCAAATGTGTCGACTCTCTTATCAACGTCTTGGGGCCGGATCTTCAGGATGCCAACAAGTCTCGGGAGCTTATCTTTACTCTTGTCGACCAATTCCGAGAGGAGAGCGACATACTAGTCACAAGGGCCGCTTTGGGATGCCTAGAACATTTGTCTCTGTACGCTCCTGGCCAAATGCACTTTGCCGACTATGTTCGGCTCTTACAGAAGCATCTCTCTTCCGAAAACGCCACTCTTCGGGATGTGGCTGTGGACGGTCTCTACAACATTATGAAGAGGGAGCCACGGGATGTTCTTAGAGAAGCAGACGACGGCTTCGAAGAACAGCTATGGCTGGTGCTTGACACCATCCCGTTCCATGATGGTATTCGGAACATAATCCGAAACTGGATGCGTCAAACTTGTCTCAACGAAACAAGTGATTGGCTCCAAAGGTTTCAGGCGGTCCTCAGGATGACTAGATCGAAACCACAAGAAAAGGACGACATATCCAATTCCACGGGCGGTATGCCTGATTTGCAAGACGAAGAAGTAGCCGGGTTCGCAGCTGTGGCGGGTGCCACGAAGGAAAAAGACAATAATGCGCCCTCTGAAGCTGAGCCCCTGCGATGGCAGATTACGACATTTGCCATCAGTTGTATCAGCGACATCTTCGCCATCGTTGCTAAGGACGTTGCAGCAAACGGAGACTCTCAAGCGCAGACTGACTTGCAAAACAAAATAGCAGACGTCGTCCGCATGGCCTTTTCCGCTTCCACGTCCAATGTGCCGGAACTGCGCATCTGGGGCTTGAAGATCATTGGTGCAGTTCTCAAGATGTTTGGGAAGACGCCTGATCCAGACTTTGAGGAAGCGATGCTCCTGGAGCAGTATCAGGCGCAGATCAGCTCGGCGTTGACGCCGGCGTTTGCGGCAGATTCCTCTCCGGAATTGGCTTCTGAAGCCGTCAATGTCTGCGCCAGCTTCATCTCCACTGGCATCGTTACCGACGTGGATAGGATGGGTCGAATTCTCAAGACGCTTGTCAACGCCTTGGAGAACTTCTCCAAAGACAGCGACAATGCGGGCATCGGTGACTTGAAAGGGTTGAGCTCCAACGCTCAAGTCATGGTCAAGATATCAGTCTTTTCTGCCTGGGCGGAGCTTCAAGTTGCCAGCACGGAGCAGAAATACCTTTCAGAAGTTCTCAAGCCTCACATAGGAAGCCTGACCCCCCTATGGCTCGAGTCATTGCGTGAGTTTGCCAGACTCCGCTTCGAGCCGGACATATCTATGACATTGGGCCCACCGTCGCTTTCTGGCAGCCTCGACACGATATACGCCGCTTTGAACCGCGAGACCCTACTTCGATTCTACCAAGACTCGTGGCTCAAACTTGTGGACGCTATTGCAAGTCTCATTGAGCAGGACAGCGATTTCGTTTTCGACGCGCTGGACGGGAAAGACTCTCACGAGTCTGCTCCGAACGGCAACGGCAAGAGCCCGGCGATCAACTATCGCGATGAACCTGTGGCCTTCTTTTTCGTCCTCTTTGGCCTTGCCTTTGAAGCCCTTGCCATAAGACCTGGCCAAAGCGAGTCTCTGGTAACGCGGGAGCAGACTCTCGATATCCTCGAGGCCTTCAAGAGAATTCTGCACCCCAGCGTCTCGGGCCACGCTATTTACCGACCGGATGTCTTTTCTGAAACGATGGACCTGCTTGACCGTCTCGTCCTAACTGATGGGCTTCACATTCAAACCGTGATAGTGGATATCGCGAGGGCGCTCTGCGTAACGCATCCTTCGGCTCGGAGACAAGCATCCGACGAGGGCGATCTTTCCGAAGACATTGACCAGTTATTCGAGCTCACGAGGATCATTGTCCTTGTGCTCTCTGGTGTGCTGCCCAACCTCTCCGAGGGCAATCAGCCTGTGCGACATCAGATGAACGAAGAGGCCATCGTCCTCGTCCGTACCTCACTAGACGCGCTTGTGGACGCCGCCGAAGTCTTCCCGTCCATTATCAAAACCGATCTCCATGCCTGCATCGTCCACATCTTTGCCACGATCCTCGCCACCCCTGGCTGCCAGGAGTTGATCGTTCCGCAGTCGCTGGCAACGCTCAAACGGTTCGTTGCGGGGATGCCAAAGTCGGCCGACGATCAGTCGTCTGGCCACGTCCAGCTGCAGGGCTGTCTTCGACGGTTCCTGTCTATTTATCTGAATGCGCAGAAGCGGGAGGAGCCAACATCCCTGGCATGCGTCAAGAACTGCCTGCTGGCTACGACGATACTCTTCACGAGTGGGAAGAATCAGCTACCTGCTACGGAGCCTCTTGTTGCACGCTATCTGGACGAGGTCTTGGATTGCCTTAGCGATCGAATGGTACGTTCCATCTTCCCTGACGTTCAATGACGTGACCTGTATGGTTGACAGATACCTACCACAGACCGCCAAGATTGCAGCCAACTGCATCCGATCGCTGTTGCTGCAGCCGAACCCGACGGCAGCGGACTTGAGCATCACGCGCTACCTGTTCCCTCGCCTGGTGGCCTTTGTGACCAACGTGGAACCCGAGGACCCTGAGCGAGCCCGGTCCCTGCTAGCTCATACGCTGTGCCTCTATGTCGGATCGCTGCAGCAGGACCGAAGATCGACGGCCATGTCGCTGGTCATCCCGACCCTCATGACACGGGCAACTGGAGAAGGCGAGGAGGTGTACGGAGAAACGAGCGCGAGGCTATTGGAGCTGGCAGCAGTTGACCAGGGAACGTTCAGAGTGATTGTCGGCGCAATGAGCGGCAGCCAGAGGGCACTGCTTGAGGAGGTGATCCGATCGGGGCGGCAGGCTGCGGGCGGCTCGGATAAGGCCAATACCGGCGAGTCCGAGCAACCGACCATCACGTTGAAGATGGACTTTGGCGGTTAGGCCCAGATATACCATACACACGATTCGTCGAAGCGCTCGACGGCATCTCTCGCGCCGTCACACGAAGCCACACTGTCGATTCGGGCAGCACGATGCAGACTTCAGCCGCCAATGGGCTTCGCTGTAAGGGTGAGCAGCGGCTCAGATATGCACTCCGGCCCGGCATGCAAGTGTACGATTCTGGCCAACATGCAGAAATCATGCAGCGGAGCTTCCCCGGCTGTTGGCCAGCCATCCGATTTCCCCCAGTTGGGACATCAAAAAGGAAGCAAAAGGAAGGCCGTTTCGTGTTGCACGGCAGGTGGCTGTGCCTCATGCCCATTGTGGTGATAAGAGGGTTGGATCGACGGTGAAGGGGGAATCGAGTCATCATGATGGAGGGCATATGGTGGCTGCATGGCGTGGCGTGCGACACAAAAACAACGTTTGATAGAGGAGATTTATGAAAAGAAAATTGTAATTCGGATGAGCCGCCTGCAACGTCGCGGTGGGTGTCTGCCCTCTTTTGGGTATGCACGCTGACGATGATGACCTCGGGCGTTGCAGTCAAAGTGTCAAGTGCATGAAGGCTGGTTGGCCAAACCAAAGAGCAGTCCACTCCCAAGAAGCTTGTTAGGGTTGGCTGGCCGAGAGCCAGAAGAATTACCATTACACCTATCCCGTAGATGAGGCTCCGTCCGCGCTATCCCGCCATGTAGTCTACTCCTGAACCGGCTTTTGGGGTATCGGCCTCTATATGTAATAAAGATGCTGCGTCTTCCGGACTGTGCTTGCGCCCCTCTTCATACCCAGGGTGTAAGAAAATATCAAGCCCTCGCATGCGTTTTATCGTAACATGGTCGTCGCTGTAGAGTTAAGTTTCGCCTTGAAAGAATCGTGTGGTAGGCCAGCTAGCCCCACGGTCAGCCCCCCCCCCTTTTCCCCCCTTTTGTTACTTCGGCCTGTAGTTGGTCCCGTGCGCAATGACCGGGCCAGAGTATCTGGCATCCGTCTTGCTCCCGGCATCCTGCTGGGCTGGTGTCGGCCGTTTGTCGTTGGACTGGTGGCCCGTAAGCGCGGAACGACGAGAGTCCCTGGTGGTCCTGCCTTGCGCCTTGCTCCTGTCGCCTTCGTCCATAAGCCGAGCGTACACGACTCGATTCATAAAGACGCCTTGGTTCAGCACGTCGACGGCCCTCTTGGCGGCGGCGGCGCTCAGGAAGGTGATGTAGCCCGAGCCCCGGATGCGGCCCTTCTGATGGTCCATGGGGATGTCGATGCTGCACATGGCGGCGGCCCACTGCCCCAGACTGCCTCGCACCCACTTCTCTACGTCTCGGGGGCTGGCGGCGTGTTTCAGCGACAAGAGATGCACTTTGCAGCGCTCTTCCCTTGCGTGTGATAGTTTCCGGCTCGAGTCTGACGGCGTGGTGGCACTACCGGCCCGGGATGACGGCTTCGACGGTCTGGCACCAACTGCAGCCGGGCGCGAATACGCAGGGCTCGGGGACTGCTGGCTGTTGGAGAAGGCAGGGTTTAAAGGCTGGTCGTAGGATCGGTAGCCGGGTGTATAAGTCGAGCCGTACTGCCAGCCCCATCTGCTAATGCCGAAGGGGTCTGTCCCAAACTTATTTTGCAAGTCGTTTGGCCTCCAAAGGGGCTCTGGTGGCATCTCACGGTAGCCCATGACAGGGGCAGCATCTGCAGCGTAGGCCTTTTTTTGTTCTTTCTGAACCGCAGCATCGTTAGTCTCGGTCCATGGAAGAGAACAAGGGGCATGGCCGCACCCATACCTGATCACGAGTGGCGTGCTTCACCGGTAGCTTGCCTCTAGGCTTCGGCGGCGGATCATCAATGAGCTCCATGATCTTGATAGACTCGGTCCTGTTCTTGTCTAGGTAGAGGAGGAGTCGATTGTTGTATGCCGTTGTTTGAAGGTGTTCTACGCACTTCCCGTTAGCGCAGTGTTCACGAGAGACAGGGAGACATGCATCTGGGACTGCCTACGCAGTGCTCGCTCAAAGTTGTCCTTGCCGACGAGACGTATCCATCCAGACGTCGACTTCTGAAACACCTCGATGTGATCTACATCGCAACCCGCCTCTCGTAGCCAGTCCTTGAGGAGCTGCCATATGGTGCCAAACGGCAGCTAGTTCCAAGCAAAGTTAGAAATCTTTAATAATCTTGAACATCTCGAGAAGTGCCGGGCCGTCACTACGCACTCCGCCTAGTAGGATATAGTATATTCCGGTCTCATCACCTGGAGGGACGTCCTTCATGACCGTGTTATCGGGGGCTTCGTTGCGCGGCATCATGTAACTGTGTGTTGCCGCGAGGCAAACGGCCTACTCTTCTAGGCAAGGCCTCATGCGAGACGCTTAACCTGTTGCAGCGAGCGCCGGAGAGTCGTTTTTTATTTGAAAAGGAGTTTTCACCGTAGAGAAGGGAAATCTAATTATGTTGCCCAATAGACAGAAACGACTTGTAACGAATGTGTGTCCAGGGCCGACCCGGGGAGAACTGCCGCAGCACAAGTTTGGGAAAAGCAAAATGGCTTGGTGGCAAAGGCAGATGAACACCCTGGCCAAGAGGTCAACGGTGAAATACACCTTTATAGCTGGGCCTGGCAGATCCAGGCGGGCAGGGGAGCAGATGTACATCGGAAGCTGGGCCGAGCAAACGGCATCGAGAGGCTTCACTGCTTCTCATGCTGTCACCGCCAGAAAAGAGGCGAGTGCGCGCGGTGCTGAGGCACATTGTCGGCAGCTGGGCACATGCAGCGGCCGATGCCTGTGATCCACGTTCCGGGTAGCTGGGACTCCCAGCCGCAGCACGAGGACTCCGCAGCGTTCGTCAGGACTGAGTAGCTGGCGATGCCTACGGGTTCTTGTTGGTATGGCAGGGGCACCTAAACTTTGACGTCGAGTTGATTTGCAGTGACCAAGATCTCTGTTGGAATCTTCCTTCTGATGTCGCGGGCGATGAGTGCCAGCTCCGGCACATGGATCCTTGTGAATAACGAGCTCGAGGGTGGCGATGGGAGCCCAGGGTGTGTTTCTTCAAGGCACTATTGTCCAAGCCCGTCCCGTGCTGCGTTGTGACATGTCATATTATTTGCCGATGCTGGAGGGGTTGCACACGGCGTGGAAACGCCACCGAAAAACATCGGTCTGAGGGCATTGGGGTAGTATGAGCCGACTGAAAATGCAGCAGCATTCGGATTTGGCTGCCTCTCGGCATCAAGAGGTTGATGTAGGGAAGGGAAACCAGGTTGGTTAAGAGGACGTGTTATGCCACGCTTGTCGAGTGGCATAACAAGCGCGAGGAAAGGGGAAACAACCTTTGCTGAAAGTCGGCGCTTTACGCTCTTCGTCCAAACGTAACGCCACCATGTAACTTGGTGTATGAAACGACCGGGATTAGCTATAACGCGGTCCGCCGGTGAAGAAGGCTTGGTGCGGCCAACTCGGCTGACGAACCACGGCCTTGGGCCTCTGGGTAGTCCGTAGGCATGGCTCAGATCAATGTTGATGCAACAGAACGTCTGTTGTGCGCTTTATTGGTGGAGCAAGGTTCAAGCATTCCTGAATGAAAAGGTGTCATCCAGGGCTGATACATCCTCCACGTCAAGGATTACGGCTTGTACGGGTCTTCCCGTGGTCTCTCCATCCTCGCGCGCTGGTGATACGCCATCCCATTCGCCCCCGCCGTCGTCTTGCCATGGGTTTGGGCCGTCTTCTGCATCCGATAGCGAGAGCAGCATGTAACGCTCCGCATCAGCCAACAGCAGTTCCGGGTATTCGGTTTCGCGATTGATCCAGCTGACTCGAGGCTTGCCCACCGCCTTTACGGCCGGCAGATAATCCTCGGGACTGACCGACGTGGGTCCATTGGACACTGGATCCCATACAAACGATGCCCCACGACGGAAATCGTCTAGGCAAGTGACCAACAGCAGCTCTCGAGAGCTCGGATGCCAGCTGAAGCTAGCTTTGGAGTGAAATATAAGAACCGCCCTGAGTTCCGCGGCCGCTACATCCCAGATCCATATCGTGCCCGGCGACTCGTCGAGTCTTGTTGCCAGGAGCGTGGATGAGGCGTCGAACGCGGCGAGTGAACATCCCGGACTCACTGGTATTGTGATTTTGGCGTCCGGCGACGGTCCAGGGGGGGCAACCATTTGCGTCGCCCGGAGAAAGGAGTGAGTGGAGCGTCTTTCACTTGCGGCGCCAAGCTGCTCCTGCCACACCTTTGGGACATTCAGTGCCTGACTCGTTCAAGGATGTTTGATTTCACGTACCTGAAGGGTATCCCTGGGAACAATCGTGGAGGGATGCAGCAGACTCATCGTCTCCCTCCATGTTTGGGTGCTGAGGACTGCGACACCCCTGCTGTGATCGCCGATGGCACACAGCTCGGCGTTTGAACTGAGCTGGCACGTCTTGATCCCTGGCTCTAGGTCCGAATCCGCGCTCGAAGATTGGCCTTGTGAAAGGGTTGAAGCACCAATAGTTCGGAAGTGTTGGCCGTCGGGCGTGTAGAGAAATAGTCGGCGGCCCTGAGCTGGCGACTCCCACAAGAGCAGCCATTGTCCATCTCGGCTCCAGCTGAGACCCTGGCCGTCGATAGTCTCCGGGCACCAGGATATTTCAACTTGTCGAATGACTGGATCATGTATGCTGATGACATCCTTGCCGCCAACGCGGGTCAAGAATGCCAGGTGGCCAGTGCCTGGGCGGATGGAGAAGCCTCTCGACGCTGACGAAGGATGGTGAAACTTCGGGTTACCGATCTCAACAACCTTGGACGTGGAAAGATCGAGAATGGTGAGCTTCAACCCGAAAGCGGAACATGCCAGGACTTCGGTATCCCTGGCGCCGAAGTGGATCACGGGAGCCTTCCCGCCGGCAGAGGTAGGGTTGCGGATCGTAGCGTGGAATGACGAATCGACTGCCGAAAAGATCTGGATTTGATCGGCGGTAGAGACGAGGATCTTGGAGGAAGATGGAGCCCAGAGGAAGCCGGAGACAGGACCACTGAGCTCCGGAGGTAGCTTCACAACATTGACAAGTCGCAGAGTCGCAGTTGAGCGAATGCTTATAGCGGAGGAGCTCAGTGTTGCGACGAACCGGCCATCAGGACTTGGCGTGCATTGTGGCGACGCTGGCAAGGAAGAATCATCAGTCGAAGGGGTAAATCTCAGGAGGCAGAGGCTGCAGGGCATACACTTGAAGACTCGAGAGGTTTGCATCTCAAGTTGGTTGAAGCTGCCGGAGCTGCCTGAGAGATTAAGATAGATGAGGGTGAAGCAGTTGAGATTCCAGTAAATGCCGCCGGTTCCAATGAGATGTGACGCAAATATGGTCTCAACTTGCGCTAGGCCAGCTCTTATCGCCTTCAAATGAGGTGGAACTAGATGAGTTGTTTAGCGTCTTCGCTGAGTGCTGGTGGCGTGGCGATGGAGAAATAGGAGCGTAGGTACAGAGCAGGGCGCGGCGAGATGTGCATTGGGTATCGTTGGCCAAAATTCAGGCTGCACACGCATGAACTCGAAGATGTGAGCGTGGTGGTTGTGAGTTGTGAGTCTGAATGCGAATGTGAATGTGAATGTGGGGGTGTGTTTACTTGGATACCCCTTTAGGCTTAGCGCGAAGTGCGGTTGTCGCTCTTCGCCCAACTCCGGCAAGAGCGTCCCTACTCCCTACGGTGCGGAAGGCGCATCGGCGTCTGACGGAGCCTTCCACCTTCCTCCCATTGAATCCACGACCAGTAATTGGGCGTGGAAGTCCGATGACTCAGCCCCGCGACGTCGGGCGTCCATCGCCTCAAAAGAGACGGGTCACGCCCTTGTCACGGTGGTTTGTTGAACGATCCCATCCCAGTCCTTGACCTGCCCGTCGCCTGTCACCGCACGACATCTTCCACGACTGTTCAATCCCAGATGATTGTTGCTACCGCTGGGACTCAACATGGCTCCCGCGTAGGCGGCTGATCCTAGAATCTGCGTCGCAGACGACTCTCGCCACGCCAACGGCCCTGTGCCCGCATATCGTGGGGCATCCACCCGGAGCCAACATGCAGACGGCATCCCGTAGCCTGTTGGCCACGGCGCCCCGTTCTGGACGATGTCTTCGTCCCTTTGCCACCTCCCTGCCTCTGAGCTCGGGACGGAGATGTCTTGGGACAGCGGCCCTGGTTCACGGGAATCCCGCTGAGGTGGCGACGCCTCCTGATCCACCACCGCCGCAATCGCGTCGTGCCCGTGTGCGCGATGCGAAGCCCTTCTCCGAGTTCCTGACCGATACCTTTCACCGGCAGCATGATTACCTTCGCATCTCCGTTACAGAGCGGTGTAACTTACGCTGCATGTACTGCATGCCCGAGGAAGGGGTTCCGCTGTCCCCGAACAGGGAGCTGCTTACAACGCCCGAGATCGTGCTCCTGTCTTCCGTTTTCGTCTCCCAGGGCGTGACAAAGATCCGCTTGACCGGGGGCGAGCCGACGGTTCGGCGAGACATCCTGTCTTTGATGCAACAGATCGGTGCCTTGCGACCCCAAGGGTTGAAGGAGCTGTGCCTCACTACGAACGGCATCTCTCTCCACCGGAAGTTGGACAGCATGGTCGAGGCTGGGCTGACAGGTGTCAACCTCAGCCTTGACACCTTGGACCCTTGGCAGTTCCAGATTATGACTCGCCGAAAGGGGTTTGATGCCGTTCAAAAAAGCATTGACAGCATACTGGAGCTCAACAAGCTGGGCGCCGGCATCAAGCTGAAGATCAACTGTGTTGTCATGCGGGGAATCAACGACCGCGAAGTTGTTCCATTCGTCGAGATGACTCGTGAAAAAGACATCGAGGTCCGATTCATCGAGTACATGCCATTTGACGGCAACAAGTGGAGCAAGGGCAAAATGTTCAGCTACGCGGAAATGCTGGACTTGATTCGAGAAAAGTATCCGGAACTCCAGAAAGTACAGGACCACAAGAATGACACGAGCAAAACCTGGCATGTTCCCGGATTCGTCGGACGGATCGGCTTCATCACAAGCATGACGCACAACTTTTGCGGAACATGCAACCGGCTCCGCATTACGAGCGATGGGAACCTCAAGGTGTGGCTCTTTGGCAACGCCGAGGTATCGCTCCGAGATATACTGCGAAAGTCCAACAGCGGAGAGCCGATCGACGAGGAAGCCTTTGAGGCCATGAAGCAGATTGAAATGAATCGGCGGCAGGGCGCGGTGCCGTTGGAGCAGCCACTGGGAATGGCACCCAATGAAGCCGAACTACTCGGCGTTATCGGCATGGCAGTGAAGAGAAAGAAGGCCAAGCATGCTGGCATCGGGGAGCTGGAGCACATGAAGAATCGGCCCATGATCTTGATAGGTGGGTGAATGGATTTCCTTCTCTGACGACATGGCATGTGGGCGGCGTTTGCATCATCAGCGGTTATGACGATCTTTGGCTTGGGATACCAGTTAGGATAACGTGCTAAGTAGCAAATTGTAGATCCTCTTCCTGCATCCCTCATGGGTCCCATGCCAGTCGGACTACGACAAAGCATGGCTGGTGCTGGCTGGCCGTCTCAGCCTTGGTCGCGTGCTCAGCTCTTCGGCTTCCACGAGCACCATCGCCTGTTTTCGAGCTCCCGACGCCTAAAAAGGGACAAGGGTCAAGGACAAGAGGGGGAGAGCATCCGCCTCACTCATGTATCGGAGACGGGCTCGGCACGGATGGTGTCCATTTCAGAAAAGAGCGTGACGTCGCGCGTAGCGACAGCAGCGTGCACGGTCCGGTTCTCCGACGACACGGCCGTCAGGCTGATCAAGGACAACCAGATGAAGAAGGGTGACGTCTTGGGCGTGGCACGCGTGGCAGGGATCATGGCGGCGAAGCGGACGCCGGACCTGATCCCGCTATGTCATCCGATCGCCGTGTCGCACGTCAGGGTCGACCTGGAGCCGGCCGGCGCGGGGGCCGAGGGGTTGCCGGCGATCGAGATCCGGGCGACGGTGACGTGCGACGGCAAGACCGGGGTGGAGATGGAGGCGCTGACGGCGGCGTCGACGGCGGCGCTGACGGTCTACGACATGTGCAAGGCGGTGGACAAGGGCATGCGCATCGAGGGGCTACGGGTGGTGTTGAAGGACGGCGGGAAGAGTGGGCGGTGGGAGATGGAGTGAAGCGACACCGGTGTAAGCGAGGATGATACGGAGTAATGACATCAGAGTTCAAACACGAGGCTTTGGAGTCTGTTCTGAATCATGACGGCCGAGATAGAGTCTCTTAGCTTGTGGTACCGTCGGTCCGTCACCGGTGCGTAGTCGTCACGGGAGGGCTACCTTAGTTGAGGTGACGTCGGGAGCTTGTGCACACAGAGTTTGGCTACAGTACAAGAGTTGTGCCAACCACGGCGGATACTTTTTGTTGAAAACGACGATATCGATCAACGATCAACGGCAGCCTTTGCCGTGACATGGTTTTAATGCCTCGCTCGCTCTTACCATTGTCCTGCCGCTGCCACGAGCGCGAAGGCTGAAGCCAAGAAAACGGCGTTGCCGAACGGATCATCGGGCGGTGAGAAGCAGGAAACGGACGGTCGTCGATTCAGAGCAGCGATGGCGCTGTACGAGTAGCTGTAGGGGTCCAGGCTGGCAGCCCCCGCTCTCGCCCCCCCCTGCGACCAACCGGGGCGCCACGAACGGCAGAGCCCGCCAATCAGCGGCCGGCGATAAGAAAGCCGCGAGGCGGTGGCAGGATCCAAGTGGGGCTGGGGAGGCTTCGGGGGAGTGGAGAAGACCACTGAGGTTTCATTAGCAGCAAGGACGAACCGCCGTCCAGGCCTGCCAGGCCAGCACCTGGGTTTCTCTTGGGCTCTTGAGGAAGGAGGTTGTGGTTTGGCGGAGGATTTGCGAACTATTACTACTGGCACTTTTGCAGTCGGGGAGAGAAGGTGCAAGGAAGCATAACGGTTACTGGGGACCGCGCACAGTGTGCGGCGTCTGTGAGCCGGCAGACAATCTACGCATGACGGCATCGGCTTCGGGTGCACTGTTGGCTGCAGAAACGCAAGCAAGAGCCCACACGACTGATGCAGCGACCAACAACAGCCGCTGGGATGCGGTGCGCGGAGACCGTACGAGTATTATTACGGCGCCCAGCGACGGGGACCCCTGGTTCGCCGGGTCCCTCTCCTCCACCAGCTGCTGCTCGGCGGCGCTCCGGGCGCCTTGCGCACTGTGTGCGAGGCGCTGCCGTGGCCGCGACAGAGCCGCAACTGGGCACGGTCATTGCCGCTTTCGGCGGGCGATGGGCGGTGGCGCACAGTGGCCACTGGCCGCCACTGGCCGCCACCACCAAATCGTACAGTGCGAGTATGTACGACCGAGCACTCGCTAGCTGCGATGCCATCAAGTCGGTGGCTGCGAGTAGCCGCGCCCCTCCTCGTCCCTCACTCTCATATCACCTCCTCATTCCGTCTCTCATCGTCAACCTCCTCCTCTCACCGCATTCTTCGTCTACCGTCCTGACTGACACAGGTTCCAGTCAGCGCAGCAGCCGCAGCATCAACCGCCTGTGCACACGACCAAAACACGCTCGACGCACCCGACGCGTCCCGGGCCCCCGGTCTGGACCCCCCGGTCTCCAACAGCCTGGACTTGACTCGCATCGCCACCCGCTAAACCAATCCCCAAGTCGCCCGCCAATTGCCGCCACGCGATAGTCAGCTTGACTTCCAAACCGCTCCTATCCTCGGCTCGGCGCAACCGATAGAACAAAAGGGTCCCTCCTCCCTGCCGGGTCGGGTCTCCGTGCTCTACACACGCTCGCGCGACCTCCCCTCCTCAACTTCCCTCACCAGTCGGTCGACTCTGCCCTCTTCACGAACCCGAAGTCGTCGTCGATCCGAACCCTTGGACGACAAAGCACCACCATCCCCGCCGAAGCAGCCTCGCCTCGCCCGCCGTCGCCGTCAAAGCGCACACAGCGGCGCAGTACCACGACTTGATTCTTCCGGCTACCACCTCCCGCGAGCCCGAAGCTTGCCATGGCAGCCGATCTCATCATGCCCACGCTCCCCGGCGACCAGCAGCAGTCCCGGCACTTCTTGCCACCGAGTCGCCCGCTCCATAACAGATCCCAGTCCTACCATGTCTCCTCGGGGCCTCAGATCTCTCCCATCAGCATCTCCGATGCCGGCAGCAATCACGCAAATTCGACTCCTCCGTCGCCAAAGGGACACCATTCGCGCTTGGGTCGCCCGATGTACATGCCCGCAGTTCTGCGACCATGTGACGAGTTTCCCTCCAAGAAGATTGCCCGTTGCAAAACGACCGGTTCGTCGTCCGACTCCGACTCCGATTCCACCTTGCGCCGCGCCAACTCGAATATCATGGCCCTGGCCTCGCTCGGTGGTCTAGGCCACCGCTTGAGCCGTCGCTCCACTGGCGAGAGCGCCAAGACCTTGGACGGAGACTGGAACCTCGACTCTTTCCCCGAGGTGACGGCCTTGCCGACGCGAAAGCACTGGAAGGTGAGCCCAGGACCTTTTGCTCGAGATGTTGGGGATCTGTGTCTTGACGTCGGAAACGTCGGCGAGACAGCTTGTGCCTCCATTTCGCGCCAACTGCTTGTCCTTGCAATCGCTAACATGAATCGTAACCAGCCCGATCCCGAGTCTTCGATCTGCGATGACCCGACTTGCAAGCGCGGTTTTAGCTATTTCGTCCGACGACACCACTGCCGCAGGTGCGGGCACATCTTTTGCGACTGGCACTCGAGCTACGTCCTTCCACTCGATCAAGACGCCAACTTCAACCCGCGCGCTGGTCTTTCTCGGGCTTGCAACCATTGCTTCCAGGAGGTCAAGGTGTTGCATGGCAGGCACAATAGCCAGTCCTCCAGCTCCACGTCATCCGCGCCACACACGCCGTCGACCCCGATGACTGCTCGGCCTGCCGGTGCGACTCCGACGGCCCCTGGCGGCCCTGAAGTGGCTGCCAGCGTGCCACGGGACTGGAACTGGAGCACCTTCTAAAACGTTGACCTGGGGCGAACAAGACTGCAAAATGGGTGCCTCTTGTCTGGAGCAGCCGATAAGGCGACGGCGCCATCTCGGGTCTTTTTCGCCAGCTATACACAACCTGTCGCCCTCTAGATGCCTGCTTTCGCCCGTGGTATTTGCCCCTGGCAGCGGGCACAAACGATACGCCGAGCGGACCTAATTTGACGACTCATCGACACAACAACCGATATAGATATACTAGAATACGCACCCTTGGGTCGAAGTTCCTACTGGAACACCCACCCGGAAGAGTGCATCAGGGCTGAGTCTTACTTCACCAGCTTTTTAATCTTGCTTTCTCTCAAGGTCTCCTGGGCTGGATCTGCTGCTTGGTTTTGAGTCCCGTCTCTCTGAGCGGGCAGTTGGCGTTTGGTTACAGCGAGGAGTTTGGGGTCGGATACGAGCCAGATCTCTACGGAGACATATGTGGTGTGAATTTATTTTTTTCTGCATTTGGCTGAGATGGGACTTGGTATCTGCAACATGTCCAGAGCGACGTGTCTGCCACAGCGACGGGAATACCCCTGGATGAGATAGACTGCAGGATCCTAGTATTGGACTGTTTAATTATTGAAGCTACTACCTTAGTTTGCGCATTGCCGGTGACTTGATATCGACGAGTGGAGGTGCCACCACTCTCTCAGCGAGCCGCGAATCGAGACGGAAGTCAAAATTACAATTCTCCGAGCAAAAGCTCCCCGTTTCGCCATAGTGAGATCGCCACGCTACCTGCTACCGTACGTTTTCAACGGCACATGTACAAAAACTCCAAATTTCCGTCAGGCTTCCCCTCCCGTTCTCAATGAATGATGCCTGCCCCATGTAGCGACTTGTTCACTGATTCCTATTTTTCCACGCTCCCAGTCCCGTAGGCGGGTGGAAAGAGGTTCCAGCTCCGCGAACCACCCGTTTGACTATCCTCCGAGCAACTTCATCCCCGAGTCTACCGTTCGATGAATTATATCGTCGTCTATCCCACAAATCTCTTCACTTTTACCCCATCTTTAAGCCCTTCGCTTCGTCTTGCCGTTCGCCTTCTTGGGCGTGCGCTCCTCCTCGATAATCGCGCTGGCGGTGCCGTTGACATGGCCATTGACGTGTCCGTTGACCATGTTCTCGCCGCCGTACACTTCCCTCTCGACGCCACGGGCGGCATCCCAGCCGGCCTTCTCGGCCAGGGTCACGTTGCTCTCGCGACGGTTGGCCTTGCCGTTCATCTTTTGAGCGGCATTGCTGCGCTTCACGTAGCTGGCGATGAAGAAGCTGACGAAGAGGTAGGTGAGAGGAGCCAGGTACAGCACGTTGAGCCAGATGGCAAAGGTCTCGCTGCCAGTGCCGATGCAGGGCTGTGCGATGTAGGTCGTCTCGGTGGTGATGGTGGCCTCCTTGACGGAGCCAACGCCGGCGGCGGCACCATCCTGAACGGCAGTGCCGAAAATGAACTTCTTAAGTGAGTCTAGGGCACCGCCGGCGGTGGGCATCACAGAGTCCGCAGGGGGTGCCGGGAGATCGACCGGAGCCGAGGTGACGCTGGTGACGGTGATGGGGGCGATGTAGGTGACGAAGGAGTGCGCCATGGCGTACGACGCGCCAACCAGGAACTGGGTGATTTGCATCGTGGTCAGAGTGCGCTTGATACCCATGGGGACCTTGATCGAGAATGCAGTCAACGTGTAGTAGGTGTACTAGTAGAACGAGGAGTTAGCTCTTGTAAGGGAGCCAAGTACAACACCAGTAGCAGGGTTAGGACTCACCATCAGGGCGTGGATAAAGGAATTGACAAGGACAAACATCCAGATGGGAGCAGACATGTAGCGCATACCCGCCCACATACACATCATGGCGCCGGCGTGATGGTACGTCTGCAGCGTGGAGCTGTACTTGCCCTTGGCGAGGATGATGAAGGTGTCGAGGACCTCGTAGAACTTGCTCAAGTAGAAGATCCAGCCGTAGTAAGCGAGGCCCTCATTCCACATACGGCCCATCTGAGTGCTGCTGGGGCTGCCAGCGTCAATGCCGGCGGCCAGGGCGGCCGGGTCTGCGCTCGTCCACTGGGCAGACGTCTCGTTGAAGTAGATGGAGCTTCCCAGCCCAGCGGGGCCATGGAGGCGGCAGAAGCTGTCGGCAGTGGCAGCCAGGCCGCCCGGTCCCATGGGGTTCACGATGCTACGGCGCATGCCGCCGAGCATGCCCCAGAAAGTCCAAGCCGAGTAGACGGCGAGGAAGACGTTGTGCAGAACGACAAAGAGAGCAAAGGGGCGCGTCTTGCTGATGGCCCAGGGCTGCTTGTTGCGCGAGCGGTTGTACTTGTTCAGGGCCTTGGCCGAGACGGCGTAGAGCGCGGCAATCGTCAAGGGGACCCGGGGGTCGAGGGCGGCCGCGAAGACGTTGTCGGGGATGTTGAACGGCCGCATGATCGAGAGCGGCGTCGGGGCCGGGGGGAGAGGGGCGAGCTCGCCGCTGGGAGGGAAGCTGAAGAGGCTGGTGTCGGGCAGGGAGCCCATGATGCGAAGACCTGGGGCAGCCATTGCAGTGGTTGTAGTAGGTTATTCTCGACGTGAGAAACGGTATACCACGATTCGGTCGCGCAGTGCCCCTAGAGCGTGGCCAGTTGTCCGCGTTTGAGCCTCGTGACGGGTGTCGACGGCTCGTCGGGACAGTCTTGGAGCGGCACGAAAAGGTTGAAACTTGAAGCAGGGGTGGGAGTCGGTGTACTTGGTATGCCAACGTGAGGTCCGTGAGCCGGGCTGTCTGCAGTCGAAGACGGCGAACGGAGGAGCGGTTCCGGCGAGTCGGTGGCGCAGATTCGAGCTCAAGGGATTGGGCAAGGTGCTTCGTATGTATGTGTGAAAATTTGAAGCGGCAGGAAGATATTCGTGTCTCGGGGGGCAGAGCAGGTCGGCGAGAAGGAGCGAGTTGAAGCCTTGTGGCGGCGAGTTGAGTGCCAAGAGTCCAAGACAGCCACGGAGAGAGAACGGAAGTCGACGAGAAGCGGAAAGGCCGAGAAGCGGGAATGTCGATAAGCTGATTGCCCCCTGGAGATTTTGCCTACTCGTAGGTATGCAATAAAACCAGTGGAAAAGTGAAGCCCCGACGACAAGTGGGCGATTTATTCTTATTGCTGGCCCATAAGGTTGAATTTGGCTGTGTTGCTGCGTTTGCTTGCTCCGCAGCTCGGGAACGGCGTGGGGGGCGTGCCTCTATCGGCGGTACATGTTATCCAGCCCGTTTGAGCGGCTTCGTCACCCGAATGTTTGTTTTCGTCTTTCGTCTAGTCTTCCGGTTTATTATCACAGTATCTACGAGTATGGCAGCATCTCGCCATGCAGCATTGCATCGAGGCAAGGCATCTCTCCCGCGAGCAGGGCACGTCGAACGCCCTCTGATTGTCCCGTGCAAATGGTTGAGAGCTTACAGCCCCACGGCTTCCCTCGGCCCCCAACTATATCGGCAAGATGGCGAGGTGAAGCACCACGGGGGCGAAAGGAAAGGCTACGGATCAAGCTTGTGATTGAGTGTTATCTGCTCTATCGACAGATGGTGGTGGACGTCATGGCGTCTTTGCATCAGAGGGACAGCCTTTCTGAGTGCAGCCCCAGAGGTCCGGCATCACGGTGATGCACGTATTCATTCTTGTGGCGCGGCAGTCTGTGTCTGCCGCGGAATTGGCATCACCGGCAGCATCAATGTCGTGCAGTAGCAAACAAGATCCGAAAACAGCCATGATAGCTGTGCGTCACCAGACAAACAGGACAGTCAAGAAGCCTTTGCAGCCGTACTCGTATGTGTGCGTGAATGAGTCTCACACACCGACAGACGACGTCTGAAGTACAGGGGGTGTGCCTCAGCCAGGTCCCTGAGATCGCTAACCAGACATCCCGCATGCGCCGGGATCTCGCAGCCGCGACGTACCCCCATCGCGATAGCATATCCTGACACGGCAGTCGTAAAATACTATCAGGTCAGAGGTACCACTTCGGCAGCCCACGTCACTCCTGCAGGCGGGGCGCACGCGTCCCCATTGACATTTCCGACCTCTGGGCATTTTTTTGTTGGGGAGGCGCTAAACACCATCCGTCAGTCGCCTCCACCGGGTTTGTTCCAGCATCGTGTCGATTCGCGGCCAACCTGGGACAGGACTGGCGTGCCGGTATCCATGAGTAAGTAGCGGCAGTCCCCTTTTTGCACATGAAATTGGAGCTGCTAGCATGTGCAAAGTCGAGATCTATCGTTTCCTCCACCCCCAGATTCCCTGTATCCAAAACCATGCCTCACGTACGAGTAGTGTAGGAGAACAGCGTGAGCTTATATCTCCCCAAAAGTCCGGTTGGCCGCTGGAAACTGCCCAGAGCGTCCGTTCCCTGTCTCCCGCCCGTCCTACAAGCGTTAATACCCTGGGCGTCCCCGCTTCGCTCTCGCCTCTCCCTCCCCCCCCTCCAACCGAGGCTCAGCCCGCCCTGGGAGCACAGCAGCCAGCTGGGTTGGACCTGGACGTGACCCCTTCGGTCCTCAACAAAATCCATACCAGGCTTCCCGATGGGGACGGATACGCAGGTCGCAGAGAGACAAAGAGGCCCAAATCGCATCCAGCACGTCACTGAGATCTTCAAGTACATCGCCACGCCCGCTCTTCCCTGATTTTTCGCAAGTCTCATGCGCCGTGCTGCGCCATCTCGGGCCTTCGCCGCCGTCCGGCCGATGACCGGTCCCGACCGAGATGACATGCTCCTATCCCGTCTCCGGAGACCCGTCCCGGCTGCGACGGTATCTCTGCCGCTCCCCGGTCTACTTGTAATTTACAGACAAATTGCATCACCATCAATTTTTTGCATCAAGTCATTTCCCCGCTAGCCATACAGCACATATCACGAGTTACGGCATTGAAGACGTTTTACGTGTCGAATGAAGCTTTGTTGCTGTATACCAGGTGCTGATTAAAAGAAAATGCTCCTCCGAGTTCTCACTGAGACCATCTAGAGCTTACACAAGCACTCGACCGTACTTCGTACACTTCATGACATATCTTCTTCTGCATTTCTCCACCAGCGTTGCGAATGAGCGTCGTCGCACTCAGTTAAGCAAACCACTCGCCGTGGAGCCAGCGGTTGAGGAAGTCGAGAGACGCCTCTGGCTGATCCATGGGCGTCATGTGGCCGGCGCCATAGATCTGCATAAAGGTGAGGTTACTGGCAGTCTTGAACTGGCCATAATCCTTGGCCTTCTTGCCCGAGCCAATCTTGAGGCCCTGGCTCTTGGCCGCGGCGAAGTCCTTGTGGCCGGGCCACTCGAGCGCGTTGGTCCAGGCCTGGTTGCCGAGCCAGTTGCAGATGAAGTCGGCGTCGCCAGCGTAGATGAGAACCGGGACCTCCTCCAGAAGCTTGGGCACAACTCGGAAGTAGGGCTTCATCCAGTCACCGTTCATCAAGAAGTTGCGGTTGATGTCGAAGTTGCAGCTGTCGTAGCTGCTGACCTCAACGCCGAGCGCCTCAATGACCTCGGGCCTGTTCAGCCACTCCGAGATCCAGCCCAGAGCCTTGTAGCACAGGTTGCTGTTGTCCTCGCAGTCCATGCGGACATCGTAGACGTTGCGGCCAGTACGCTGGTAAGGACCCATGATGGCGTTGTTGCAGTAGATGCTGGCAGGCACACAGGTCCAGACGCTCTCAGAGTCGTAGCAAGACTTGATCAGGGACTGGCAGCGGGGGAGGGCATTGTCCATGGCACGGCACTCGCTCTCGCCGACGACAGCGGGGTAGCCACCATCGCCGCAGGCCATGGGGCGGTAGTACTCGTACTGAGTGTAGCCGTCGGTCAGGCCGTTGCCGACCATGATGCTCTTGAGGTTGATGTTGCGGTCCTTGTGGGACAGGATCTCAGAGGAGAAGACGGGGACGTAATGTCCGCCGTAAGACTCGCCAGCAATGTGAAAGTCCTGCTTGGCATACTCGGGGAACTGGTGGAAGAAGAGGGTAAGGAGGGCGTAGACGTCCTTGCCGGCAGCAACAGTGTTGCTGACGGATCCCTCGCCGTACGAGTAGCCGACGTTGACGGGCTGGTCCAGGAAGATGACTGACGCATTGGCGTTCCACGAGTAGGGGTTGTTGACAACCTCAATCTTCTTGTTGATGGAGGCCGGGCCGAGCTCAAGGAAGAGGCCAGTCAGGGAGGAGCAGCCAGGGCCGCCGTTGAGCCAGAGGACCACGGGGTCGTTGGCAGGGTCGTTGCGAGACTCGAAGAACCCTTAGCCGTCCAGTTAGCATCGCGTCATCGTGGCCCAGCTGACGCCAGAGACAGATAGGGATGAGGCTTACAGTAAAAGAGATGCTTGTCCTTCTCGTTGTCATCGAGGTAGCCGCTGTACTGCTTCACCTTGTCGACGCCGAGCTTCGCCGGATCGACCTTCTTGGCGCGCAGGCTGAAGTTGTCCAGCTTGCCGCCGACCTTGCGGCGACGCTCGCCGTTCTCGCCCTCGACCCACAGGGCCTGGACGTCGGCGCCGTGCACGACGTGATCCCACTTCTTGTCGGGGATGCGGGAGTGCTTCTTGGGCTTCGCGCCAATGGTCTGCTTCTTGAATGCCTCGACGGCCTCGGGCGCGAGCATGGCAATCTCCTCCCAGGCGGCCTTGGCCTCGGACGTAATCTCGCCAAAGGCCTCCTTGAGGGGCTTGGTCCACGAGTCGAAGTCGAGGTCGAAGCCGAAGTCGTTGAAGTCGACGAGAGGTTTGTTGGACGAGGCGCCACCGAGGACCTTCTGGTCCTGGTAACCGACGGCCGACGAGGCCGCGCCCAAAACGAGGGCAGAGGTTGACAGCCGCATGATGGCGATGCCGCTGCTGGCAGTGTGCGATGATGGTTTGAGGGGATGTGTTGATGGAGATGGGGAGAGGGATGGAGGAGAGAGAGGACGGAAGTGAGGAGAGGCGGGATGACGAGGCACGGAACCGACGTAATGGCAGCACAGCAGGCGCTACTGACTGAGACGCGGAGCTGCCCAGCAACAGCCTCACGGGGCGCTAACTCCGCGCAGGGTCGGGCTCTGGCACCGACCTGCCTGTTACGTCCGAGTTCACTAACATATTTGCCGCACATTGCAGCGTTTATCTCTTAGTGCTTCCCGCATGGTGGACCATGTCACAGCGCTGGAGCAGTCATGCGGATCCCGTACCCGGACCTCCAGCTCACCGGATACATGGCACCTTGAGAGCTATCGAAGCTGGTCTGCTGTGACCGGGTACGAACACTCCGTACAAAACGTCATCAGCCAACCAACCACGCCCCGCTGCATGCACCCAAAGGGAAAATGACGTCCTTTGGTCGTTAGTGGCACGAGCTCGTTGACGGCCAGCAGGTCGCACTCACGATCGCCAGTGTCGAACAGACAGTGTCTCGTCTAAGATCGAGGCCCGCAATTCCGTAGAGAGTCGCATGAACGGCTGGGCCATTTTCTGAGACAAACTTTGAGTATTAATAGCAACACAGCTCCGCGGGTTGAGCACGTGTATAGGTATTCAGCTCACTGTACGGACGTACTCAGCCGGACCCTCAGTGCAATAAATAGCTCCGTCAGACGCAACCTCAAGAAAGCTGGACTCTGTTGGTCTACTCTTTGATTGTCTACATGTCTAGTTACGAGCCGCCGCTCGCCGCAGCCTCCGGAGCCGCCTCCTTCTCTTTGGCCTTCTCGGCCTTCTTCTGCGCAATCTGCTGCTGCTTGAGCAGCTTCTTCATCTGGTTCTTGGTCATCTTGCCATCATCACCAGCCGCGGCGCCGTCCTCGTTGTCCTCTACAGACTTGGTCACAGGTACCACGAGATCCGCCCGCGGAACCCTAGGGTTACCCTTCCACTCCAACGGACGCGTAGACATGAACTCGCTCACGACGGCGTCTGTCACCTTGGACCGTCTGTCCTGAAAGGCGACGACGTAATTCTGGAGGTGTTCGATACACATTGCTTTCAGCTGCTAACGTGTTAGTGCCCTGCCACAAGCGACTTTCTAAAGATCACTTACCTCGCCAGTGAGCAGCTTGCCGCTGTTGTAATCGGCCTTGATCTTGGCCAGTTCCTCGTCGCTCTCCAGGAAGAACTGCAGGTATTGGTAGGAGACATCGACATCTGCATTGCCGCCCTTCTCACGGTGCTCTTCCACTGTCTCGCGGCCACCAGAAAAGGCATATCTGCTCCGGTATTAGCTTGAGGCGGTCCCCGTGTCGATGTACGTAGCTTACTTGTTGATCTTGGTCTTGACCTGCTTGGCAGTGTCGCTCAAGAAAATGGCCGATGTTTCGTCACTGGCCGACATCTTGGAGCCGGGTCCCTGGAGCGCATCCAGGAATCGCATGTGGATCAGGGACGGCTTCGCAAGGTGCAGCCCGGCGGCGCAGTCTCTCGTCAAGCGGAAGTACGGGTCCTGGTCGATGGCGCAAGGGATCAAACAGGGGATAGAAGCCGTCTTTGACTCGTCGCTTCCAAAGATGTGAGGGAACGAGGACGCAAAGGACGTTGCGCCCTGGATGCTAGCAAAGTGAATCTTGCCGATGTTTGAGCTGCCATCGAAGCCAAAGATGGCCTTGACGGTGTTGTACGTCACCCTCTTGGAGAAACGGACAATATTCTTGTAGAACGCGCCTCCCACGTATTCAAAGTCGGAGAAGATGAAGGTCTTTTTGGGATCAAAGCCGATGGAAATGATATCCTTGGCGTTTTTCCGGGTGTAGCCCATGACCTCGTCCACACTCCTCTTCTCTGAGAACAAGAACTTTTCATCTTTCCAACACGTTAGTGACAAAAGGTGAGTCGCAGGTAAGCTGGGGCCTCGAATACTGACCGTCTGTCAACATGATGATCAGGGGCACGTCCAAAACATCTTGCAGCCACCTAGAGATATCAGTCAGTCGGAATTCATGGGAGGTAGAGCGATATCACTTACTTGACAAAGTCAAAGACTTGAGTGTGGCCAATATGCATGCTGTCGCTGCTGGGCCCTCGTCCCGTGTAAAGGTAGAAGGGTTCATTCTGCCACCCTGTCAGACGCATTGCCCCAGTTTACGATCCGAATAGTTCCAGCACAAACCTTCTCATAGCGGTCCAGAATCAGCGTCATGTCCCGGTGGCTAAACACAATCTCGCGGCGCATAAACCTGTGTGGCTTGTGTCCCGTGACCCTCTCGAACCGCTCCAACAACGCATCGTCGATCCGGTTCGTGCCAAACTCCTCGACCAGTTTGCGGTAGTCGATGGCCTTGACCTTGCCGTCCTCGCCCACCTCGCCCGAGACCGACCACGGGTTGATGTCCTGCTTGGACGACCCTGCTGGCGGGGACGTGGCATCCTGCCCCGCGCCCGGAGGGGCTGCGGTTTCTGGTGCAGAGGCCATGGCGAGAGATGCGATGGTTCGGAGCCAGAGACTCGATAGGGACCCTGAAGAGTCAGAATTGGCCGCGGCAAAGTTCAGTCTCCAGAGAAATATGGGTGTCCCCGTCTGAGTGACTGAGTGTGTGTGATGATTCTGGTGACTCAACCGTCAAGCCTGGGTGAGGACTGGAAGGGGAAGGCGGGGCATGCCAAAGATTTCATGCAGTCCAGCGAAGTACTTCGTACTGATGGCGGGGTCACGAAAAGGCCCAGCCCAAGAGGTACCTGACCTCACCCCAGCCCGCAAACCAACAACCTCCCGGACGTCTATAAAGCCCGGACTCTGGACGCTCACGCATGCAACGACTACGACTTTACGACAGCCTACTTATTTAACGACCAGTTCCTTTCAGCCATCATGTCTCGCCAAATCAACCAGCCCTCCAACCAGATCAAGCTCACAAACGTCTCGCTCGTGCGCCTCAAGAAGGGCAAGAAGCGCTTCGAGATCGCGTGCTACAAGAACAAGGTCCTCGAGTGGCGCTCCGGCATCGAGTCGGACCTCGACAACGTCCTGCAGATCCCCAACGTCTTCCTCAACGTCTCCAAGGGCCAGACGGCCCCCAAGGAGGACATTGAGAAGGCGTTTGGCAAAGGCAAGTCGACCGATGATATCATCCTCGAGATCCTCAAAAAGGGCGAGCTGCAGGTCGGCGAGAAGGAGCGGGCGGCCCAGCTAGAGCGGGTGCACAACGAGGTCATCAGTATAGTGGCCAACAAACTCGTCGATCCACGCACAAAGAGGGTATACACGTCTAGCATGATCGAGAAGGCGCTGGATATGCTCAGCTCGCAGGCTCACAGCACGGACAAGGCCGTTGCGGACAAGGGCGCTGCAGACAAGGGCGCCGCAGACAAGAGCGCCACTGACAAGGACGCCACTGGGAGCGCTGAGGGAACACCGGCTGCCGCAGATGACGCTGAGACGAAGCCACGCTCAAAGGAGCCCAGCTGGACCGGCGTCGTGACCACAAAGAGCGCAAAGAGTCAGGCCCTGGAGGCCATGAAGGCCCTGATCGCTAACCAGCCCATCCCCGTCGCCCGCGCGAGGATGAGGCTGCGTGTGTCGTGCCCTACCAACATCCTCAAGCAATCCATCAAGTTCCACGGCAGCAAGGTAGCGTCCAAAGAGGAGGAAGGGGAACACAAGGCGCCGGGGACGGTCAAGGACAAGATTCTTGGATATGTGGAGCAGATCGAGAACCAAGACGTCGTGGCCTCGGAATGGGAAGTTGTGGGATTCGTCGAGCCCGGTGCGTTCAAGGCTTTGTCAGACTTCATTGCAAACGAGACCAGGGGCCAAGGGCGAGTGGAAGTATTGGACATGGCAGTTACGCATGAAGATTGAATCACAAGCACATGATACCCGCTGTTGACGAATGGTCCGTACCCCGTGGCTCCCATGTGTTCCTTGTTGGATACCTCGTGGACAACTCTGTAATTCAAGGACACCATCGCACATAAGCCCCGAGCTCTTTGGTTGAATGCTTTTGATTCATGACTCTGATCTAGAGTACAGCCCTAGCTGCAATATGCAGGAAAAAGCAATCCTCTCAAAATGCTCAGAAAGATGGAGTACCCAGCCGTCACGCCTGTCCACCCAATACCGTAACAATCATCCTCTTTAACCACCCTTCTTCTTGGACACACCGACAGTCCGGCCACGGCGGCCAGTGGTCTTGGTGTGCTGGCCACGAACACGGAGGCCCCAGTAGTGACGGAGACCACGGTGGGCGCGGATCTTCTTCAAGCGCTCCAAGTCCTCACGCAGCTTGGAGTCAACGCCGTTGGCCAAAATCTGCGAGTCCTTGCCGTCGACGATGTCGCGCTGCCTGTTGAGGAACCAGCCGGGGATCTTGTACTGGGTAGGGTTCTGGATGATGGTGACGATTCGCTCGAGCTCTTCGGTGGTGAGCTCACCAGCACTGTAAAAGCAACCTTGATTAGCCCCCTGTCCTCTTCCAAATTGCATCTTCTTGTGGTGTTCCATACCGCTTGTTCAGATCGACATCGGCCTTCTTGCAGACCAGGTTTGAGTATCGGCGACCGACACCCTTGATCTTGGTCAGGGCGTACATGACCTTTTGCTTGCCGTCAACATTGGTGTTCAGAAGACGCAAGATCTATTGAAAATGGTTAGCCCCAGGTCCCCGTTCGGTAGGTGCTTGGACAATGTCGAGATTCCGGCGCCGGCGGCGAGTCGTGTGCGCCAGCTCAGTCGCTGGAATCGAGGGTATCGTCAAGACGGGCGAGGGATGACTTACGAACTGGAAGTTCGTCTTCTCTCCCGAAACGAGCGACATGCTGGGCAACTGTAACGGTCGTTGCCGTGTGTTGCTCGTTGATGGTCGGTGGGATACGGTTGAAGGAGAGAGAGGCGGAGATTTCGCAGGCACTCGCTAAACGTGGTGGAATTTTCGAGCCTGTGGGGGCGCAAGTAGGGCAAAGTGTGGTGCCCACACCAACGCTGCATATCACGTGCAAAATTTCGTGACCAGGACTGCACGGATCGCGGTTTGCTCGGCGGCGCCCGAATATTTATCCGGTTGAGTGGGACAACCAATATTCTCCGTGATGGGCTCGGCCCGCCAAATTCTCTGCACACAGCTGGTCTGGATTGCCGACTGCGATTCACTCAGTAATCAGCTTTGGACACCGATTGACGGGTAGAAGTGCACTTCTCCACAACGTGGGAGCTGTCCTTACACGGATGCAAAGGCGCAAATGGCACAATCAACCCGCGCAGGGTTACGCCAAACCTTGCACGAGGCCTGGTTCCCATCATACGCAATGCCCAGCGGAGGAGACAGTTCCCAAACTGGCTAGAACCAGAAGCTTTTCGAGTGGAAAGCAAACGGTCATGGCGCCATAAATGGTGTATCCTTCTCAAAGCGAACTTGCGGTACTGGATCCGCCGTCTTTTGCCATTGCTCGGTCAGTCAGTATCAGGACTGGTCTTGAGCCGGATACCCATGCTACGGCACGGGTACGAGACAAGAAGAAACTCCAGACAACGTTTTTTGAGTACGAAACCTTCAGTGATATCACAAAATGGAGGCATTCGTAATTTATCTGTTGTTACATCGAATACGTTTCCCCTTCCCTGCGTCCCCGACAGCTTCAAATATCACTATAAACCTACCAATTGGTATTCGTCGTGGGTATCACCAACGTAAACGAGCCTCCATGGCATCAAGATGTTCTCAATGCCCTGTTCCAACATCTCCTCAGCTCCTGGGGGTCTCTGACGAACAGCTCCCCGTCTCTGTCAACTTTACGCCGACCCTTGGGGCTCCTGTAAATCGTCAGCCCCGAAGACTACTTGCCAGAGTCGTGTACGTACGCTTGCGGGCTGCGTCAGCCTGCCGGAGAGCAGACTCGAGAGGCCAGCACGCTCCATCTCGACGGTTAGAGAGGTGTTGCCCTTGACTTGCGCATGCGAGACCTGAATAGTCTTCAGACCCCGAATCTCCATGAGCTCATCCAGGCCGCTGATGTCTGAGAATCGGACATTGCGGAAGGAGCCGGGAAAGTAGCTTCTCATGAGCTGGGCCCGCGAGCTCAGGTAGGCGTAAGTCAATTTGGAGATGCTGATGGTCAGACTCTCCAGCCTCGGACACTTCCGCAGCATCTTGAACGCGTTTGCGTTCTCGTTGCCACACCAGTGGACAACAATGTGCCGGACATTTTCAAAAAAGGTCGTGTTGTTTGAAAGATGGTGGAAGAGTTCGCAGGTGCAGCGGAATCGAAAGGTTTTTTTGCGGAAAAAGATTCGACAAAACTCTTGGTTCAGCACAGTGCCCAGCAGAGTAGGCAGCGCTTTCATCTGGGCGGTCGAATAGGACAACGCTGTCCGGTCGATGGTCGGGCAGCTGCAGCTGCTCTTGTTGTTCGCGGGAACGATGACGGTCGTCCGAAAGACGTTTGTAATCATGAGATCCAGAATCTTGTCACGGATTTCCATGGGCAGTTTCATGAATGGAAACACTTCGACGGGGGGCCGTCTGTCTAGAGCGTCTGTCAGCGAGAAGAATGGCACGTCACAAGAGACATGCTGTCATGTCTCGGCTCGAAAGTCACACACCGGCAATCTCGAGAATCTCAGTGCACATTTCGATAATATCGACGCAGGTCTTCACCTCTGCTGGCTCGTTCTTGATGATGTTGGCGCACTTGGTGATGGTGTTGGCGAGCGCCGCTCTGCGCTGGGGGCTCAGGCGAACCAGCCGTCCCAGCTCGGTGGCATCGAGGCTTCCCGAATAGTACAGGTCCAGGTTGTGCAGCAAGGTCTGGATGTTCTTGGACAGCCCGTAACGCGTGGGCACAGCCTTGGACCTCAACGCATACCACGACTTGGAAGACATGGTGCGGGCTGCCCGTGGGTGGTCTTCGCGGTGGTGTTGCAGGGAGGAAGTCTCAGCAGCGGGCGAGCTATCGGTGATGTTGAAATAGGAAGCTTGGGGGTCAGCTCGCTCGTCAGGCAAGGTCTTGTGCAGTCGCAGGTGTCAAGGGGCGTGAGCTCGGCGCGACAGGTGCAGTGATCAAAACTGTTGACCAGACAGAGGCGAGCCGTTGTGACGTGCGGAGGCAGGGCGAGATTGCGTGAGCTGGACAAGACGCAGCACAGAGTCACCTTTGGTGTCTGGGGGAACTCGGAGCGGGTGCCTTGTCAGGCGTTCCATCTGTGCCTGTGCCTGTGCCTGTGCCTGTGCCTGTGCCTGGAACTCACGAGGCAAGTGCCAGCCGTTTGGCAATTGGCCACGTCCATCCCATCAGGGCAGGTTGCACAGCAGCTTCTGCCCGAGCTGCAGGAAGGAAAAGCTCTGTCGTCGTGACAAGCATAAAGCCAAAAGCATGTCAAACCTCTTCTCGGCGGTGGCACGACCATCAACGCACAGCTGCAGGGGACCTGGTGACAGTGATTCGGGGATGAGGGCCGTCGAGTCAAGGACTGACCGCCTCGACTGCGCCAAACAGTACCTTGGCTACAAGCCTGCATCACGTCGGCTTGCAGGATGCATCGGTAGAATGGGAGCGGCATCACACGTACGGGACCAACGAGGTAGGCAGGTACCTTGTGTCTTGTGGTTGAATATTATGGTAAATTCATTGTGCCGATCTGTGTCGGCAGGAACGCCCGCTCCAGGTGGTCTATGCCAACCCGTCTATGCCATGCCCATGCAAATAAAGCCTGTGCCTGTACCCAGGCCATGTCCAGTATATCGTATCCATCGTATCATGCATGCATGCACTGTGTATGTCCGTCGTCATGGCAGTGCGACCAGCGACAGTTACACACAGCGCCAGGCCGAGATTCAGTCGTCGGCGAGGTGACTGTGCGCGATGTGGTGTGATGTGGTGTTTGGTGGTGTGTGGTTGGAGGAGGTCCATTACCTCTTTCAGTTGTAGGGGCCAATCAGATGTATCGCTGCGTTTGCCCGCGTGCGTCTGCTGAAGGTTGTCGCAGTGGAGGCATTTGCACCGTTGTGAGCGCCCGTGCGAGGAGCGTTGATGTGCCCCACGAAGCCCGTTTCATTTGTCGTCGCCAGAGGAAGAAGTCGAGGCGCGATGATGATGGCGGTGGTGGTAACGTGGAAACGTTGTGGTGTTGAAGGCGGCGTGCGCTCGCCGTTTCATTGTCGGGCCGAGTTGCTTCTCGGCGTCTCCGCGAGAGAGAAAGCCGAAGGGGAGCTGACATCGCCTCCGTCGAAGTCAACGACGCTGCCGGGCCGCGTGCAGCATGGGCTCACACCACAAAAACTCAGCCGCTCGATCTGGCCGGGATTGCTTGCCCCGAAGGTCATGGTGAACTGGCCCAGCATCTCCTGGTGCTTGAGGTTTTGCAGCGTGAGCGGCCGCTGGCTGGGGTGGATCGGCTTCTTCCGGCCGCCCCTGGCCTTCTTCTGTTCCTTCTCCTTGCTCTTGTTCCTGTCGTTGTCCCGATCGCGGGAGCCAAAGGAGAAGACTTTTGAGAGCGTCGACGTTGTGGTTGCGGTCTTGTGCAGTGACGAGGTCTCGCTGGTTGTGGTGGTGGTGGTGTCACTGGTGTTGCTGGTGTTGCTGGTGTTGCTGTCCGTCTGCGAGATGGAATCCGACGAGTCGGACTTGCGCAGTGCGCGGCGGAAACGGTCTCGGATGGCCATTGCGTGTGTGGGTTATGTCTGTGTCGATGGCAATAGACGTCTGATCGAGGGGGAGAGATCAATTGCTAGTCGTGGAGGATGGAGAGCGCGAGAGATATATAGATCTGAGCCGGTCGGGCGAACAAGGAAGCGCCGCGGAGGGGCAGATCCGGGAGGCTTTAAGAGAGGGACAGGAAGGGGGGAGGCTCATCAAGGAACCCTCGCCGTTTCTCGCGCGCAACACGTAGTGGCGACCTCTTTTCGGGCCATTTGCGCTGGTAGTGGGTGGAGGCGCTGTGTGGAGTGCGGAGGACAGGCCGTTTGCAGTGGAGGCCCGCAGACTGGCCCAGCCCAGCTCCAGAAGGTCCTGACTCCTTGGGTGTCCCCCAACCCCCACCCCAACAAGCCTCACTGAACTGAGCCGAGCCCAGTTTTTCCTCTCCCCATCCATCCATCTTGCCATCCATCCATCCATCCAGCCATCGCTGCAGCACCCCAGCCCGGGGATCCCGCACGATGGACACGACGCGGAAATGCGAGCAGGTGCGCCCAAGGAGCCAGCCGGGACCACCGCCCTCTGGAGCCTCACATCGCTGCAGCCTGTTGTATGTACATGGGCCCAGCGCCTTCTAGCGCCACGGAAGCATCGTCAACCGCCGACGGCAACAACGAACGCCTCCGGAAAAATCTGCACGCAAACGCCGTCCATTCCCTTCCTCCGTTGGACCGTTTCTGCCGCCTTCGGGTAGATGCGCAGCGAGCAGGCGCCGTTATTTCCGGAACGGCCGTTACAGGCAGCGTCCCTCACCACCGGTGCCGTCGCCTGCTGCAGATTTGCCTTGGGACGCACTGACGATCATCAGCCAGGGACACCATCAGGGGACAGGCTGCAAACTGGCCGTGCTACAATCAATGCGTAAGGTAATAGAATGCGAAATTCCACCATGACTGAAATACGTGCAGACAAACAAGGATCCCGTGCGCATTGGACACGCCGAGGTCACGACGGTCAAGACGACGTACCCACCTCCTCCAGGCTGACACTTACAACGTAGCAGAGGCACAAAGTTGTGCCCGAGTCGCAATCACAGGCAAGAAAGAAAACAGAACGGGCTTGACGGGCTACGAGTACAGACTAGACGGAGTCTGCAAGTGGTCCAACCCAGATCCTGGTCCCCAAGCAAAAACGTGAGGCGCTTTTTGTGGTTCTAGACTACGGCCGACGTCACACCCCGGAAAGCCCGAAACCATGCCCGTCTCTGCCAGTCCCACGCAAACTCTCCCCGCCATTCCAGCGGAAACTCTCCAGCACCTGCATCGTTGAACGGGGAATCGGGGGACTTGCAGAGCATTTGAGCTGTCCAGTCATGACGACGACGTGCTGGCTGTGGAAGCAGGCATTGGGCGAATCTCATCATCGGACAAGATTTATCATTAGTCACGGCTCAAGTACGTACTCGCCCCCCAGAACGGTGGCAGTGCCGACTCCAATCCACCGAACACTCCGTCGACAACCCAAAACGAGCCTCGATTAGCCAGATCTACCACGCTGATGATCATCTCCCATGGTGACATTTCTTTCAGGAGCTGCATAGTCAGTGGCTGGATGCGTGGCAGCAAAGACAGCTTCTGAATTCTTCCAAATCTCAAGAGCCCTGACTTTGGTGCAGAGAACGAAGCTGCCTAAAACCATGACTTTTAACACTCAAATGTACGCGACAGAAGCCTCTTGCAGACTGGCATGGTACGTGCCCCAACTCGTCGGAATCAGGTTTGGCAAAGCCACCGGTACAAACGACAAGCATCGTGAAACCAAAATCGGTACGAAGTAGCAGGGACTCGGACGGGACATGTCCTAGCGAAGACGCCTGTTCCAGTGATAACAGACAAGTTCGCCACCATATCGCCAGGTGCAACCATGGGCGTGGCGCCCAGTTGGCCGGCTTCGTTTGTGAGAGTGCCTGCAACATACGCCAGTGGCCTGTTTGACTTGTTCACATCGAAGTTTCGGACCTTTGCTTGAGTTGAGCGCCCTTCTCCGGCGCCCTTCTCCGGCGCCCTTCTCCTGTCTCGGGTGTGTTACAACAAGCATCAGTAGAATTGCAACAAAGAAGAGACTTGGGATAGAGTGCGAGCAGTATTGTTCAAACTGCCTTGCTGTAGCCAAACCAACGTATGGATTCCGCCACCCTCTTTAGGTGCAGGAAACCAGTTCTCCACGTTAATACTGTTCCCTTCTTGAGTATCTCAAAGTGTTCATGGACGACGAGTTGGCATGTCGCTCCAGGGTAGTTACTGACGGCACCCGACTGGTAGAACCAATTTGAAGTTGTGGCGCAGGTCGTGGGCGCCACAACGGAACCTGGTTCTGGCTGCAGGAACGAGCCGCAGGCCGCTTCTTTCCGAAAGTACGGAGTACGAGTAGGCCGTACGGATACGAAGTACCTCGTACCCTGTCGTGCCAGCGCAACGCCACACGCGATTGGCCCCAGGCCCGTGACCTCAGCGGCGATCGCATCACGACACGGAGCCCAGACCAGGTCGCGTGGCAGCCCCTTCATCGCCCCCATGACGAGCCGGATCTCGACAGTGGTTGAACCATTGATGGCCCTCTCGCCGCCTGCTTGGCGCCCCTTCTCTCGACAGAGCTCTCTATCACGAACATGTCATATTCGCACGCTTACATGTATTGAGCACGTCTAGAGCTTACTGTACACCAGCTCGTGCCACCGTCCCCCGCCGAAGCTGCTGGATAGAACCGCCGGGATCAATCATCCATACTTTCACGGAGGAGCTTGGGACTGAGCAAGCTTTCTCCACGCTCATCATGGCCGCCTCGTCACAGTCCAAGGACGCCGAGGATCAAGCAGGACGACCGTCTCTCGCACAGCTGGATGACGTGTCACCGTCGAGGGCTGACAGTTCCCGGCTCCTCTGTGCGGAGCAGGACCGTGACCGGGTACACGAGAGTTCGCCTCTCCTCAACAGTAACGAATCCGACGATGATGGCTGTCGCAGTGGAGCCGCCGCCTCAGCGCGTGTCGACGAAACGCAGACGACCAAGAGCCTGTGGTACATGATCATGCTGACCATCAGCATCGGCGGCCTGCAGATCGCATGGTCGGTCGAGCTGTCCAACGGCTCACCCTACCTGCTGTCCCTCGGCCTCAGCAAGTCCCTGATGGCCCTCGTCTGGATCGCCGGCCCGCTCACCGGGACGTTGGTGGTGCCGTATGTCGGTATCCTGGGCGACAACTGCCGCCTCCCCTGGGGCAAGCGGAGGCCGTTCATGGTCGGCGGGACTGTTGCTACGATTCTTGGCTTGCTGTTCCTGGCCTGGGCGAAAGAGATTGTCGCCGGGATCCTGGGCATCTTTGGTGCCGATCCTGCGTCGAATGGGGTCAGGGTCGTCATCATCACGGCCGCCGTGATTGGCATCTACGTGCTCGACATTGCCATAAACACGGTCCAGGCGGCCATCCGAGCATTCATGGTCGACTGCGCGCCAGCCCACCAGCAAGAACTTGCCAACGCCATGGCCAGTCGCCTCACCGGAATCGGGAATATCGTCGGGTTCGTTGCCGGATACGTCAACCTCCCCGAACACCTCTGGTTTCTGGGCAACACGCAGTTTAAGATTCTTTGCGTGATTGCGTGTATTTCGCTGGGTCTCACAATTGCACTGAGCACCTGTATCATCCACGAGAGGGACCCTCGAATTGATGGGCCTCCGGCGAAGAAGACTCCCGGCATCGTGCCCTTCTTCTTTGGCATCTTCAAGTCCATCAAACGCCTTCCACCCCAGACTAAGCGAGTTTGCCAGGTCCAATTCTATGCCTGGGTTGGTTTCTTCCCACTCCTGTTCTATACATCGTCGTATATTGGCGAGATTTACGTGCAGCCGTATCTCGAAGACAACCCGAATATGACCCCGGACGAGCTCGAGGCATTATACGAGCAGGCAACGCGAATCGGAACTTTTGCTCTGCTGATAAATGCCATTGTCAGTCTACTGACCAACGTCTTCCTCCCCTTTTTCATCGCGCCGACGTTCGACAGCCGCCCAGTCTTCGCCGGTGCTCCGGATGAGACGGCTGCAGCATTCAAAGTCGCCGATAATGGAGAGCGCCGTCCCTTTCTAGAGTATCTGAGAATACCTGGATTTACCCTCAAGCGAGCATGGTTCGGTTCACTGGTGCTGTTTGCTGGAGCAATGTTCTGCACTCCTCTCGTTCGATCTGTCGAGGCTGCCACGGCTCTGATTGGAGTGGCGGGTGTTACGTGGGCCATGACTCTATGGGCACCGTGGGCCATTATTAGCGCTGAGATCAGTCGACGCGATGCTCTCCACCGAGCCAGGAAGCTCCAGGACATGAGCTCGTGTGGCGACGCCGAAACCGAGGCTACTTCACCCGTCGAGCACTCGCCGGATAACGATGCGGGACTGCAACACAATGCAGAAGGAAACGAGGAAGAAGTAGACCAAGCTGGCGTCATCTTGGGCATTCACAACATGGCCATTGCTGTCCCTCAGATTATCGCAACGGTGGGGTCGAGCATCATCTTTAAGATTTGGCAAAAGCCTCGCGGGACTCCTGGGGACCACAGCATCGCCATCGTGATGGCACTAGGCGGCGCCTTTGTTCTGGTTGCTTCGTTCATTGCTGCCAGAATCAGGGATGACACACCCACGCCAGGCGATGAGATTGTAGATGAGGAACGAGCAGAGTCCAACGAAAGCCCCTTGCCTGCATCAGCTACTCCCTACCAGAAACCCACGAAGTCCGGCTACCAGAGCCTGCCAGCGATCGGCCAGGAGGCGACGGGGCCATCGGGAAGCGGGAGGGGGGGCTCAGGAGAGGGAGAAGGGCGGTGATGTGACACCGGAGATCACGGTGGTTGGCGGGGTATTGTTTCTACTCGACTTGGAGGACCTGGATATCGGCAATGGACATGAGCATTTGGAGTACGTGATGGAGCAGTGCTTGTGGCCTATTGCATTGACACGGAAATGATATAGGCGTCTACATCGGAACACTCGCAAGAGCAGTATCGGGCAAGCCAGACGAGGCGCAATATGCATACCCTCAGGCCCCAAGGCCTTGATCGATAGCACTTATTTCTAAAGACAGAAGTTTCCCGTTTTCATTTCCACACCAACGTGTATCCGTCCACTGACTCTTCCAACGTTGGTCTCCCTCAACACTGCCGACACCTTCAACAAAGCTCTTATACAGTTCCTCTCTCTCTTTTTGGTTCAACTTCCAGCCATTTATAGACGCGCTTCGTGCCCCAACTTGAGCTCAGCTTGCACTGACGGCGCGGGAGTAGCGGAACACCGACCGATGTTGGTTATCGTCTCGCCGGGAATGGGGCCTCGCTGCGGGTCGTACGCGGTGACGCCGGCCCAGTAGAAGCACCACGAGGACGTGCCGTCGCAGTAGGCGTAGTCGCAGGCGATGGGCATGCTCACCGAGTGCGTGACGGCGGCGGCGGCGCGCGCGGCGTGGGGAGGCACCCATTCCGTCTGGGTGGGCATCTCGGAGCGTTTGGCATCGTCGTGGCCCGGAGGAGGGAGGACGGCCGCGAGGGAGGCGGCGGCGAAGAGGACGAGGGCCTTGAGAGACGGCATGGTTTTGTTCTGTGTTTTCTTGTTCTGGTAAGGATGTTGATGGCCCTTTAGGGATGGAACGCAGGTGTGTTTTGAAGATGGATTACGCTGCTTAACACCAAAGACGAGAGATGGCGAGCGTAGAGAAGGCGGAGGAGGAAGGAGCTCGGTGCCATCCCACATGGGCCCGGCTCGATGAGTGGTTTTATACTCGCAACGCGGGCTTGAATCACTGCATGTACGCATCCAGCTCTCACGGCATGAGGTACGTGCACCGCCTTGTCAGGCAACTCAGAACTGCCGCAGAGGGGGCGTATGATTCTCTCGCTGTGTGATTCAACGCAGCGGGGCGGAGGCCATGTCCGGCCGAGGGAGCTGCAATGCAGCGGGCAGCCACGCTCTCGGAAAGTTCTGTCAGCGCCCGGATCGCATCACAGCCCGCCCCATGCAGGCGCGTTGGTTCGCTGGGGCCTTGCAGGCGGCGCGCTGCCGGTGGCGAAGAAGAGGCGGGGGAGGGATGGTCGAGTGTCCGTGGACGAGTTTGCGCTTGTGCTCGGTGAGCCCACGGTCGGTGATGCGGAGGGCGGCGGCGGAGCTGGGCCATCTGACCTGGGAGGATCTGATCTCCCTGTGCGATTGTTGCATCTTGATCCCATGTATGAGGCCCGAAACGGGGATTGAGGGGGGAGGAGGACCGGTTCCTGTGTAGAGTTGGGGAGCTGGCGCTGGGATGTGAGAGCTGGACGTGAGATGATGCACGGGGCCGGACTGCGGCCGAGCCGGTTCGCACGACAGGCCTGGATGGATGGATGGATGGATGGATGGGGTTGTATTAATCGGAAACACCACGGCCTTTATTTTTGACCATCTTTCGTGCCGCTTTGCCACGCTGCTGCACAGGGACTGCCCTGCCTGCCCTGGCGGTCCTGTCCCGGGCCAACTGGCGAACTGCTCTTTTTCAGCCCGTCTCACTTACACGCATACCTTATGTAGGTACGGATACTCGTACATGTCCACACCGGTCACTCCCCGCCGGCACCGGCGCTCCGATACGCGGATGCCGGACGTCAAGTACGAGAAGAAGCCAGCTACTTTTGCATCATCTTGAGGCCCGCGCGGACCCAGATGGCCACCGCCAGGCCGACGCTCGCCTGCCACAGGCCGCTGCGCAGAAACGACAGCCGGCGGTTCTCCTGGAGGAAGACGTAGGTGGCGACGTAGGCGACGCGGGCGCCGAGGAAGCCGAGGGCCAGGACGTTGAGCTCGACGGGCTCGATGCCGGCCTGGTTGCCCGCGAGGACGCCGGCGGCGAAGAAGCCGAGCGTCTCGAAGCCGTTCTCCGAGGCGCTCTTGGCGCGGAGGATGCGCTGCTTGGTCTGTGCCATTGTGATGTGATGTGAGCTTGCATGCAATCCCAGCGCGGGTTTCTCTTGCTGGGTGCGGCCTACCGGCTTGTCGAGCGTCTCGGCCTTGGCCACGCTGTCGCGGAAGCCGCGCGGGTTGGCGTTGTCGTAGGCCTTGCCGGCCGAGGCCACCGAGTAGATGTGCGGCACGAGGCAGGTCGCGAAGAAGACGGCGGGGACCTGGATGGGTGCAGTCAGCGCCTTGCCCCGTACGAATACCTGTTGTCACGTCGCCGAGGGGCCGAAGCTACCGTAAACAGGGAGATGTTCTTGGTGAGGTCGATGCCGAGCGTGGAAGTCATGATGGGCGATTTGGCGGACGGATTGGGGTATGAACAGCTACGAATCGAGTGCGAGTAGTTTATGAGGACGAGGAGCCGAGGCTCCCAACATGCCCGGGAAAAGTGTCAGGCACCGTGGCCCGTTGGGTAAAGCTGGCCGTCGATGAGCTCATAGGCTATTAATTAATTACATCACGATCCCCAACTGGGCATGGCGTAGCGTGGGAGTGGGAGCGCCACCGAGGGAATGATGCGGGACGTGGCTTTGTTTGGGTTCAACAACAACGAGCTCCAGGGGAACAGCTGGTCATCGACTACATGCCATGAGCTTCGGCTGTTCTCATCCGTGACATTGCTGGCAGGTCCTTTGACGTTGCATGGAGGATGGAAATCTCACTGGCAGATGACCACGAGTATCTGAGCGAGACACGTCTTGGATTAAGATGGGAGCAATCCTGCGAACTACCCATTTCCGCTAGATGGTCGACCAGGGACTTTGCTTTGTGCCCCCAGGGCGAGTTGTGAGTGGCTGCGTCACACGTGTGAGTCGGCCCAGTGAGTGAGTGAGTGAGTGGGTGAACAACCAGTGCCTGTGCCTGAGGTGTCGGTGGATCACAACGCTCGACAGGTAGGTACGTACTCAGTTATGTACTTGCCACCAACTAGTAAGTTACCGAGATGATCAACTCAGACTCGTCTTCCCGTCACGTGTGCGATGCTGTACATACAAGGTCGACCTCGCACCAAGTGGCGCATCAAAGCACGGCACGACGACTACAAATGCGCTCGCGGCGCCGAGTGAAGCAAGCGCTTCTCGCACACGATCACAACACGCCCGGAAATGGAGAGAGAGGCTTCTTACGGGAAATCCTCCTCTTGCCACCGGTGGCAGGCCCCTACGAAAGTTCGGAGTCCTCCGGACCGACCTGAGCGGCAAGCCTGGGCTGTTGTACGCCGTTAAGCGACAGAATAGGAAATCGCCGAAGTTCGACGGGTGGTTACCTGCATGCTCTCTATGTGACTCACCTCCTGAGTTCTCTTCGGGAAGTGTTCGAGCAAGCTATCTTGCATTTTGTTGGTGCATGTACGGAGCGTCGCCGTGTCTAGCCAGTCTTCCACCTCGACTTATCTCTTCGACTGTACGAAGCTCTACGAAACTCTACGAACTCGACTTACATGCTCAACTCTGAAGCCCTCACGAAACAAAACACCCACAACTCGCCCACCATGAAGTCTACACTTCCCATCCTCGCCCTCGCTGGCTCCGCCGCCGCCGCCTTCACCGCCGTCCCCACCTCCACGCCCGCCTCCGAAGTCCTCCCCAAGACGGGCGACCTCCCGTCCAGCATCACCGGCGCCGCGTACACGTCCCTCGCGAGCGCCCTCCACAGCGTCGACGTCAAGTACCTCAACGCCGACCAGTACAGCACCGTCCTCTACGACATCTACTCGGCCGGCGCCAAGGCTAGCGACTCGGAGAAGGTGGTGCCGTCGCTCGTCATGTCGACGTGGGCCTGGGCTGAGATCACCGCCGCGCCGTGGTACGAAAAGAACATGCCCAAAGACGACAAGGCCTACGTGTCCAAGTACATGTCTGCATACCAGGAGGAGTACAAAAAGGCTGCTAGTGACGGTGGCAAGGGAGACAAGAAGGGCGCGGCGGGGAGGAACGATGCGTTTATGCTGTCTGTTGCTGGGGCTGTCGGTGCCGTCGTGGCCGTGGTGGCTTTGTAGACGTCATGAGCGGAGGTCTTGAACACGGCTGTTGATGGCATAATGTTGATATTCAACCTCGTCCGGTAATAGGGGTAGCATAAGGGGTACAGTCTACAACCACTAGCAGATGCTATAATGAATCAAACGCATCACGAAGCACCATTGCCAGGCCTGGACTTTTGAGAAAGTGCTCATGTCTATACAGCAGCAGCTGGTTTATATACAGCAGAAGTGGCTCGGCCAAGAGCCGACAGGCCATGTCCTTGAGAGAATCAAATACACATCATCAAAATGTCGGAGAAGAATGAAAGAAATGCAAAATGCCCGCAACGCCGTGTATCCCGCCACGGTTCCGTCTAAACCCCCCCCCCCCCCCAAAAAAAACAACGAAGGGAGCACGCGAGTCCTCCGCCCTGGGTATCTCATGCCGTCATTGGCCCCGTTTCCTCATCAAGACCAGCCTCGTGGCGTGCGGTGTGCTTAGGCCCTCCAGGGCTTGGGGACGGCAGTGCCGACCTTGCTCTGGTTCCCGGCAGCCGGCTGCTGGTAGACCTTGATGGAGTTGATCTCCCAGAAGGCGTCCTTGAAGTCGGCCGGGTTGTTGGCGACGTAGTCGTTGCAGGTGGCGGCCTTGGCGGAGCAGGTGGCGTCGGAGGCCCAGACGGAGGGGTTGCCGGCCCAGTCGCCGCAGAAGGTGGTGTCGAAGACGAGCTGGTTGTTGGCAAAGTGCGAGTCGATGTCGCAGCCCTGGCCGCCGAGGAAGCGGGCCGAGGGCGGGCCCCAGGAGGCTGGGTTAGGCCGGCCGCTGGCGATGTCGCGCGGGATGGCGGCGCGCTGGAAGAACCAGACGGCGATGTGGTCCGAGGTCCACTCGGTGGCGTAGACGCCGCCGCGGACGTCGTTGAAGCCGTCGCCGTAGTTCTGCACGTCGGCCGTCTGCTGGCCGCAGCCGCCGCTGGCGTTGCCGCTGCCGCAGTCAGCCGACTTGAGCATGGTCGAGGCGCGGGCGCCCGTGTTGGTCATGGAGCAGCCGGGGCCCGTGTGCAGGGTGACGGCGCCCGTGGCCTGGGTGTTGACGCCCTCGATGATGTCGATCTCGCCCGACGAGGGCCAGTTGGGGCCGAACATCCAGAAGGCGGGCCAGACGCCGCAGATGTTGCCGGGCATGTGGGCGATGTCGGCGAGGAAGAGGCCGTGGGTGAAGGACTTGTGCGAGGTGACGCGCACGGAGCGGCGGCCGTTGGGCGGGTTGGGCGTCTTGTAGTCGACGCCCATGATGATGCTGCCGTTGGTGCTGCCGTTGGACTGGCCGTAGCCGATAAGGGCCTGCTGCTGGGCCGTGGCGCGGTCGACGTACTCGACGAAGCCGCGCGTGGGGTCCTTTTCGGTGAAGAAGTCAAACGAGGTGAAGAAGTTGGTCATGTCGTAGGTCGTGCTGAGGGCGTACTGGGCCTGGGCCTGGGCCTGGGCCGGGGCCGGGGCGGCGAGCAGGGCGGCGGCCCCGAGGCCAAGGGCGAGACCAGAGACGTGCATGGTTGGTGTAGATGTCCTTCCGAGTGTTTTTGGATTCGAGATCTTGTCAAGTGTCCCGGAGATGCGTGAATCGTTTGTGAAGAGGCTGGGGTCCTGACCCGGAAAGGATTGTGTGAATCGCCGTGTGAACCGGTCACGACAGCGTCAAGTTGCTGAGTCTGCGTCGAGCAGGGCACCAAGGGAGCGAAAAACCGAAGCCGCGTCCGCCGTCACTGGAGAAGTGAAGGATGAAGAATGCAATGAACCAGAACTATCGCAAAGGGGACAGCTCGTGGTTGAAAGGAGAGGCTGCCGAAAGGGCGTGGCGGTATATATAAAGGGGCTGTCGCTGTCACCCGTCGAGGGCAAGGGAATGTCAAGAGGTTGGTAGGACGAGAAAGTCTATTCTCGACGGAAGAAGCAGAAAAAGGAGAGGCTGTTGTTGTTGGTGGAAAAGAAGAGGAAAAGAGACGAGGAGCGTTGCAACAATGGGTCGTGAATGCGAGGGGGCGCCGGCGGATGCTTGGCCGATACAATAGAGAGGGCGGTGGCTATTGTAATCCCGGGTCCCAACGCAGGCACGAACAAAAGATGAATGAGGCGAGGGGGTGAGGGCGATGAAAAGACCAGCGACCAGCTGCCGGAAGGATTGAACGGCAGTGAAAGCGACGACGACGACGACGACGACGACGGCGGTGGCAGTGAAAAGAAAGGAGAGCAGAGCTGACGGAGAGGCCAGGACAGACAGGGAAGGGTGAGGCAAAGAGACATGTCGGGGCCTCGCGGGGGAACGCAGACGTCTATATACGGCATTGTCTCTCCTTCCCCGTCGTCCCTTTCCCTTTTCCCTTTGCCGTTCTTCCTCGTCCTTTTCTTTTTTTTTCTGGGCCCTGCTCGATGCTACTGTACGAGTACCTACGTGAGAAAAAGCGCCCTTTGGCGGGGACCAGCCGTCGTCGTCGGCGCCTGCGATCCTGAGACCGTGGTGTCGTTGGGGGCCAGCCAATCAGCGGCCGCGCCGGGGGTGGTGGCGGTTGGCGCAGGCCGTGCCTGGCGCTGGCGCTGGGGACCAGCCCCTGAGGGTTGAAACCTTGACACCACCACCACCACCACCACCACCACCACCACCAACGCGTGGCCGTCTTCACTGGGTACTGCTCCAGTGCTGCTCGTCTAGTCGAGGCTGCTGAAACAGGCCGCCTCCAAACAGATGAGGCGTCGTTTCGTTTCCTCGGCGCGGCTGGGGGTCCTGTGGCCCCACGACGGGACGAGACTCGACGTCGCGGCATGGGGCGGGCGTGGCTGCGGTCGGCGCAGCGCGAGGTTGGTGAGCATAGCTTAACACCTGCTGATGACCCTGACAATAGCTAATACTCCGTATCTTACCTTGCCTGCTTCGACAAAGCATTCACCGCGCAGGCGCTCGAGCCCCGCCGTCGCTGCTGCGCTGACTTGCACGTCCATCCGCAACCGCCATCCACCATCCATCCACCATCCATCCATCCATCCACGCAACCCTCCCCTCCCACCCGTCCCCTGCGTCAAGCCACTCGACGATCGCTGCGTACCTGCAGCAAACATGTTTGCCGCCCATCCATCCGCTTTTGGCACTCCGAAGAGGCTCTTTTAACCGCGCAGGCCCACCGCCCCCCAACTCAGGCGCCCGCATCGGGCAGCTGGCCCCGGTGCCCAGCGCTTCAAAGGCATAACTTACGCATCTTCAAGCGCGTGCTTGGGGCTCTCCTTGACCGCCAGCAACGTCGGCGTTTCGCCCGAGCTCCTTTCTTGGCCCGCCCGGACTTCGATACCCTTACTGCTCGTCTCGTCTCGTCTTTATGCGCCCGGCCAAAGCGCTGGTGCGGTGGCGTGAGGGGGCCAGCGGCGCGTGTTGGCTGCATTCCGTTCCTGCAGCGTTAAAGGGGCACGCACCGCACGGCACAGCACAGGCTCGCTCTTACACGCGCCCAGGGAATCGTCGTCTCTCCACACAACCAACCCGACCCGACCCCAAGGGAGGAGTGGAGGCGGGCATGGCAGACTCAAGAGCCCCCATCTCTAAATCTGGCCCGAGGGCTTTTTCTTTATCCATCCATCGACTCGAGGTCCGCCCCGGCCGCCCGTTCTGAGACACCCGTCCGTGGCCGCCGTGCCGCGATCCCGCCATCGTCCAGTTCTCTTATCTTTCCCCGAGATAGATGCTGCTGCTTGCGACGACGACGACGACCACGACCACGACCACGACCGCTCCTCCTCCGCACAGCAGCCCAGTCATGCATTCCGGCTCGTCTCATCTTGTGCCCTCCCGCGTTTCAGCCAGAGCCGATATATTATCCCGTCCTTTCCCCGTCACCCCCGCGGAGCCCACTCCGCTTCTCCGTACCCTGCCCTCCATATTCCTGCAAACGAACCTCATCATACGAAGTACTGGCCAACCAACCAGCCCTCGCCCTCGAAACAGAACCCTCGGCGTGCCAGGCAGCCCTTGCTTTGCTCTGGACTCCTTGTCGTCCTCTGATACTACCGACTTACCAAGATCCCGGCACCCCCGGCACCGCAACCCCGTGTCCCCGTCGAAACAAGCTTCCCCCTTTGGAGATCCAGTCGGCAGATCATCCATGCCCGCCCCGGTGTGCTGAGCACAGACGAATCTGAATCTGCCTGACGGCCGCGCCGTTCATTTTCCCCTCCGGCCATTGACAGCCCAGGGACAGGCATCTCACTTCTTGCCCATGTCCCTCAGCTACTCCACCATCGGCACCCTTTGATCTCCGCCTACAAAGTACTTCGCACCAGTTCACCAGCTCCGTATGTCAGTCCGTTTCACGCTCGTGCAAGGTGCCAAAACCCGTAGTCAACAAGTGTCAATAAGGCCCAAAGACCCTTCTATTTCAGTAGTAGTATTCCAACACGTCCAAATCGTACACCCGGCGATTGAAGAAGAGAAGATAAAAAAAGACGACAAAAAATCGCTCGACACCTCTACACACTAAATCGCACAACGCCACTGGTGGGCCATATCAGAGGCCTCGATGCATCATGGGAAACCCTGTAGTTGTTGTAAATCCTCCCCTCACGCCGAACACCCCCCTTTTCCGTCCCTTCTTTCTCTCCTCCGCAAGCATGTGCCCTGAATCTCCGGGTCGTCGTGGGACGGACGCGCCCTCAATTCCTGGGGCTTCGAGCGTCAGGTAATGCGTATCCCATCCAACGTCGCGCTGTCGGTCGTATCATGTCAACGTTCAATACCAGGGGCCACCGTGCGCCAATGCCGTCGGGTTCGTCGTCTCGTCCGAGTGTGGTTTTTCCTCCACAAGTCGTTTTCCCCGTCACCAGCTCATCCAGCCATGCAGAAAGGGTATTTTACTCAAAAACAAAATCGAGGCAAAGGAAGCGGTTTGCCAAGCCGAGGACACCCTCGGCCAACAACAGCCTTGGTCAGTGCATCTTGTCGACAGCACAAAGCGGCCGTCGAAGAGCGTCGAATCAAAGCGTCTCGGTCAAGCACGGGCAATCCTCGCAGACTGCAAGGAATCGTCGGTCCCCCCACGGTTCGCGACATGCCCTTGCGCCGCAAGCGAGCTCGCAACTACAACTTGACCCACTTGCCCGTGAGCTTGAACCAGATGACGGCAATCAAGTCCTCCTTGAAGCGCTCCCACGGGTTCCGGTTGAGCCAGTAGCTGAACTGCCGGTAGTGGTACATTTCGCCCCAGCAGTCGCGGCCCCATTCGCAGCCGGCCATGTTGACCACGAAGTCGCGGTCGCGTTCGCTGTAGTGGTATCGAGTGTGGTTCCCGCCCTTGCCGTCGCCGCAGGCCGCCGGGGGGAAGCTGTTGATCATGCGCTGTGGCAGGAACCCCGTGTGCTGCCTGACCCAGGGCTGGCTCTCGTACAGCTGCTCCAGCGCATCCTGCTCCTTGTGCTCCCACTCCATGTGCTTCTGCTCATACGCCACGGGATCCCACCACACGTCCAGGAGCCGCTCGGTCCAGGCGCTGCGTCGCATGAGGAACGAGCCCAGGTTGAAGCCCGAGCAGTCCTGCGAGAGCAGCAGATTCACCGAGCCGACCTCTCCATCGCCGACGGGGCTCAGCGCGTCGGCGTCCAGATAGGGATCGCTGAAGGGATGGGTGAAGTTGAGGGGGTTGAAGTCGTTGATGTCGCGGTAAACGTGCCTGTCGAGGTGGTCGAAGATGTGGTCCTGCAGCGAGTAGGACGGCTCCATGACGAACGTGTTGAGGTCGAGCCACCAGAACCTGTGCCAAGTCAGCGATTGGTGCCTCGAGAGGGTCTGAGCGGCGTGTGCCCTTACCATTCGGCCTTGGGATACTTCCTCAGGGCGCTTCGCATGAAGTCGACCTTTTCCCAGCTCTCCCGCCACTCGTGCGCGTACTTTTTCTTGGTGCTCATGTCGACAATCTCCAAGTCGTATCCCCACCGCGTGGCGTACTGGCGCTTGTTCCGCACGCTGTCGCGCTCAATGGCCCATTCCCGGGCACCCTTCCACTCCATGACACCGCCGCCGACGTTGGCAGCTAATATAATGACAAACTTTTCGCCGCCGCCGCCCCATGACGCTCTCCGCCAGTGGTATACGAGGGCTAGTTAGTCGCCCTGGTCAGCTCGATTCTACCGCGGAGTTGTCGGTGAGCCCGACGAACGGGCGTGGGGGGTCGAGGACTCACGAGAATGGTAGAATATATATACACACAAGAGGGCGACAAGGCCAAAGAGCAGCCTCAACTTGAGTTTCCGTCCCATGCGCCCAAAGACGGACCGTATCCTCCCAACCCAGGGTATGTTCTGGCCGGGCCATTGGCCGCGACCCAGCTTTTCTTTCTCGGCGTAGCGGGAGTCGGAATTAGAGTTGTGGAATCGTGGCAGGCTGCTCGATATGCGGCGCATGTGACGCGTGAAGAAGCCCTGGTTATGGGTCGAAAAGGACGGGTAGCCATTGGGCCCGAGGTGCCTCATCTTGGCCGTGGACTCCCACTGCACGGGGCCGCCGCTGACGACTGCGGGACTATTCCTGCCGCTGTTGTTGATGTTGAGGCCAGGACTCGACCAGCCGCCGCCAGGGACTGGCGATGGGCTGCGAGATAAGGACATGGGATCGGCCGGGGTGCCTGTAAGAGGAGCACACGGGTTACGTTAGCCGACATGAAGAAAATGCTGCGCGACCACGGGAGGTGACGCAGGAACAAACAGATGTGGGGAGCGCAACGTACCGAGAATGGGTGACAGCGGAGCTTGATTGGCCTGCTGGGGACGAATTTCGAGAAAATTGCCAGATGGCTGCTCTTTGAGCGTCGGGTGCTGGCCAAGCGAGGAGCGCCTGCGGTGATGCGATCGCGCAGGCCGGTCGCTGAAGGAGCTCGAGGAGCCGGCCGCGAGCTTTGGGGACGCCAGATTGACTGGTATCGCGGATTGCGCACGCCTCGGGCTTCAATGGACGGGTGGACGGATTGACGGATTGATCGGCCGGAGGGACGCAGAGGCGAGAGATTGCAGTGTCGTGGACGAGGGGCGGTGGACGAGCCAAGAGAAGCGGCCTGAGAGCGACAGCTTCGCGAGCCTCTGCTCCCGGTTTCAAGTTGCTGCGTCGGTCGCGGTCGTGGCGAGGCGAGTTGTTGAGTAGAGTCGGGTCGAGTCGAGTCGAGTCGAGCTGAGTCGGGGCACACGACCAAAATGCCAAGAGGTGAGCCACAGAGTGAGAATAACCCTTTGTGTGGCCCCTTGGCAACAAGGGAGACGGGATGGCTTGTCTCCTCGCTCGCAATGTCGCAGGAGCGGGAAAAAAAACGTGGGACGAACTCGATCCACGGGGCGCGCGCAGGAGTAGCAGCTGCCGGGGGCACGATGCGCAGAAACGGGCGAGCGGGCGCCGCACAGCGACTGTGCAGGGAGCCAAGAGGACGGCGGCGGCGGTGGTGAGTCGTGACGACGAGGAACGAGGCTCGTACGCGGGCGGGTTCAGCTTCCCGGTGGTTTGACGCAAAGATGCGAGACGCAGGCGGCGATTGCGGCGAGAGCCTGGGTGGAGGCGACTTGTTGCAAGGTCAGCAACCCAAGGTAACCCGTTTAGCGAAGACCAACAATTGGCAAGACACGGAGACAGGAGGTGTGTGTGGTTGGCTGGGCGCGCCGCACTTGGGAGGGTGGGCGCGAGACGACACTACGCTGTAGAATTTCCCGGCTCGTATCTGCGAGGCAAGCTTACCTTTCTCTCCTCAACGGCGCCGTCTAGACCTTGCTGCTTTTGGCTCGCACGAGTGAGTACCTTGCTCGTACGAGCAGCTTCTCCTGGGGAGATGAATTTGCTCCGCGGGCTCTGGGCGGTGCCAAGAGAGGGTTACCAGACGCAAACGACCTAGGCGTGTGATAAGACCCGGACACCTTCCAGCCTGTCCTCTGTGCCGTGCGTGCTGTGATGGATTTGATGAGACTACGAGCACAGGTCAACCCGGGCTCAAGGCTCTGTGACGGATGCTATTAGTCCGTAGTCGGTACGGTTGCCACCCATTATCCAGCCAACACACACGAATACGCACGTCCATCTGCCCCATCGCGTCCTGCGTGCGCCAGTGCCAGTCTCTTGAGCTGACCGTCGTCCCGAGTCCTCGGTCACCACTCAGGGGCCCGTGGGCACCCTCGTCTGTCTGACTTTACCAGCCCATGGACCGCCGCCGCCAGTAAGAATAGACGACGGCTTCTGGTATAAAGGGGTCGCAGCCTTCAGCGCACGTTTTGTCGTTAGCACCGGGACGTGGGCATTGGCGTCTCGGGCCAACTCTGCTGCTAGAGGCTCAGACCTCGAGGCTATAGGTGCCAAGACGTCTGGCTAGTATGATTGCAGATTTCGCAGCCCACTCGGGGTGCTGGGTGCGTGCTGCGATCCATGATGGCCTCCGCCCGGTTGCATGCGAGCTTGTAATTTGCGCCGCCGCCGCTGCACCCAGGAGAAATTAGCCCATGCGCCCGACTCGTCCAGCGTCGCCACCGTTGCACGGTTATTTACGAGTGCTGCTTCTACGAGTACGTCCTCGCCGCGTGCCGGGCACGGCCAGCTTCCGCGCCACGGGAGGGAGCAAAAGCAAGCCGGCGAGATGCCCGCCTTGTTGATCTCGTATCGCCCTGCTGCCATCGCGATATCCCTGCTATATTGGCCCCCACCTCATCCCGACTGCGCGGTGCCACGCACGGCACGGACCAGTCGCTGACGCCGCCCCAGGCGACAGTGGAATGGCGATGCGGCTGCGTATGTACTTTGCACAGTACTGTACTCGTACTATGTACATGCCACGCTGGCGAGCTGAACTGCCTCCCTGGCCCTAATGCTCTAGTACGAGTGTAATTATTTGCCTCAATGGAGTTCAATGTTGATGGCCTGGGTTGACTCCCCCAGTCTGCGATTGTGGGGGGGCTGCCCAACGACATGGGCCAATTGCCCATCGAAAAGTCATGATCCACCATATCGCACGTCGAGACAATGCATGGGAGCCTGCGCATGGGCAGCGAGATGCACATCACCCCGTTTTACCATCCCGTGTCGCGGGGGAGACCGTGCTGGAGCAAGGCTGCTGCAGCCATCAATTGCTGTTGGTCCAGCAAATACGAACAGGCCAAGGGTTTGCATCTCGCAGCCCACCACTTCAGATGCGACCGGCCGACCGATCATCGTCACGGAAGGATCGGCATTCCTACGGACTGCATTTAGCACACGGTCTGACAGCACCCCATCAAGCCTCCGTTGCTTTCGGCCCCGCCCGGCAGACGGCCCAGATCTGCAGACATCATCACCGAAGATAGCTGGTGGCTGCTGTCTTTGTACGGATTCGTAACAACCCCGGGGCCGGAGCTGAGACCTTCCATTCCTCATCAGCCTCATCGGGGCCATCGCCGGTCACGTCACCGCTTGCATCCGCAAAGAACGGCTCGCTTGGACTGTTGTTCCTGTGGCTCTTCTCGGCGCCGATCTCTTGGCCGCCTCCCGCATTCCATGAACCTTTGGCTGACGCGTAACTCGTCTTGGCTTGCTGTGGTTCCTGGAGCAGGAGTTGACTCTGTAGGATGCCTCCTCTCGGCGCTCATAGCTGAGGCACAGTATCAGGCCATGGCCTTGAACGCGCGGCGGCCAGTCCATGACGTGCCAGTCTTCGTTCTGTGTTTGAAACGAAGCCACAGGGGCACGTTTTCCAGTCCTCTGTCGAGTTGTCATATGTCGGTGTTGAGTGAACTTGCCCGTTGGATGTTCTGTAAGTGATGCTCAGCTTGTATGGAACAGGCAGGACACGGCCTTCTTATTTGGTACGCCAGCCACCGTTTAACGACGCTGATGGAACCAGTTCCAGAAGGATCTTCTCAACTAATCAACTTAACCACCCAGGTGCACCAGTGCATCACCTTGGACCTCTCCCGACCCTCTGGTGCTCATTGGCCTGCCCCAAGATGAGGCGGTCCAGGGTAGCTCCCTTGCTCCCCAGGCAGGCCGCGACAAACGGCCAATCACAGCCCCCGGCCACCACGGCGCATGGCGGCGACCAATGGGCGGCCGCGCAGCTCGCCTCCAAGCGCCGACTTCACACTCCGCTGCAGCAACGTCGACCATCCATCGCCCTCGAACGCATCTAAACGCTGGCCGCGGCCGCCAGGGACGGGGCGCCTTTATTTAGAAGAGGCGACGTGAAACCGGGAGGTGAGGGCGAGATGCGTCAAATGGCGCCGTGCCGCGTTTGTTGTGCGTTGTCTGGGGGCGGGCGTCTGCAGCCTCCCGCGCAGCTGCGAGAATGCCCGTCGTCGTGTGGTTGTTTGTTGCCTGCACTCGACCGCTGCGTCCTCACTCTCTTCTCTATCCGACCCAAGAATATTGGCTACTTTCCATTTCCACCTGAAAACAGGCCCAGCGGCTGTTTCCTTTCCTTGCCATCCAATCTTCAGTCTCTCATTGTTCGTCCTCGTCACTCTCTTTCTTGCAGCCGGCAACAGCCTACGCAGCTGTATCTCCCTTGAGCCTTTTCCTCTGTTCAACCTCCTCCTTGTCGCCCTGCCTGGTGCTCGCGGCGGCCATGCATTTTTGGTCGACCAACTCTCCATGAATAAGCGTTGAAGCTCGATACACACCCTCCCAGCGACGACTCTATACCCGAATGCTTGCCTTCACTGTGCAGCTTGCAAGCGCCGGCACGACGATACGTATATGCCGGAACCTCCTGTGAACACCATGACGCACGAGCATGATGCCCCCGTCGCACTCCCCCGCGGTGACGTGCAGGACTGGGAGGAGTGGGAGGACGATGGAGTCGTCACGCCCATCGACAGCGGCGAGCAGGTTCTCATCCAGCCACCGCCCCCTCCAGCCGCCACACGCACACGGGCCTCTGTCAAGCCCTCAGCTTTGAGAGCCTCGAGACACTCGTCTGCCAAGGTCAAGAGACTCAAGTCGCGGCACCGACAAAAGGCACAGAACGCAAAGGCTGGCATCAGGCTCATCACAGACATGACGGCCCTTAAGCGAAGCAACCACGTCACCCACCAGGTTCGCAATGCAAATGGGCAACCGGCCAAGTTTGTGGACGCTGCTGCCTTGAAGGCGCTGGAAGGTGAGCCGAGCTCGGCGTCTGTCGGCAACTGGAACTGGCTGAAGAGGGACAAGACGCAGAGCCCTGATTCTGCTACGCCGCAGCAGTCCGCTCGAAACGTGGACCAAGAGCTTTCGCCCGAGGACCGGCCCATCGTCATTGGGATTTCTTTCCCATCCGATGAAATGGGCGCCCGTGGAATCAGCCCGCAGACAGCTACTGTCGAGACGCCCCAGACGCCGCTTCACGTACATAAAATGGCTGCGGCACCTCCTCTTGATGGCCCGAACCCGTCGTCCCTGGATGTCGACGCACAAGTGCACAGATCTGTGTGGTCCCCGGACACCCCCGACACCATCCACTCCTTCAACTCCAGCCGAGCTGCGTCGAGCGTCTATTCCCAGGCTACCATACCAGGTGTCTTCAACGCCGAGAAAGCACCGCCTGTGCCGGCGCTCCCCGAGAGCTACAAAAAGACGCGCCAGCAGAAGCTCATAAGCATCGAGCTGGGTGGAAGCACCCAAGACGAAGAGGACGGTGGAACGCCGTGCACGCTCTTCGAGGAGGACGGTGTCTCGACTCCCCAGAAGCACACCTTGTGTAGGGGACTCGGCATCTCCCCCGACAGCGCCACATCTAGATCGCAGGGTTGGTGGGACCATGTGGTTACCCCGTTCGTGGACAAGACGTTCTCGTTCTCGAGCCGGAAAGTGAAGATGGATTCGCCAAAGGAAGAGCCAAAGCCGGCATGGAGCGGTTGTGATGTGAAAGTGAAGTCCGCAGAGGAGCGGTCACTGCAGGTTCCAAAGGTCCTCGTACAAGCACCCATCGTCCGCGCACCCACACCACGAAGAACGCCATCGCCACGCACTGATGCGCATGCAACAGAAGAATCGGATGCCTCCTCATCACGGACAGTACCCCCGTCGAATGGGGAGACTATTATAGAAAAGCACCATCACATCCTTGTCACCGAGGATACCCCCAGGGACCAACCACCGCCTTATTCACCACCAAAGAAAGAGCTGGTCGCCGTGCCAGTTCGGTACCGAGCTGTGTTCCCACCGGGACACCCGCTGCACGCCCAGTTTCCTCCGTCGCCAGGCCCAGCATCTCCTGGACTTGCTGCGACGATGACCTCGCAAGGGGCAACACAAATGACAAGTCTTCCCTCTGCGCCACCTATGCGAAGCCAAACTCCGCCAGCCATGGGGGGTCCGCTCCCGACCCGACCGCTGGGCACATATCTGCCACAGGACCACGCGCAAGAAGCGTCAGGCCGGGCTCACAAGGTTGAGCGACAGAGGCGCCGCCACGAAAAGGAAGAGGTTGTTGCTAGACGGTTGGGCGGCTTCTGGAGGGGGCGATGCTGTGTGCCGGCAGCTGGATGCTTTGGCCGCACCGGCCGAGAAGGACGCAAGAGGAGACGGGTCTGGATGGCCATATTGGCGGGCATCATCACGCTCATGATCCTCATAATTGTCCTGGCCGTCGTGCTCACCCGTCATCACGGATCTGACGAGGTGCATTCGATATGGGTCAACCTCACCGACTTCCCACCCATGCCAACCGGCGTCTTGACCGTCGTCGGCCCAGACAATGCTGTTTCAAAGAGGGTATGCACGGATCCGTCCACCCTTTGGAGTTGTTCGCTGCCAAAGGATCAGCACGGCTCCGTGGCTCCGTACAAGGCCAATCAACCAACTGTGATTATGCAGATTCAGTGGGACAACAGCACACGGAACGCGTGGAACATATCGGAACCAGCCAGTGGCCCAGTGGAAGTCGGAGCCTCTCGAAAAGGGCGCTCGGGTGCGTCTTTCGCAAGTGGCCTGCTTCGAGAGAGGCAACCACTGGACGGGTTTACACCCGATCCCAGCGCACCGGACTTCAAGGAAACGTGGTTCCTGGGAAATACTACGGACGACATCAAGTCCAACCGCAAGGCGGGGGAGCCGACTCCGTTCTACATCAGCCTGTTGAAGTCTGTCAACGACACCGTCGGCTTCCCAACGTTGAGTCGGAGAGGGCCTAGCACGCAGATTGGAAACGAGAGCTTGTCCAGCTTGCTTCCTGCGCCCGCCCTGGAAGCAGACGGCACTCCGGCGCCAGCGGTGATGCTCCCGAACCCCGTCCAGCAACCCGTCCTGCTGTTCGACCGCGGGCTGCCGACGGAGCACTACGGCTTTTACACGCATTTCAAGCGGTCCCTCTTCGTCAAGTCCGTCACCATCCTCAACAAGACCAACGACGGCAACATCCCCCTCGACGAGGACGGCGGGTGCCGCAAGAACGAGGCCGACTACCTGGTGACCTGGGGCGAGGCGCGGGTGCTCGTGAAGATCTGGACGCGCTCCCTGGAGCTCAACACGTCTGCCCTGCTAAGGCCCGACCTAGGCCGTGGCATCGGCGGGACGGGGGAGCTGATCCGCCCGGGCACGATGCCCTACCCCGTGACGGTGACCCTGGACACGCACGGCGGCAACCCCAAGAAGAAGCTCGTGTGGGACTGGCCGGTGGACAAGCGCCAGAAGCTAAACCTGGACAAGCCGGAGCTCCTGGCCAACGACATGGGCATCGGCGGCACGTGGATCAACCCGCGCGGGACCGGAGATGCCAAGATTGGGGCCTTTGACGGCGGCACGGGCGGGTGCAAGTGCGAGTGGGTAAATTGGGTGAATCGAGCATCATGAGATACGCATGGTTGGAGCGTGGGAAGCATGGAAGGACGGCATATGTGTATGGGGACGATGAAGCTTGGATTAATGCATATCTGGGGGCGTTGGAACAAGCATACTCAGATAGGGCCAGAATCTTCTAAGCAAAGAATGTTAGTTTTCCTCGAACCGGTACATCCCAGCGACTTTGCAACGTCGACATGCGATGCTGGGATGAACAATGAACTGTTCAACGGAGGTGGGGACGGGCCGGCACCCGGCGATCGGCTGGCGGGGCCGATCCCTGACCCCAGTTTATTTTTGGTACCCGACGCCGAACCTCCAACTCGCATCTCTTCAACCTCACCTCACCTCACCACCACATCCTCTCTTGATGCTGCGCCCACGATGTCGCCCCTCCGCCCTCCTCCGCCCCCCTCCGCAGGCGTATAGCCCCCCGTCGCCGCGGGCGCGCACGCGCACCCTGCTCACCCTCGCCATCGAGACGTCCTGCGACGACACCGCCGTCGCGGTCCTCTCCCGCTCGCGCACCACCGGCCGCACCGCGCTGCTCTTCAACGAGCGCGTCTCCTCGGACAACCGCGCCTTCCAGGGCGTCAACCCCGCCGTCGCCGTGCAGGGCCACAACGCGTCGCTCGCGCCCCTCGTGCGCCGCGCGCTCGCCGCCCTGCCCGATGCGACGGAGACGGAGACGGAGACGGGGAGGAGACACAGGGCGGTGCCGGTGCACGGGGGCGGCACGTGGAAGCAGGTGCCCGACTTTGTGTCCGTGACGCGCGGGCCGGGCACCATGGCGAACCTCGCCGTCGGGCTGAACATGGCCAAGGGGCTGGCGGTGGCGTGGGACGTGCCGCTGCTGGGCGTGCATCACATGCAGGCGCATGCGTTGACGCCGCGGCTCGCGCGCGCCCTGGGCATGGGCATGGGCGACAAGAAGCCGCGCGACCATGCTGGAAAGCCGCAGACGGGCCCCGAGTTTCCCTTCCTGTCGCTCCTCGTCTCGGGCGGCCACACGCAGCTCGTGCACTCGGCCTCGCTCACCGACCACCGCATCGTCGCCAACACGGGCGACATCGCCATCGGCAACCTCCTCGACCAGACGGCGCGCGTCATCCTCCCGCCCGACGTCCTCGCCGCCAGCCCAGACGTCATGTACGGCCGCCTGCTCGAGGCGTTTGCCTTTCCGCCTTCGACTGAGGACGGCGACGACGGCGTCGCGGCGCAGCACGAGGCCTTCTTCCAGCCCGCGCTCTCGCGCCACGACGAAATGGTCGACGTGCCCTCGGGCTACGGCTGGACCGTCCCGCTGCCGTTCCGCAACTCGCGCCGCCTCGCCTACTCCTTCAGCAGCATCCACTCGCACGTCCACCGCCTCGCCGCCGCGCACCCGTCCATGCCTCTCGCCGAGCGCTGCGCCCTCGCCCGGCACACCCTCCGCGCCGCCTTCCAGCACCTCGCCTCGCGCCTGTGCCTCGCCCTCGCCGACGACCCCTCGCTGCTGCCCGCCGCACACACGCTCGTCGTCGCCGGCGGCGTCGCCTCGAACCGCTTCCTCGCGCACGTCCTGCGGTCGACGCTCGCCGCCCGGGGGTTCCCTGCCGTCGACATCGTCGCGCCGCCCGTCGCGCTGTGCACCGACAACGCCGCCATGATTGCCTGGACCGGCATGGAGATGTACGACGCCGGCTGGCGGAGCGAGCTGTCGGTGCTGCCGATTGGGCGCTGGCCGATGGACCCGGCGGTTGGGGAGGGCATACTCGGCGCGGCGGGCTGGGTGAGGAGGGATGACGGTGGACATGAGTGATAATGATACCCCGATGATAGAAGCGTGTACGATACCTACCTGTACATTAGAGCTCCGCAGCTGGGCGTTGTAGATACGGATACATCCATACATATGCATGTGTAACCGATTCACACACCCAAGCAGTCCTACGGGCACAAAGCGCAAGAAAACACATCTCCCGAGTGCTCTAGAAAAGGAAATGCCTTGCTTATTTGTTGTACAAGTTACATTACCAACAGATCGCAGCATCTCAGCCACGAACCCATCTACTGTAGCTCCGTCGGCAGTCCCCCCGTATCGTACCTTGGCCACCACGCCCCGCGTCTTCTGGCCTAGACCAGCTCGCTCGTGACGTTGGTAAACTCGCCCTTCTCCAGCTTCGTCTTCCAGAAAATGGGGTTCGTGTCGTTGAAGCCGTGCTTGACCCAGCCCTCCTCCTTGACGTGGTACAGGTTGATGAAGCCGCCCGAGTAGGCGTCGCGGTGCGTGGCCGCCAGGATGCTGCGCCTGCCCAGCTCCAGCGCGTCGTCGACGCTCAGGTCGTAGTTGTACTCGGCGTCGAGCACGCCGTACGCAAACGTCTGGCCGCTGCCCACGCAGAACAGGTTGCCGGCCAGGCGCGTGCCGTCGCTGTCGACGTAGTACAGCGCGGGGCCCTCCTCCTTGGTCACGCCGGCACACATGGTGCCCATGCTGAGGCCCATGCCCTTGTACGAGTAGACGAGGTTGGCGAGGATCTTGCTGGCGGCGGCGACGCTGATGCGGCGCTTGTGACGCAGCTCGTGCAGGCGGCACTGCATGCCGAGCCACGCGAGCCAGTACTGGCAGTCGGCGGCGCCACCGGCCATGGTGCCGAGCAGGACGCTGTTGATCTCGATGACCTTCTTGACCGTCTGCGAGGCGATCCAGTTGCCCGCCGTGGCTCGCGAGTCGGTGGCCACGATGATGCCGCCCTGGAAGCGAAAGGCCAGCGTCGTGGTGCCGTGGGCGATTTTGATCGGGCAGTCGGGGTTTGCGCGGTCGTCGGTCGCGGCGCGGAGCCAGGACGAGGGCTATTGAGCAATGAAGAAACTCATGTCAGTCGAACCGTCTGTCTGTCTGGATACAACGTCTTCTCATCGAGCAGACAACGTCTGGACGTCCACTGACCTGGGCAATCGGAGGCATGGCAAAGTTGCCCGCGAGGCTCGACGTCGGGTTCATCAGGTCCTGCGCCTCATCCTCAAAGGGCTCATTCTGCTCGTACGCCGGCCGGCTGTATCTCGCCACGAGGGTATCCATCTTGTGAGGGAGAGGGGGTGTGGTCTTGTCGAAAGGGTCCGTAAGCCAGAGGAGAAGCTACGCTGAAGCCTGCCTGCTGTCCCCGGTGAATCGTAGGATCGAAGGAGAGAATAGCAACAAGTCGGTGCGGCAGAGACTGCGTTCGCAATTCGTAGTGGAGAGATGGTGGTGCAGGCCCTCCCGATGATGTGGTGAGCTGCTGGTTGTTGGCATTGACGTTGCAGAAGTAAGTCAGGCAGCTCCGGGTCGCGCGTCACCAGCAACAGAGCACAGCAGAGCTCCTGGCTGCGAGGCTGCAGGCTGATGAGGTAAGGTACTGGGTACGTACCTCCAGCCAAGTTTGTCTGGGACCCACCCTTGGTGCCTTGTCGCCTGACGGGCTCATGCAGGTACGAAGTACTACGTACCAAGTAACTACATACTTCGTACATGGCACAAGGACCAACCACTCGAAGATAAATGCCACAGAATGGTTGAAGAATAAGAATTGCCAGGCGACGTCAATAGCAACTACTCAACTAGGATATCGAAAGCTAAAAAAAAAACTTGCTGAATTTTCCCTGCTTTCCCTCCCACCTCCCATGCTCGGATGATTCTTCCGAAGCGCATCCGTCTCCTTGCCCTCCGTCCCACCCAACTAAGGAGACCAGAGCATCAAAAATCAAGGAAAATAAAGAATAGGCAAGAGGCAAAGGAACGGCAAAAAGGAAAAGACGTCAAGGGAGCGCCGACGGAGCTAACGATGAGGGTGATAGCAATATCCAAACTCATTCCGGAAAAGTATGCTATCCCTCCGACCACTCGTTATTCCTGTCACGCTCCAGGCTTATTATACCCTCACCCAAAAGACAGCAGCTCCAATCTAGGGATTTGGCGTTGACTCCCTGCTGTTACGTCCTCCGTCTCGCTTGCTCAAGAAGCTGCGCCGCAGATGCGATTTTGGCGAGTCCGGTGCGCTCGACTCTGCGTGCTGGAAGTTGCTCTTGATGGTCACAGTGCCGTCGCCGACAGTCAGCTCCTTCGGCGCAGCGGCTCCCGACTCGTCCACGAAATAGACGTGCTCGCCCAGGTCGTCGCTGCCGATGAAGTGGTCGCCCTTCACCTCAATCTTGAACTGTGCGTCCGAGGCGCATCTTGTCGTGAAAGTCTCGTTAAAGCTCCATTGCGAGCTGGACGACTTGAAATGCTTGGTCTTGCCGATGGCCTTCTCCTTTGGCGACATCTGGGAGACCACGATATAGAGGTCAGTCGATGCCGGATAGCCTGAAGCACCAACCACCGTAAAGGTCGCCGTACCAAGCGGGCCGCCTGGCATGGTGCTGTGTCTTGAGGCCGCGATACTCTTAGTTCGGCTATGGCCGGGAGAGTCGTTGGCGCGCGCAGCGGGCTGCTCTATCGATGGAATAGGAGCCGCCTCGGTCAGGCCCGTCGACCGTCTGAGGCCGCCACCAACAGGAGCTTCGCTGCCATTGCTCGTGACGGCGGGCACGTCCATTACGTCAGGAAGCGAGCCATTGGCATCCTTGCTATCCTTCTTGCCGCCGAGGATGCCACGCCGCAGGAACGATGCTCCCCTGCCGACGCCATGCCCAACCGCCCCGGCCACGGCGACACCGCCCTTGATGGGGGCTCCCGCAACGCCGGTAACGATTTTGCCGGGCGCGGCAAATGTCCCCGAGAAGGTCGATGTGCCTTGCATGGTCCGCGTGACGTAGTCTGGCCGGAAGAGCATCCGGATCCGTATGCTCCCCGACTTCCCGTCCAGGATAAACCGAGACTCGGAAGGCTTAAAGGGGTCGAGCGACTCCAGGTTGATGGTGGCCGCTCCCAGAAAGTCGGGCTTGTCGGCAAAGTCGTAGTCGTAGACGTTGACGATGAAATTGGCCCCTGTCCGCGACGGCACGTTGACCTCGAAGAACTCGTTCCAAGCCGGCGAGAGCGTCTTCTTCTGCACCTTGGTCTTGTACACCTCCTGGCCGTTGAGCTCAAACTTGCAGTACGGGTCGCTCTTCCCGTTCCTGTCGGCAGGGGGAAGATCTGTGGCATCCAAAACATCCACTCGGAGCTTGCCCATGTTGTTGATGCTCTCGCTGGGGTCCAGCTGCATCTTGATGGGGATATACTTCAGGCTGACCTTTACCCAGCCGCCCTTGCCGTCTTCGGTTCTCAGCTTGAGAGTCGTAGGGTTGTTCTATAGATCCAAGTCAGTAAGTCATGTAGCCATCACTCGAGCCGCCCCACATTCACATACCAGGCATTGCTTCAGGGTCTCCAGGGTATTGCCAGTCAACTGTGCGAGGGTGTGGTCATTGTCATCGCCCTTCTTTCGCGCCTTGAGCGTCAGCCGAGACACGTCTAGTTCGCGAATGACACAGTCGCCAATCTCGTCAAACTTGTGCGATTTCGTCGGCGTAGTCGATGAGACGTATGACGCGTAAGCCATGTCGTCAACAAACACCTCCAGGCGGCTGTGGCCCTCGGGCATCTCCGCTTCCAAGAGCCGGAAAATGAGCAATCCACTCTCGTGTTTGAGCAGCTCTTCAGGGCTGAGGCGGATCTTTGGAGGGCCTTGGATTTCGACAGACGGTCTCCCAGAGGTTGATGACGAACTTCTTGGCTGCTCCTCGCCGTTCTTGTCCATGCCGGCCTTGAACTTGCCGGCCTGTGCGGAACGGTCGACGGAAGTTCTGGGCTGGTCGGTGCTTTTCTTGACTTCCGCGCCCTTCACTTCCTCCATCCTCTTCTCCTTCTTCTCCTCAGCTGCCTCTTCCTCCTCCTCTTCCTCGGGATCTGCGATGTTAAGGCAAGGATAGAACGAGGTGGTATACGTCAGGGTTCCCTTAGCGATACCCTTGCCGTGCAGCCGGAGACCTTCCTCTCGGACCTGCTTCTTGTCGTTGACCAGATACTCGCCGGTGTCGCCCTGATGCACGTAATCGCCGGCAAACACCTCTACCAGGCCGAGGCTGCGATCCTTGCCCACCTTTTCGGCATCCATGACCTCCAGAGTGAGCCTGTCGCGGGGGGAGTGGACAGGGACATAGAGCACCTCGTCCCACTCCGGGTTCAAGTCATTCTTGAACGTGACCGTTCGAGCTTTGTCAATTCCAGACAGGAGGACTCGAACGTACGGGTCCGACTTGCCAAAGGCCTCGAAGTTGCGCAGGTCAGTCGCCTTCTTGAAGTGGAAGCGCATGACGCCAATGGGCGTAACGTAGCCTCCAGTGCCAGCCACGCCAGAGATGGCGACAGGCCTCCACTGTGCCATCATCTTGACACGACCGGTATGGGCCGCAGACAACTGGTACCACTCTTTGCCCTGCTCCATGCAGTCCAGCATCTCATCAAGCTTGATTTGATACTTGCCGAGGACCTGGTCTCCCGTGAGGTCTCGCTCGTCCTTGATGGTGACACCAAGCTTGGCCTTCTTGCGATCGGTGATGAGAATTTCCTTTGATCCGTTGTCCCAGATGGGGTTGTTTGTGCGCTTGAGTTTCTTCGTCTGGTGCACTGTCTTGCCGTTGAGGAACATGACCGCGTACGGATTGAGCAGGCCCACCAGACTCTTCGTGCCATCCAGATCTTTAGCCTGTTCCACGGTGAATCGCAGAATACCCTGATTCGACGGCGGTGCGGATTCCGGTTTCCCATCTGGGCCCTTCTTGGCCTCGAGGACCGGGAAGAAGCGGAGATCGCAGGACACCACACCGCGGGCCTTGCCGTCAGCAAAGACCTCGACGCGCTCGTTCTCATGGACATTGAGCTCTTCAAGATCTTCGAGGCGGAAAGATGCCACACCCAGTTCCTTGTCGTTTCGGAATTCATTCTTGTCAAACACTTGGATGTCCAGCGAGTCGTTGAACGATGTCATGATGAGGTAGTGCGTCTCGTTCCATCTTGGGTTGGAATTGTCCTCAATGGTCTTGGTCCTGGCGAGTTCCTGGCGTCGGCTGAAGCTGATGGACGCATACGGATCGATGGTTCCAGCAAAGTTGTCGGTGTTCTTCAGGCCCTGTGCTCCATGGAGAGTCAAGGCGAGCACACCAACGGCCTGGTCGACTGGAGTACCGGCAAGCATCTTGGCAACCTCGATGGGGAAGACGTTGGGAGCGTACATCATTGGCGCCAGATTACCATGAATCTGCTCCAGAATGAAGGTTTCGAGCCCAGGAATGAAGTTGATGTCAAAGCCAAAGCTATCGCCGCCAAGCGGCTTGCAGACATAGTCAATGGTCGGCCGTTCGAGGAAGCACATCTCAACCCTATCCACGTGGGGAAATGGAATCTGCAGCTTGATCTTGAGTCGCATGATACCCGAAAAGGCCATGTCCTCGACAATGACGTCGAGACCCTTGCTGATCATGGCCTTGCCGATGCGAATTTCCAAGACAACCTTGGGGTTGATCTTGTTCTTGACCTGGCGGGACGTCATATCGGCCGTGTCATTTGGTGTGAAGCTGAACTTCCAGTCCATCATGACGATGTCGTCTTCCGACTTGGGGTAGGTCTTGACATGCTCCATTCGTGGGGGCTTTGAGCCGAGAGTGAATGTCTTGAGCTTCAAGCTATCGAGGAAGGCCGGTGTAGCCGAGCTGAGAACCTGATCAACAGAGTTGATGATGGTCTGAGCCAGCACAGGCTGGTAGATGGGCCAAAACTTGAGCATGAAGGAGTTGATCCACTCCAATGATTCGTTATCGGTATCGAGCTTCTTGAGAGCCAATTCTCGGCTGATGTCGTCGCGGAAGTTGCGTCGCACACGTCGCAGGGAGGTTCTGTAGTAGGTCGCGCAGATGGCCATGATGATCATGACCCAACCCAGACCACCGCCAAGGACTGCGACGAGCCACGACGAAATGCAGCTAAAGATGACAAGGCCAACGTTGTGATACCAATCTACGCATTTGTTAGACCTTAATCGCGCAGGACTCTGCAATTGCGAAACGTACCTCCGTAGAGAGTATCCGGGAGCTTCCCCTCGATCCAAGTGGAGTGGTCCAGCAAGCTCTCCCCTTCCATTGCGCTCCCAGCCGGCCACCCAATCTTGGGTGCCCAGCCTGTACGGGAGAACGGGGCTTCCCTGGCCTCTGGATCCGTGCCGTCGGCAAGGCGTTTGCCCTCCGCGTCTGTGGCTACATCGAGCACGCCTGCTTTGCTCGGTTCAGGCAGGTCCTCAACTGGCCCAGTGCCATCGTCTTGGTCGGTGATGATGGCGGCGCCTTTCTCGCGCCTACTGTGCTGGAGCTCGGCGGGGATAGCCTGCATCGAGGTCTCGTCTTAGCAACTGATTCCCCTCAACGAAAGGGTGCCAAGGTACACTTACAGCTTGAGCCTGAGCTCGCTTCTGCTCCGGGGTGGCATCTGGGTCGAAGGAGAAGGCGGGGATGCCGGCGTTCTTGGACTGCGCGACGATTTCCTTCTGGGCATCGTCGGCCGTGACCTGGCTCTCGGGGTTCTCGGCGGCCTCAATGACCCCCTGGGCCTTGAGTTCGCGCGCCTCTTTAGCAGACATGTCGCCCGCAATGGCGATGGGCCGGCGGATTTGCGCTCAGTCTTGGGGATCAATTGGCGAGGGTCGGCCGTGCGGAAAGCTTCCAGAGCTCGGGTGTCGGGTGGGTAGGCGCCGTGCGATGGTGTGATGCGCACGCGGTTGTCGACGGTCGACGATTTCGAGCTTCGATGGCGCGTCGCAGCAGCCACGGGCGTTGGGTAGCAACTGCGAATAGAGGGCTGGAGGGACGGCCGTATGGATATTGATTGAGGCAAGGTGAGATAAGGCAATGAAAGTGGTCTCCGTAGCTCGAGGCAAACTTGGAAGCGATCCAAGACAGCTGTGGCTGGGCGAGCCACTAATAACAGCTAGCTCGACTGACGCGGGCGGGAGCGAGGGAGGGTGAGGGTGAGGGTTGGGGCGATGCCGAGGATGGATGGACGAGGAGGCGTCTGTCGATGGGCTGGGGATCAGAGAATATGATGGTGCTGGGCTGAGCAGGCAGAAGTCCAACAAGCAACAAGGCAGGAAGACCCTGCAAGTACCTCCTTGTCTCGCAGAGTGAGGGAAGAGTGTGAGCAGGAGCTATCCGAACGCACAGGCCTGCTCGCCGACGGGCACACGGCAAGCAGCGATCTGGTGTGGCACATCCCAGTACCCGCTCAATGATGATTCAGCTCCCATCCGGGCCATGCCATGCCATGCCATCCATTGTGCTGCTGTTGCCGTTGCCCTGCACTGCTGAATGACGACGTAATGGGGGCCCCGGTTTGCCTTGGTAGCGCAAAACCAGCCCGCCTGGTTGGCTGGGCTCGCGGGATCTTTAGCTGTAGCCACCCGGCGGGGGCTCCAGCGCCCAGCTCCCTCCCAGCTTGCATCCATAATTTCCAGGTTGAGCTGTCCTCCCGAGGCGGGGAGGGCAGCTCAATCACAGTGGGCAGATCGCTTCAAGCTGCAGTGGAGGTGCCTTACCCATGGAAGTTAGCAGCCCAGTGGACCCAGCCAGCTATCCTTGCAAGCGTCTGGTGCTGGTGGTTTGGTGGTGCAACTGGTGAGCTGCAGATTTCCACTGTGCGCCGATGTCCACATCGATGCGACCACAACGGCATCAAACCTTTGGTTTAGACAATCGGTTTGTTGCCGCAAAGCTTCTCACGCCGTTGTGCCGTCCGCTGGGCGCGATGAAAACATCGGCCCGCGCGAAGATGGCTACGAACCGCTATTGGCGCAAGTGCTGTGGAGAAGTAGAAAGCTCATTGCGACGCGCAACCCTTATCCGACTTCAGAGGACGGCAAGGACGGAAAGGAAAGCGGCTAGCTGAACCTAATTGGCTCCGGGGAAGACGACGACCAACAACTTGCAGCAGAGCGAGAATTGTTCTCTTCACGGTGGGACATCTCGACGTGCAACCCATCGCCTCCATCCCGTCACCAGCAGAAGCAAGGCCGAAGAGAGGATGCCCTAACACAATATCAGACATAGGTGCCGACACGCGATGTTCTGACGCTACGGACTACGGACTACTTCGTAGCTCAATCTCTCTCGCGCCTCTCAGGCGACATCTGCGGATCCTCATGTCGATTCTTCCGTGCCGCGTCGCCCATCTCCCAGCCACCAGCGAGGCATCGTGAGCCGCAACCGGCCACCGAAACTTGACCCACTCAGATTGCCGAGCATAGCCACGCTCCGGCGACCGAATCCAACGGCCTGCCCTGGACAGCGGCAACACATGGCTGTCCACTGCTCATTTCTTTCAGCAAGGCACGAAAATAGTGCTGTAGCAATGTATTGCCGTCTGCCTCGGCATATGCACGAAGTACTTCGTGAATGATGCTGTCACGCAATACGACATGAAGAGAAATGGATGTCCGTAGCAAAGAAATTTACCAAGACTATAAGGGAAGCTCCATGGCCTCTAATATTGAAAGAGAATGACTCCGGTATCAATCGTGGCTCGCTCTTCTCAGCGTGTGCCCTCTACCGTTTGCTTGAACCCTCGCCCTAAACGCCGCTGTTTGCATCACATGCTCTCGAAACGCAACAAATCATGGAGAGGTGACGTCCGACAAAACCAACAATGCCTGCCAAACAATCATTCCCTAGACTCCTTACATGTAGTTTAAAACACGGACAAAACAGTTGCTATGTAAGCCGAAAACGCTAGAATCCAAACCCGTCATGCTGGTGAACTGGGCACCGTCCCGGATGATTGACAAACCACGCAGAAATGCAGGACCGGTGGAAGCGGCAAAGACACTCTAGTCGTGCCATGGGCACGCTGACTGTAAACTCCTCGAGGCATATCGTGCACTCGGCGTCATCGATGCAGTCCTTCTCCGTCGCTGCGTATGTGTACATGCCGGTCCGCCGTGGAGCTGGCGGAGGTGCCGTATCCCCGTTCCCGGTTCGTGGGCTGCCGTATGTGCTGTGCGACTGGATGCACGTGGCTATGTGCGATTCCCGATGGGCCTCGAAGTCTGGAAGCTCTCGTGATGGCAGCTCCCGATGACAGATCGGGCACTCGTCCTCTTCGGCGATCTGGGGAGGAGGTGGCAAAGCCCGCTGCCGCGACGACGACGCGTGGTCTCCGAACGAGCTGTGGCGATGTCGCCGAGAAGATGACGACGCGCTGGATGGCCCTACGGCAAGGAAACGATCGAGAGGGGATTGGTATGTCGTACTGACTCGGCGCTGAGAAGCCGAGCCCGCGTCGCCCCCGTGTGCTTGGGGACCCTGACAGGAAGAGTTAACTTTCGCACTGCCGTCAATATGCTGGAACGAACTCACCATAGTGATGCTTCTCGATCTGGGAGAATAATACTGATAGGCATTGCCGCTGCGGCTGGCTGTCAAAACAGCCCCGTACCTGTTGGTAGGAGGCGCAACCCCATACACGCTGCCGATGCTGTTCCGCGATCTCTGGTGAGCAGACCGAGGCGATGCACCTGCGGAAGAGGTTGGGCTCTGCGGAGGCGCAGTGTTGGGGTCTGGCACACAAGGGTTGCAAAGTCGTACCCTCTCGCCCCCGGAGGGCCCGTTGATATCAAAGTAGCCTGCTCCTAACCCGTCCAGAAGCAGGCTCGGAGGCATGGAGATGTCGGATCCTGGTGGCCGCACGATGTACTGATGGGGTATAATGATTCGATGCGGCGAGCACGAGTTGCACACCACCCGTCCGCATTTTCTACTTGATGTTAGCTGAGGTGGCTCTACAGAGATTGAGATTGGCATGCGTCACGACGAACCTGCAGTGATGTTTGCGCACGAAAATGCTAAACTGCGTATGACAGATGGGGCAGTACGTGACCTCTGCATCAGGCTGCCACCTAGGGAGCACAAATTCCAGAGAACCGCCATCGTCGCTCTGTGCCTGGGTTTGGCGCGTGCTGCCTCCCTCTGGCGTCTGGTCCTCTTGCGTAACTGAGCGGCGGCGACTCCTATGTGATGTCGACTCTCCCGCGCTTTCAATACCGGGATACTCCGGTGAGCCCAAAGGCCCCGGTAAGCCGAAACGTTCGTAGGCTGCCCTGTACGTCTCCCCAGCCCGTTGCATATCGGGTAATGGAGTTGATGGACTGTGGGGCTGCGAGCGGGTCGTGCCAATTTGCGAGGCGGCACTGTTGGTTCTTCCTACCATGGAAGACGTGCGAATAGGTAGAATCATAGGCTCGTTAAGCTCGGTCCCTCTTGCGATGCCAGCCTCAGGGGATGTTGAGAGGGCCGGCGACAAACCGATCGACTCGGGCTGTTCCGTCTCTTGATGGGACTGGTCGTTTGGCGTCCGCTCCGTGCTGGGCGCATCAGCTCTGTCGATGGAGCCTCCTGAGGCATCTTCGTTGGCGTCGCGAGCCTCCGACGTCGCACTTGGACCACTTCCTGAAGTCCTCGGTTCCTGAATATCATCCATCGACGACCTCCTCTCGAGAATATGGGATGGGCAGTCAAAGTAGCGGGAGCACTCTTGGTCGTGGAACTCGATTGTCCGCCATCGGCAGAGCGCCAGACTAAACTGTAGGGATTCTCCGCTAGAGTATGAGCCTGTAGATCCCGAGTCTGCGGAGTCGTCTGCGGCGCTCGGCTCGCCGATGGGGATGGGCCTCGAGTGGCCTGGAGGGCTGGCCATGTTAGGACATCAGGACTCGAGTTCGTTGGCACGCCCTTGTCAGGTTCCGACCGATGTAGAATGTTGTTGTAGCCGCTTCGGTCGTTCGCGTCGACGTGTCGTGAAGGAGGATGGTTCGTCGCGGGCTTGAACTCTAGATTTAAGGGTCCTGGGGCGCCTCAGGTCTGAGCTTGGATCAGTCGTTGCCTCAGGAACTCGCCCTGCCAGAGCGGAGCAAAGCCACGAGCATGGCACAGCCACTAACCTCCCCTGGAAGTCCAGTCATGATCGGGGCCGTCAGCGGCAGCAAGGCGAAAAGCTTCGTTGGAAGCCTTGGAAGCGTGACGAAGTCGCTGGAGGGTTGAGGGGACTGGGAGGCACGCGATCACCCTTGCGTCTCCGGAGTAGGTGCAGACCAACAGCCTTATCTGAGGGATTGCAGCTTATCGACCGTGGTGGCGTCAAATAAGGTAGGCTTGGCTTAGTCACCTGGACCCCAGCATCAGGAGACTAGGTCGTGGGTCTGCTTTGCTTGCCAACTCACCGCACATGCATGGCCTACATCGATTGCGGGAGAAACGCTGCCAAAGGGCTTCCACTCACCCTTATGGACATGTAACGGCTTTATTTATTTACACATCTTCCTTGCTCAGTCAGTTTCCGGCCATGGCGGACCTGGTCCCAGCTCCTGGGCACTCGCCACGTTATCTAGCCGTGCCAGGGCCTGCCGCGTCAGGCGCACGCCGTCGAAAGGCTTGGCTGATGACCTTGCTGTGATTGGCGATGATGCATTCCAGTGGAGAGCGATCAACTGCAAGCACATGCACGTTCTTTCTTCGATCTCCGCAAGTGGAGGAACGTGCAGTTCTTCGATTATTGCAGGGCCTGCAGCCCCAGTGGCCACCATCATGGGCCAACGAAACAAGCTTTCTCAGCATACGGAGTACTAATACATTCCCAAGCACGAACCATCTTATTCTCCGACCTCTCGGTCATCGTTCCAGTGAACAAAGGATACCATGGACCATTTCCAGGTGCTGTGCCTAACCTTCTTACCCCAAAAGTAGAGCGGCATCCACATGATGAGCACCCCAGCAGATATTCCAGCCATGGCTCCATACGCATTTTGATAACCGCTTTCGTTGATCCAAGGGTTCGTGTAAAACGACAGCAAGAAGCCAAATAGAGCTGTTCCTCATGTCAGTTTCGTCAACAAGAGCCAAGCAGGGGGAGCAAAGGCTCTGCTCACATTTGAAACCCATCACTGCCAAGGTGATCTCGCCAGCAACAGGTCGATATGCGTCAATGACGTACACCAGGCAGATGTTGGTAGCTTGGGTGATGGAGAAATTCACTGAAAGGTCTGGTCAGCACAGCCATCTCCCACTCGGGTTCGAAGGTCACTTACAGAGGCCAAGTCCGATGGTTGGGCATATCCAGTGAAGTTTGTGCTGGATGCCGACGCCAAAGAGAATCAGCGCCAATGGAGAAGTGATGCAAGAAAGCATTATCGCTGGCAACCGCATCTCAGGTTCGCGGATGCCGCCGTTCCGCTTGGTCAGGTAATCGGCAACCTTGTCCCCCAGCTGACCTCCGGCTGGGAGGCCAAGCAGCGACCCGATGACGGCCGAAAAGAAGCATAGCCCGACTTGGTAGGGCTGAAAGTGGTAAGCCTGCTCGAACGCGGGATCGACGTTGGACGTCACGGCCACGAGGAATCCAATGGTGGCGGCTTGGACAAGTGCCGCCCAGAGAACGGGCGGGAGGAGGATCAGACCAAAGGGTCGAATCATCATCTTCAGCATGTTTTCGTTTGTCAGGCTCTTGTTGAAGAGTTTGAGAGACTGGGCGTAGCTCTGTCTCTTGGCCACTGGCTTTGTGGTCCGCTCAACGTCAGACTTTGACGAGCCGTGGTATCCCAGCTCTTCGGTTGACGCGCAAGCCCCCTCCCCAGAGCGCTTTTCGCGAGGATAGGCAGTCTCGGGGAAGGTGAACATGGCCAGCAGGAGGACGAATCCAACCAAGGCAGCGCCCACCTCGTAGATGGCCCTCCAGGTATGGTCAATGGTGATGAGACCCGAGATGATCAGGCCGGCGGCGACACCGATGGAGAGGAAGCATGTGTAGGCGGACATGATGGTCCCTCTCTCGTGCAGGAAGAAGATGTCGGCAATCGAAATAGGGGCAATGGTCTCCGCAGCGCCGGCTCCGAAGCCCATCAGGATCCGAGCCGCCAGGAACCCGGCGTACGACTTATCGAAGATGAGCCATACCGAGGTTGCAAAGTATATCAAGTAGCTGAGGATGTAGACGGGCCGGCGGCCCCATTTGTTCGCCATGGGGACCCAGACGAGGTTCCCCGTGCCCTGGAGCAGGGCCGTCGTGGTGAAGAAGTAGGCGACTTTGGGGATCGCAAACGACATGAGGGTGTTGTTAGCCATGGACTCGGGGAAGAAGTCCAACGCCGTCTGCACGATGGCGATGGTTGGCCCAGCGGCGAGGAAGTTGCACATGGCCATGGCCGTGCAGAGCACCGTGGCGATGTAGTACTTTTGCCATGTTGGCCTAGACGCGCCTCGTCAGCATTTCTTTATACATCTCTACAACACCCGGATCAGGGGCGGCGAGGATGGGTCTGTACCAGTTCAAGGGATCGTTGGGGTCAGAAGTCGGCGTAGGGACCAAGATCAGGGCCTTGGTGTCATGGTGCATGAGCCGGACGTTGCCCAAGGTCCGCTTGCGCCGCTTCTCGTCCCCATGGTTCTCGACATTTGGGTCCAACGCCGCCGCGACGGTCACGTCCTCCTTGGACATGGTGGTGAAGACGGCCCTGTTCACTTGGAAAGATGCGATTGAGGGGATATCAAGAGGTAGGGCTCACCCGAGAACACAGGGTCTCTGGATCACATGGAGACTTAACTTATATGTCACGCAAAGCTTGGACGGAGGGTGACAGTGGAAATGGGGGTCTCGCAGCGAGCTTACAGATGGAGGATGGCGTCGCTGCTGGCTCATCGGGTGCCGTCCCGACTCTACACTACGGAGGGGCCTGTCTCGATCCACAGCTGCCTTTAGATTGTCCCGTCTCGCCCCTCCGTGAAGGTTAGGGACGGCTATCGGGCTGGCGGGCGAAGAGCCGGGTGTGGTGGTGGGCTGAGATGGGGGTCAAGGTTCACTGGAGGGTTGGGGTCGTCGGGGAGGATCAAAGACCAGTCAGAGCAGAGATCCATGACATGTTGGACTGACTGAGACAGCCGCCACCACGGGATTTGCCAGTGATGAGCAGCGGAAGATGCCGCAGCGCGACGCCTCGTGCCGTGGGGTACGAAGTACCGGAGAGAGAAAAGAAAGGAAAGAATGGAGGGAAAGACGAGGGCGTTCAGGGGCTCATTAATCACACCCAGGGCCGCAATTTCTGCAGGCTCATGCAGCTTGGTCCCGGGTCGGAAGATTTTGTCCCGTCCCCCTCTACGGACTACGGAGTGTAAGTACGTTAATATTAAGACTGGCTTGCGGCAACGCACCGGACAGGTTGCGCATCGTGCCTCTTGCGCACACCACACGACTATTAGCGCGCGACCTTGTTTGGCTACCTAAAATGATTTGCCCGCGCACAGGCACCCTGGGGACGGGTGGTCTGTGGACGGACGCCATGTTTTCTCAGTGATGGTGGCATCTCGCGTCACAGGCTCAGACATGGAGGCGCAGGCGAGCCCAGCAATCGGGCCCAGACCCTGCATCTCAACCCACGGACACAATTGCCGACGACTGGCTCAGAGCCTGGGAAACGAGCGAATCAATCCATCTTGCTCACATTTGCTCACTACCCTACAGTACGGACTAGAATGACCCGGACCCGAAGTTGGTCGTGGGCGCCAGCCGCAGCTGCGTTTGCTCCCCCAGCGCTGAATGAACCTGCTGCGGGCCGTTCATCTCAATGCAAGCCCCTGTACCGGCAGGGATGTGAATGGCCCCCCAGGCTCCCCTCCATCAGCCTCTGGCTCTGGCTCTTTTCGAGTTGGCGCGCACTGGTAGCGCAGCCAGCGCCATGCATAAAGCGGGCGGGGAGCCCGAGACAGACAGGCAGCCCCAGCAGGGGGGCGCATCGCTAGGTACCTTAAGGTAGGTACCGAAGTCGAGGAACGACGTGGCACCCCTACCTGACCATGCTGACGCTGTAGCCCGTACAGTACTGCACACACCCAGCGGGCAGCCAGACAGTGGATGGCTGAAGCGAGGTGAGATCCAGCGATGGGCGCCTCCACTGGCGACCCGTCGATGGCGATTCGCGATGGCCCGTAGCCCGCACGGAGCACCTCAGGTTGTTTAGTGGACCTGTAGCCTCCATCAAGCCTTTCCTTCCCCGGGCGCTCCTGTACCTACTGTAGGCACGTACAAGTACGTGGTGCCACTGCGCATCTCGTCCCGATCTTCCTCCTTCGTCCCCATATTATGATATTACCGGTCACCTCCATCTCCCTAGTCCGTACATGATACCTTCATACACCTTGGCCCTCCCCTCGACGCCCAGGTCCTGATTGTTCCCCGAGGCGCGCGGCGGATCCGCCACCATCTGGCTGTCCAGGCATGTCCATGTAAGCCCCCGCGAAACCCCACGGGCTCTCTGCTCTCCCTCGCCGAGCCCGCGTGGCCAAGCTCTCATCCTCCTCCTCCACCTCGACCACGGCACCGCCGACCTGCGTCCCCTCCGTGTCCGAGGAGGCCTCGTCATGGCCGGGCCGTCCCTGTCGCACATCCTCGACCCTCCGCGGCCCACTGCGCATGCCACCGGGCTCGACGCAACGCCAGAGTTCGCTCATCATACCGCCATCTCAGTCGCAGTCCCCGTCGCCGTCCCCAACTCCGGCTCCGCGGTTGCATCCAGCGCGGTGCCGTCCCAGGCTCATGCCGTGCCGACCGCTGCTTCGTCCTCGTCTGCTCCTCAGCCGGGCCATGCCCAACAGGCCTCGACGTCGGCCGCGAAGAGCCATGCCGGGAACAATCTCTATGCGTGTCGCGACTGCGGACGCTCCTACTCTCGTCCCGAGCACCTCGTGCGACACGTCCAGACCCACACCCTGGGCCGTCGCTTCATCTGCGAGATATGCCAAAAGTCATTCGCGCGAAAGGACCTCCTGCGAAGGCATGTGGCCAATCATGAAAACGACACGCCTCAGAAGCGCCGCCGGACGGCAACGTCGCCTGGGGCTGGGCGAGTCACCCAGGCCTGCCGCCCGTGTGCTGTTGCCCGAGTCAAATGCGACGAATCCAAGCCGTGTCGACGTTGTGTCAACCGCAAGCTTACGTGCGTCGCGTCCGAGGCGGGATCAGCGGCCGCAATGCACCTGGTCCACCTCTCTGCGAATGCACATACTGCTACCAACGAGCCACCTCCCTATCCAAATCCCGCTCCTGGATCCGGGGAATCTCTCGAATCCTCCTCCCCGGCTTCTCACAGCCAAGTGCGATCTGTCCCTAGTGGCTCCCTCTCGGGCCAAGACGCCGCCACCACGAAGAGCACGCCTTTGTCGCAAACGACGTCTTATAAGCCCGAGGACAGCCAGCTGCCAACGCCAGACACGGCTATGGACCAAGGTACAATCCGCTCCGAGAACTGCCTTTGCTGATCGCATGTAGACTGACCTGATGCAGGCAATATTGATACCTTCCCGCAGTCCTATGGAGCTCCGAGCACCATACCCAACGCCATTATGGATATGAATCGGACACCCTTTTTCGACTTTTTGCGAGACGTCCTGTATGAACAGCCCTTCGACCCATTGAGGTTACCCGACTCTCAAGGCCTCGCGGTGCTGGATTTCTGCGACAATGCCAACCTGGAGTTGACCGACATGGATTTTGGCCTTTTGGACACCTGGAACTTGGACGGCATGGTGGAAGGCACGCTGCCGGTCCAGGAGATTGCCGCTCAGTCGGCAAACTCGGCTGAGATATCCCAGATGCGGCAGAGCCTGGTCCAGGCTTGGACCGAGTCCCCGTGGCGCTGGGACCCGAAGAACCATGACTCTGGATACAAGGAGCAAGGCTTTCTTCCCATCTCCGCCAACGACACTTCTAGCGCTCAGTTCCAGGAGAGCCACAAGCGCCTCGAAAGAGTAGTGGCAGAGAAACTGGAGCAGCCTGCCAGGGACCGGATCCTGGCCATTGTGCTGTCAACATGCCGCCAAAAAGGCACGACGAATCGCGTGGCCGCGTCGTTTCCGACAGTCGAAGTGATGGACACCTTGGTGCACATCTTCCTCGCAGCCCAGGTTTGCCAGGTAGACGAATGGATTCACTTCCCCACCTTCAAGCTCAACGAGCAGTGGCCCGAATGGATAGCGATGGCAGCAGCGATGGGAGGTGGGCTGACGCCGGTTCCCACGCTCCGAAAGTTCGGCTTCGCCCTACAGGAAGCTGTCCGTAAGTGACTTCTCGACTTGACGCTTCTCTGGCCCGTGTGCTTACGTTTGACTTGACAGGAGTTACAATACCGGAACGGGTATGCCCCTTCTTGAGGCCCTTGGAAGTTGGCCGTACAGCTAACTCTGTAACAGTTTGAAGAAAACAATACGGCCATTCAGAGGCTCGGCCTCGTGCAGTCTCTGATTCTGGTCCAAGACCTCGGCCTGTGGTGCGGGAATCGTCGGAAAATGGAGATTGCCGAGTGCCACCTTGTTATCCCAGTAACGGTAAGGGATGCGCACCTCCACGCCTGTTCGACATGAGCTCATTTTCCCCAGATGATGCGTTATCGCGGCAAGTTTCAGCGATCAAAATACCCGATCATCACGGTTGATCCCTCAGACGAAGGAGAAGTTCTTGAACAGAAATGGAGGTCATGGGTCGAGAGGGAGCAGTGGAAACGGTTCGTCCCATCACGTCATTTCCGGCAACGCGAGCTGACGTGAACAAATCTAGGCTGGTGTTTCACTGTTACATCCGGGAGGCGCAGATATCCATGACCACCTTGACAAACCCATGCCTGGCCTACTCTGAGCTGACGCTGCCGCTTCCGGAATCGAGGGAGCTTTGGTTCGCGCAGAATGCAGTCGAGTGGAAGGCTCGATACTTGGAAAGGAATGCTGGGCAGAGCAAGAGACCGCCTTCGGTGGGCGACCTGTTCCACGACGTTCACCTCCTCACGCAAAACCACATGCGGCTGGACGTGCAGTACTCCATATCCATCTTCTTGCATGGATTCTGGGCCCTTGTGCTGGAGTATCGGCAGCTGAGTTCCGTCCACCGAACTCGCTCTTACGCCAACAGCCTGGGCGGAAACCCCATTTCGCTGCTGAGCTCCCGCCATCAGGAGCTCGTCAAGGACCTCCAGAGCTTTCAGCTCATCGCATCAGGATGGCAAGACATGTCAGCGCGGGAGCACCTGCTTCTCAACCTGCTCATGATGAATCTTCACGTCTCCCTGGACGACATGCAGCTCTTTTCCGGCAAAGAAGGAGAGGATCAGGCGCGCCGAATATACCCCGTCCTGCAGCAGTGGGCGACGAGTTCAGAGTCTCGCTCTGCGGTGTGGTGTGCCGCGCAGATCCTGCGATTTGCCAGGTTCTTCCCGCCGGACCACCTCAAGGACTTTTACGTTGTCGCCGTCCACCACGCCGCGCTCACATTGTGGACGTACGGTGTCGTGGTGCGGGCCAACCGGCGGCAGCCCGTACCCACGCAGTACCCTGCCGAGCCCATTTACCTGGACGGAACCGACTCCATTGCGATACAAAGGTTCATCGGCCTCGACCAGGGGCGGCCGCTCATCAAGGGGACGACGGGTCGGGGCGGCGTACCGGATGCGTCGCTGCATGATCCGCGGGCGTGCATGGAGATTGCCCAGGACATTCTACGCTCCAGCTTCTCGCGCGGGCAGGAAATGCCGCCTCTCGTCGAGAACCTGCGCCAGATAATCAGGCAGTTGGGGAATGCGGCGTGGGCGGTTGGACTGGGGTGATGTGATGGACGCCAGGCACACAAGCCGATGCCGCGTCCAACGCCGTCGGCTCGGGAGCTCAAGAGATGTAGAGGATCTGTGTTTGGATAAAGTTGCCATGCCCACGGCTTGCGATTTAAGCCCATCATCATCTCCAGAGTGCACGCAACAGGAGAGGGCCTGCACAGTTTTTCGCCTCGTCACATGTAGTACTACTCCATCGAGCACACCACATAAGCCACTTCGACTTTCATTGAAGAACCCTGCACCGAGCATTATAAAAACGTGGTTATTTCCAAGGCTCTGAGCCGCCATTCAGGAGGCTTGGTTTGGCCAGCCGGGGTCCAGGGAGGGAGCTGACAGGCTGCGCCCCACTGCCTCTTGCGCCGACACACCCGACAACGACGGCATTGTTCGCTGCCATGGCTTGATATTCGCGCTTGCACAGAACCTCCTGGAACACGAACCGCACAGTCCCAGTCTTGGTCCCCTCCCCTCCCCTCTCGCCCTCCCCATTTCCCGCGTTGCTCTCCCGTCGCTGCAACTTCGCCGGGGTCTCGCCATGGACTCTGCGGCCAGCCTCCTCCGGTGGCCGTCTGCGACGGTACTCATCACCACCACCGCCGTCGCGACGGCCTCGCTGCTCGTGCTCGCGCGGGCGACGCTCTGGCCGCGCAGGGGAAAGGTGCTGCGCGGCCCGCTGCGGACGGTGATTCCGCAGGCGTCGCCGGCAGAGCTCGGGGCGCTGGTGTATCAGCCGGACGAGTTTCCGGGCGCGCGGGACGTGGACACGCCGGTGAGTTGCACTTGATGATGGAGTGTGGTGTTCTTTGGGGATAGGAGCTGACGTGTGGCAGTATGGCTCGGTGCGTGTGTACGAGTTTGGGCCCGAGGATGGCGAAAAGGTGCTCTTCGTGCATGGCATCAGCACGTCGTGCATCACGCTCACCCGCATCGCGCACGCCCTCGTCGAGCGCGGCTGTCGCGTCATGCTCTACGTGCGTATTCCCCGTCTCACTCGCTTCTCTCCTGAACGAACTCATCGGCTGACCCCCGCAGGACCTCTTTGGCCGCGGCTTCTCAGACGGCGTGGGCGACCTCCCCCACGACGCGCGCCTCTACTCCTCGCAGATCCTCTGCGTCCTGGCCTCGAGCCCGCTCTCCTGGACGGGCAGCAACGCCATGCGCCTCGTCGGCTACTCGCTGGGCGGCGGCATCGCCGTGCACTTCGCCAACGCCTTCCCGCACCTCGTCTCCTCGCTCGTGCTGCTCGCGCCGGCGGGGCTCATCCGCCCGGAGAGCTTCGGCGCCGTGACGCGCTTCGTCTTCTCGTCGGGCATCATCCCCGAGCGCATCCTCGCGCGCATCACCGGCCGCCGCCTGCAGAAGCCCATCGCCGCGTCGCGCCTGTCGCGCAACGCCGCGGCCGCCATCGTCGCGGCCGCGGCCTCCGAGGCGACCGACCTGCGGCCAGGCGCCGACAAGCCCACGCCGCTCGAGGACCGCGTGCTCGAGTACGTGCGCTGGATGGTCGTCCACCACGAGGGCTTCGTGCCGGCCTTCATGTCGTGCATCCGCTTCGCGCCCCTGACGGAGCAGCACGCGAGCTGGCGCCAGCTGGCCAAGCGCCGGCCCGGCACCACGGCCGTGCTGCTCGCCGAGACGGACGAGATCATCGACGTCGAGACGTATGCGCGCGAGGGCCTGCCCTTGGCTGGCGGCGAGGGCAACGTCGTTTGGAGGGTTCTCCCGGGGAGCCACGACTTTGTCATGACGCACGTGGAGCCCATCATGGACGAGCTGGACCAGCTCTGGGACATGGAGAAGCGTTCTTAGAATGTTCTGTTTGCGTTGCTGCGCTGATACAGAGCTGGGGGGTTTCTTCCCTCGTTTCTTTGCTATATACCGATGACGACTAACGGAGCCGGAGTTTGTCAAGCGCTTGCTTTTTGCGTAATGATTGGGATAGAATGTATGTACTCTGAGGATAGATGCCCCAGGATGCTACAAAACGTGACGCATGTCTAGAGCCGAGATTCCAAAAGCGCCGTGCTGCATCATGTGAGTCCCGCGCAACTACTCCGTATACATTGCCCTTTATGCCCTTTACCGATCCAGGGCTTGGCTCTGGCACTGTAACTCGGTATTAGCAAGCCGGCACGTACTCGAATGAGGATGGATACGAGGTGAGGTGAGGTGTAGAAAAGGACTCACCATCTGCCAGTACACGCCCCTCTGCCTCAGCAGCTCGGCGTGGTTCCCCTTCTCCAGCAGCTTTCCCTCGCCGAGGACGAAGATGACGTCGGCGTTCTGCACCGTCGCGAGGCGGTGGGCCACGACGAGCATGGTGCGGCCCTGGCCGGCGCGCTCAAAGGCGGCCTGGACGAGGCGCTCGCTCTCCGAGTCGAGCGAGCTCGTGGCCTCGTCGAGCAGCAGGATGTCCGGGTCGCGGATGAGGGCGCGGGCGATGGCGACGCGCTGCTTCTGGCCGCCGGAGAGGGTGACGCCCTTGGAGCCGATGTTGGTGCCGTAGCCGTCGGGCAGCGAGACGATGAAGTCATGGATGGAGGCGTCGCGGCAGGCCCGGTGCAGCTGCGCGTCGGTGACGGCGGTGTCGTCGACGCCGAGGAGGATGTTTTCCCTGAGGGTGCCTGGACCGACGTCAGCACGAGACGCACACTTGCGGGGATCTGGAGCGCTCACCTTGGAAGAGGGTGGCCTCTTGGGCGACGAGGGAGAGGTGCTTGCGGTATGCGTAGAGGTTGATTTCGGTAATGTCCTTGCCGTTGCATAGGATGCGGCCCTTGTCGAGGTCGTAGAACCTATCAATCGCTCCGTCAACGACAACCCGCCCCCGACAGGCCAGGACACGAGATGCAGCACTCACCTCTCCATGAGCGAGATTATGCTCGTCTTGCCACAGCCCGAGGCGCCGACCAGCGCCGCAAACTGCCCCTTTTCTATGGCGAGGCTGAGCCCCCGGAACACGGGCACGTCGCGCGTGGGATAGGTAAAGTGCAGGTTGTCCAGCTCAATCTTCATGCCGCCTTTCGCATCGGGAATCACCTCGGTGTCCGGGATCGCGTCGGCGAGCCGCGACTCGCGCATCTCGAGGATGCGGTTCGACGCGGCCGTGACCTGCGCGGCGTTGGGCCCGAAGCTGAGCCCCTGGCCGGCGGCCTCGCCCGACTGGATCGTGGCCATGAAGCACACGAAGAAGTTGAGCGGCTGGTACTCGCCGCTGGCCAGCAGCCGGCCGCCGTAGTAGAAGATGAGCGCCTGGCAGGCCATGGTGACGCTGTCGGAAAAGGCGAACAGCAGGCTCACCCAGCGGGCCTTTCTGAAGGCCGCGGCGACGTGGCCGCGGCACAGGCGCTCGAAGCGCTCGCAGGTCGGGCCCTCGAGCGTCAGCGACGTGACGGTGCGGAAGGCGCCGATGGACTCGGAGGCGAACTTGGAGCTCTCGGCGAAGACCTCGCTGTTCATGCGGTCAAACTCAAGCTCGTACCTGAAGCGCCAGTACGTCGTCGCGATGCTCACGGGCATGACGATGCAGCAGGCGACGAGCGCCAGCTTCCACCCGAACGCGAAGGCGATGGCGACGGAGCCCGCCAGGTTGAAGACGGCAATGTACACGCTGGCCATGTTGGCGCCCATCAGCTCCTCGAGCTTCTGCGGATCGCCCGACGCGCGCGCCGTCATGGTGCCCTGCGAGTGGTCCTCGTCGTCGAAGAAGGCCGGCGCCTGGCGCAGCATGGCCTCGAAGTACTGCGCCTGGTACTTTGCGCGGACGACGGCCGCCATCCGCGTCGACACCAAGAAGCAGCCAAAGTAGGCGAGCCCCGTGCCCGCGGCCAGCGCCACCCACATGAGCGACCAGAACCGGCTCTCGCGCAGCAGCTCGTCGCCCTGGAGCGCGAAGATGACGACGACGCGCGCAAACAGCCACGCCTGCAGCGGCATCGCCGCGCCGGCGCACGCGCAGAAGAAGACGGTCAGCGCCATCAGGTGCCAGTGCGGCCTCGACTCGTAGAAGAAGCGCCCGAAGCTGGTGAAGATGTTGCCGTTGCGGTGCCCGTGCCTCTTGTCCGCCGCCGCCGCCGCCGCCCCGTCCTCGGGCCCGGCGCGGCTCTTCTTGCGCTCGAGCGACGACGGCGCCGACAGGGACGGCGAGGCGTCGTCGTCGTCGTCGCTCGCCTCCGTCGGCCCCCCCAGGGACAGGGCCTGCGCGGTGACGAGCGCGGCGTAGATGCCGCCCTCCCGCGCCATGAGGGCCTGGTGCGTCCCCGACTCGACCACCTGCCCCTTCTTGAGCACGACGATGCGGTCGGCCTTTTTGATCGTGGACAGCCGATGGGCGATGGTGATGGTGGTGCGGTTCTGCGCGACCCGGTCGAGGGCGGCCTGCACGATGCGCTCGCCGCGGACGTCGATGGCGCTCGTCGCCTCGTCGAGAATCAGGATCTTGGGCTTCCGGACAATGGATCGCGCAATGGCGATGCGCTGGCGCTGGCCGCCCGACATCTTCGCGCCGCTGTCCCCCACGACCGTGTCGTACCCCTGGGATGCCATGTTAGCTTCGTCGCAAGAGCGCTGTCGCCGGGGAACCTATTTACTGTCGGCAGCTTGTCGATGAACTCGTCCGCAAACGCCTCCTTGCAGGCCTCCTTGACCAGCTCCCTCTTCTTCTCTTCCGGCTCGTGCTCCCACTCGGATCCCACGAGGCCATTGGCCACGTTGCTGTATATCGTGTCGTTGAACAGAAACGGCTCTTGCTGCACAAGTCCGATTTGCGATCGCCACCACTTGAGGTCGATTTCGTCCAGGGAGCGGCCAGAGGTGGAAACACTGCCGCTGAGCTTGATCGGAGGACCAGTTTCCTCGGGCTCAACCTCACCGGGCTCATCGTCGTCGTCCTCGGGCTCGCCATTCTTCTTCTTTTTCTTCTTCTTCTGCTCCACGGCCTTGGCAATAGCGTACTGCTCCTTGAGCGTATACCATCTTTCGATCAGGCCGACTATTGTGCTCTTGCCGGAGCCCGAAGGGCCAACAATGGCCGTAATCTTGCCAGCCTCGATCCGGAGGTCCAACTCGTCCAGGATCTTGACGTCCGGCCGGCTCGGATAGGCAAAGGTGACCTTTTCCAGAACAATGTCGTCCGTGGATGACACCTCGGGGGCTTTGAGCCGTCCCTTGTCGGGCTGCGGCGCATCGATGACGGTGAAGAACTGGCAAGCAGCGACGGTGGCCTTGCTAACAGCCAGCAGGGGCGTGGACGTGCGCTCGAGAGAAAACACGACCATCATTACCGAGAGCAGCACACTGATATCGTCATCGTCAGCAGGCGTTCGCATTCGCCTGGACGTTTACTCACATGACGATGGTCCCAACGCTATCCAGCCGACCCTCGACATATGACTTTGTCCCGTACCAGAAGGCGAGGCCAAATGCAGAAAAGACACCGAAGAACTGCCCCATGTCAGCGCAGCTTCGCCAGGGGGATCGAGGCGGCGCTAACCATCAGTCCGAACTGGAGAGCCATGAAGGGGCTCATTGATTGCGCGTGCCTCTTGGTCTCGTCGACAAACTTGGCATACTTGCGGGCAACGCGAGCCTCTGCGCCGCACGCCATGACCATTCGAATGCTAGACATGGTCTCGCTCGCCACAGCAGAGGACTTGGCCTCAGACTGCAGGACAGAATCATCGGCGGTTAATAAAACGTCTAGGTATATAGGGGTCGGGCACCACCAACCTTGGCCATCCGGCCATGGCTCTTCACGATGAAGGGCAGCAGGATGCTAACCGTCAGCAGGATGAACAAGATCGCAGACGACGTAACCAGCGTCAGCGACCAGCTGTAGACAAAGGCGATGACAACGGCGGCAACAATAGTCGACATGTACTCGACAAAGACACCGAGCTTCTCCGAAATACCCAGCTGGAGCGTGTTGCTGGTCGACGTGATGGTGGTGGTCGCGGAGCCCGGGGGCATCGAGTCCAAGACGTGGATGCTCTGCCCAAAGAGCTGCCGCAGGTAGTGCAGCCGGATGGCAGATGAAAGCCGGATGCCAATCATGCGGAAGCACAGCTGGTAGAATCAGCACCAGATCACAGATCACAGATCACACAGAGCAGGAGGAGCGCGGGGCATACCTTGTTGATGTAGTTGAGGGCGAGGCGGCCGAGGAAGAGGGCAAACATGTACAAGCTGACTGCTCTTAGCATACTGCGCGCAGAGAGAAGACGACACGACACGTTGGCGGTGCTTACGATAATCGGCTGAGGTTGCTGCGAAACCGGTCTCTCTGGGCTTCCGTCTGGGGCAAGTCGGTGAAGTTCCCAACAAAATTGCCTGGGACATTGCTGTTAGTCGTCACGTTGATTCTGTCAAACACGGGCTGCCATTCTCACCAAACACGACGTTCATTAACGGCAGCGTGATGCCCGCGCCGACGGATGCCAGCACGCCTGCCGCGTACGCCAGAAAGTCCCATTCCGTCGCATAGCTAAACACCCGCTGGCATCACCGTTAGTGAAGGTGCGAAATCTGGACAGATCAGCGGTGTCGACGAACGAGGTAGTCTTGGAGCGATGCCGTGCGTTCGGGACGGGGCTTGGCCTCTGGCGCGGGAGCATCAGCGCCATGTTGGCCAGACTCGGTAGGCGGCGCCTGCTTTTCGCTTCCCGTCCACAGGTGCGTGTCGGTCTTGGGGACCTTGTCGTCGTCGGCGGAGCTCATATCGAGACGTATGACGACCGCTCCATGAAGCTGGCGAGAATGGCCGGAAAGGTAAGGTAGGGAGGAAGAACGGAGGTGAGAGGCGTGAAGGATGTCAGTCGCCTACTGGAACACGACTGTTGTCAAATACGTCGACACTGCGGACTAGCCCGTTACTTGCGGCAGCCAAGGACTGGGATGCCCCAAAGCGAAATACGACACTTGAACGTCGTCAGCGGACTCGTAACTAGCAGCCCGTCTGGAGGCTGCAGATCATGCGCCGATGGCCGTGCCGAGTCTAGGCTCGGCCTAGTCCCCGAACATGTCTGTGCCGTCCCGGATCTCAGCATCAAGGTTGCCGAGCGCATACCTACGAGTAGCCTCTGCCGTCGAAGACACACGAATGTATCCGCAAGTGTCAAGTTTATGGCTCGATCAAGGTCGTCTGCAATGGCCAATCACGACATGGTGGCTGGCCAAACACGGGTGACGGGTCCACTGAGCAAGGGAGGCTTTGGCTCCTTGGCGAGTGGCTTTGACAAAAGACATCCATGGCAGTAATTAACCGTCAAGCCGTTTCCATGACGGCCGGCGGCAGGTCGGGTATTTCCTAAAGCGGTAATCGTGTGTATTCAAGTACAGTATTGAGTGGTTCAAGATGTGAACCGTCAGCCCCCGACAGAGGCCAGGGCCGAGATAAACTCATATCTATGTAGATAGCCTTTGGTGGCTCACGGTACGGGACGCTGGTCTGTTTCTTCATTCCACTCGGGGCACAAGCGCACAGCCCAGCTCCTCGTTGATTCGATGGGGTGAGGAGATGGCCAACCCGCCGACCTGACCACGGCGACGCGTCCTTTAATCACCATCGACCCCATTTCTGGCCACACCTGCTGTCTCGGTCGACAAGCTGCTCCCGGAACACTGCCACCGGGCCGCTTCAAGAACCCGAGAATCCGAGCCGGGGCCAGCCGTCCACCCTCAAGTACTTCGCAACGGAGGGCATTTGCGGACGCGATGCACTGAAACCCCACGCGCAACACTCCACGTGTCTTGATATCTTTCTTCCTTTCAGCTCCACGAAACGAAGATGGCTGTCAAGCGAGCAGCTAAACTCGCACTGCGTGGTTTTAAGCACGCACTGCACGCTCAACATACGGCCAGAGTCGCTGCAGAGTCGCTGCAGAGTCGCTGTCAATCACACCCGTGGTTCCACTTTTCCCGCCGCGGTTCAGCGCGCGCAACCCTCGGAATGCCTCACAACTATGCTTGATTCTTGGAAACTTCCTCGGCATATGTCTGCGCAGGATATGAGTCAGGATGGTTGCAATCCGCTGCGCAGTATAGAGAATGTAGGATAAGTCAAGGTACGGTAGTGTGCGCCTAAGGGACGAGATTCTGCTAACTTTCCTTGCGCTATCGCTCGTAGTGCTTGCTGAATTTGCAGCAGATTGTAAATTCGACCCGTCCGGCGCTCGTTCCGAACCTCCACAGTGGCTTTCTTAGAACTCCATCCGCACCCGTCCCGCCGCAATTGTCGGCGTCGATAGGATCGGCGGTGCTCCGGTGCTCCGCTCCGGGTCCCGGATCAGCGGGTCCATCAAGATGCGGTGTACTCCGTAGACCGTAAGGTGCCGCCAGTCGGTGAGTCTCCGCTCTCCCGGACCTTTAAAGATGAGCTGACAAACGAAAGCCTCCAACGAGTTCATTTGTATTTATCGGGGAATTATTGGCGTCACAATCAGCCCCAGATGCATGAGCTGGTATTATACGCCTACGGAGCCGTTCTCTTCTCTCAATGAGGAAGTGGAACTTGGGTGAAGCCGGTGTGTCGGCACAAGTTGACGGCCACTTGTATCTCGAGCTACCGAGTAGTCCGTACGGACTACAGCGTGAGAGCTTTGGCTTACTGCTCCACATGCTGGGATAGAATCCTATCGGATTCCAACCTTCAACGACAGCCTCCACTACGCATTCTGATTCGTCAAGGAGCCACGGCCGTGTCGCTTGCTTCCACGAGAGCGGTGACACCATGGACTGGCGTGGAGGAGACGGCCCACGCGGTCAGCCGTCAACGACGCCGAGATGAAGATGAGGCTGCAAAGCGAGCTGGGGCATCCACAGTCGGTCTCAACCTGAAGTTGATCGAGTCGTGAAGAGCCAACCGAGGTGACGGATATTGCCGTTCAGTTGCTGGCCCGCAAGATACTGACTGACGCACTGATCAGAGCGGAGAGCCTCTGACGAAGACACGGCCCCATCGACAACCCCCCTTTGCGCGATTGGGCACGGCGATATTGGAGGAGCTGCGGTAACAGCTCGAGGCTGCTGGCCACCGCCGGCCGAGGGATCCGAGAGCCAGGCTTGACCGCAAGGGGCAAGGATCTCTAGCAGCTCGGACGACTCGAGTCTCGGGCCGGGTCTTGCGGGCCGCCACCATCACGACGCCCGCGCCCACGCGTGGCCATTGCTTCGAGGTTGGCGAGTCTCGACTGTGGCAGAGCTTGCGCGGGCCTTGGTTCGCCAGTTATCGTTTGCCCCTGGGCACTTGCCCTCGTCGTTTCGTTTGCGTTGTTCCTTGTGACCATCTCACGATGATATTGACAAGGCCCAGCCACTACGAAGTAGCATAGTAACACCAACCGTTTGAAGCCAAAACAAGCCGACGGGGCTCGCGGGCGGCTGCTTCACAGCTCTGGATCGCGATGAGGCACGATTAATTAGTCTCCTCCACGAGCCGTCACAGTTTAACATCGGCGGGATGGCGGGGAGCCCCGCGGCCCTGCATCATCCGCCCGTGAATCGAAGAACATGTGGCGGTTCGGAGGCAAGGGAGGTCATGGGTTGCAGATGTGTTGTTCTCATCGAGGGTTTGACAGATGGGCAAGGATGCGGCGAGTCGCGAGACGACAACATGCTCATTTGTGGGCTGTTTCTCGCAGCGATCCTTTACGAGTACATACGAGTATGCAATCGACGAGCAGCGTCCGAGCCCTGGCGACATCGCATCAGATGGACAAGGCGCACGCAAGACGCGCGCAAGAACGCGGTGGGAGGTCGTCAGGGCTGGGATGGACGATGCACCCGCCAACAAATGTCGCTCCCACGGGAAAAGGGTGTGCTCGTGCCCCTCCGTCCGGCGTTTCGTTTCACTAGTAGGTACGGTCTGGTCCGAGGGTCGTGCGCTGCTGCTGCAAGGCAGTCGTCGTATCGCACGGCGCGCTGGGGTTGGTCGGGGCTGTTGGAGAGGGAGGGAGAACGCCTGAAAGGTGAGAAAACAGAGGGCAGAGGAGAGGTGAGGTGAGGTGGAGCCGGCGGCGCAAGGGGACACAGACACGACCTCCTCCATCCATCCATCCATCCACCAGCCGGCCCTTCCAGCTCCAGCCATCCCGCCTCCTCCTCCCTCCCGCACCCGAGCGCGCGCTGCCCGCCGCGATGCCCCTGCGAACCATCAGCGACGAACTCCGAGGCGCAATCAAACCTTCGCGACAGCTCGAGGCGTCCGCTTCCGCCATCCGGCCGCGGCAGGGCCCCAGCCAAACCAGACGGCCAGAGAGTCGAGCGGCCTCGCGCAGGTGCCACGCTGCCCACACGGTCTTCGTACCTGCAGCCAGATGGAGCGGAGGAGCCAGATGGACCAGCCAGAGCCGCGCCCGTGGGAGCGCAGCGCACCAGAGGGAAAATATGACAGCTGTGGGCCCGCCCAGAACGGCAAAGGCCTTGCCTGTGCGCTGCCGTGCGCTGCTGTGCCTTTTCCCTGCTTTGCTCTGCTTTGCTTTGCTTTGCTTTGCTGCGCTGCCTTGCCTTGCCTGGCCTGCTTTTGCTTTGCTTGTTCGTGTGCGCGTCAGTGTCGGTGCGAGCGTCGTGCGCCGTGCGCGAGAAAACTCGTGGCTCTCTGACCCTTTCCTCGCCGCCCACCCCCTGCTGCGGGCCACTGAGACATGAATCCTTAAAAGACTGACTCGTCCCGTTTGCCTGCTGCCAGAAGGGCGAGAGCTGAAATATTCCGTGCTCCGCCACGTTGTCGTTGTCGTTGCTGCTTGCTTGCCTGTCTCACCCATCCGCTGGCTAATATTGTCATGCCTCTTACACGCGCCCGCCATTATTGAACCTTTCCTATACCCAACCTACGCTCATCGCTAATTAACACGGCTGCCTCCGTCTCCTGGACTCGCTGGAAGCATCGCACCTTTCGCGATTTATTTCGCAGTCCAACAATCTTGCCGTCAACCGCTTCGTCCCTCCCAGAGTCCGGGCAACCAACCGGTCAGCCAGCCGAGCCATATCCACACGCACCTCCACCCTCGCTTCGCATTCACAGCACAAAGCGTGCGTCCCGAGTATCGCCTGGGTTATTATTCTCGATTCGTTGCGGCTACTTGCGTTCCGAGTCTGGTCCATCGGAGAAACACTTGCTGCCTATTTCGGTGATCCGGTGCCACCGCAGACCGCCATTGTGCAACGCCTTGATACGCCGTCATTGGACATATCGCAGCCTCCCGCCCATTGTCGCAGCCATCCGGGAAGGCGCATCAGCTCCGACCAAGGAAGCGACATTGGGGAGCTCGTTCATCACTGGACCGAGCCCGCCCAACTTTTCCATAACGTATCTTGGTTGGGATACTTGTCTCCCAGCGCCTCGAGATGACGGGCCTCATCCCGCTCGCGCTCAACTCCGAGTCTCCCTCCAAGAGATACAGCGTCTTCCTCCCCGAAGGCGGCCACATGCTGCGCCGCCTGAGCTCAATGCAGTCCAAGCCCGCGCCGCTGAGGCGCTCGTCTCGCAAGGCCTCGCTCACGCCGCTGTACATTCTCCCCGGCTCGGCCACCGAGTGGAAAGCCGCCCTGAGCGACATCAAGAGGACGTACATGAACAAGAAGTACCGCCAGTGCTCTGACCGCTGCAACGACATCTTGAACAACGCAAAGGACCTGGTATGTCGCCGTTGTCGTCCATATTATCCCGCCGAGTCACTAACAGCCCCCCCCCCAGGACAAGGTCCAGCCCGCATATCTCGTCTACTTGCGCTTCTACGCCGCGACGGCCCTGGAGATGCAGGCTCGCGCCGTCCACCACTCATCCCCTCATCGCGTCAGCATGTTCAATCAGGCGCAGACTCACTACCGCATCGCCTCGGACCTGGCCAAGCAGGCCGACGAGGCCATGAGCCGCCCTTGCAGCCGCAACTTCTCGCCCATGCCCAGCTTCCACTCCTCGGCCGACTCTGACGTCTCGCGGTCGAGCCCCTCCTCGACGAGGATGTCCTCTCCGGCGCCCTCGCTCAGCTCCATCGAGGAAAACGTCAAGCCCGTGGGCAAGCCCAAGAAGCGCGTCGCCTTCCGCGACGTACCAATCACGGAGCCCATGATTCGGCCTGACTCCCCTACCCTGGGGTTCGACGACTGGGTAGGCCGGTCATCTCCGGAGCCCCTCTACCCAGAGTCCATTCTCAAACACGAGGACAAGAAACCTACGCAAGCCGACGTCCCGGCGGCCACGACTCCAGGGCTCATCCAAGACGAGGAGGAACCCGCTGACCCCTTTTTCCACGTCCGCTCTGTCCACCGCTACTGCACCGTCCTGTCCAGCATCAAACGCCAAATATCTTCCCACCTGGCCATTCTCGACATTGAGATTGCGGCTTGCCGCCACCCAGCCCCAGCTCCGCCAACCAACGACGAGCTGCGCACGCTGGAGATGGGTGCTCGGGTCGAGCGACTGCGGGCCAATGGCTGGCAGCGCCCCCGGTTCGATGTCCGCCGTTATGAGACTCTGCGGGAGAATGCCTTGGCCGACCTGGTGTAGCCATCTCAGGATAGCCACTACCTTCGGCCTGTCTTGCTGCCTTTTCCTTTTCCTTTTCACTGAACATATGCACAAATCCTTTTCGTACTGAGCTGGAACAACGGTGCCAACACGGCCACGTTTCTTATGTCCCACATCCAGCCAAGAGGCTGCGCCGTGTACACCAGGGCACAGAACCCCCCCTTTTACTACAACACGCTGCAAAGCAGACATGTCTGTACCATCACGGCACTTATTTATTCACGGCCGATCACGGATGAATGATAGATACGAACTAGTGCAAAATATCAACTTATTGAATGCATGACCCGAGGGTCGATTCTGACGCTACCACTTCTGTGTCCATGTTCATCGCTGCGCGTATATTGATGTTGCGTGTCCTCAAAACTAGTCGAAAAACAATTTCCGCTGCGTTTGGTGATATCTGAATAAAACTCCGTCACCTAAATACCCAGAAGCCGGGAGGCAACGGCGAGAAACTTGAAGAGGTAGGAAGCACGGGAGCAAAAGTCCCAGCAGCCAGAGAGAAAGAGGCCTCGAAGCCAACCCACGACGACAGCGCCGACTTGCAGCCAACAGGAGCAGAGCGGTGAATGAAAAGTTTAAGCCAGCCAAATCCAATCCAATCAAGAACCGTTGAAACTGCGACTGCGCCGCCTGGCCTCCTGCTCCAACTCCTGATCAACCTCCAGAGCCTCCTGTTTCTGCTTCTCATCCTTCACCTTGGCGAGCACCACCTGCACGAACGCGCCCGATTTGACCGTGTCCCTTAGGGAGGGCTTGGGACCACTCGAGCCCTGAGGCAGAGACTCCGCGGAGGTTCCAGGGGCGACGGCCTGCTCTGCGTCCCTCATTTCGTTGTCCTCATCCGATCCCGCATCCTTCTTGAGGTCCGCGATTTTCTTCTTCAGGCTCGCTGCCAGCACGGCGTGCTTGAACCTCTGCCTGACCTTGCGGCGCTCCAGGAGCTCGGGCACCAAGTCGTGCTCAGTAGCGTTCTGGCCGGTAAGCCAGATGTGTCCCAACGCTTGCTATAATCAACCGAGTCAGGTTTGTCATTACCCATGCTGGGGCGTGCGCGCGCTCTTACCTGGCTGGTCCATCTCAATTCGGGATCCGGCACAATGAGTCGAAGGATGAAGTCCTTGGCGTCCTGGCTGACGTCCTTCCAGTACCGCTCGTGGAAGACGACCTGGGAAGAGGTGCATTCGTTGAGCAGGTCCCTGAGGTTCTCGCTCCGGAAGGGAGAGTAGCCGCAGAGCAGAGTATACGTAATGACGCCCAGGGACCACATATCCACCGGCTTGCCGTGTCCCTTCTGCTCCATGACTTCGGGCGCGGCATATCCAAAGGAACCGGCCATTGTCTTGAGCGTGTCCTCTTTACTATCGAGCGTCTTGGCAATACCGAAGTCGGCCAATATAAGATTAGAGTCGAGGTCCCGAGTCACGTATAGAAGGTTTTCGGGCTTGAGATCTGGGAGAGCCAAAATCAGTATACCGAGCCATTGGAGACAAGATAGCAATCGTGTGCGCACCTCGGTGGACCACGTCGTTGTCGTGGAGGTAGTCGACGGCGCAGAGGACCTGCTTGATGGTCTGAGAGGCATCCTTCTCCGTGAACTTGCCCTGGTCGCAGATGCGATCGAAGAGCTCTCCTCCCGTGGCCAACTGCGTCACGATGTAGAACTTGTCCTGCAAAAACGATTAGTCCCCGGCCTGCGGCGCATGCGCGAGGAGGCGACGGCAGCGTACCCTCGACTCAAACCAGTCGACGAACTGGACAATGTGCGGGTGCTTCAGCCTCTGCAGCATGTCCAGCTCGTCGTACACCATCCTCTCGTTGCCTTTGACGTTCTTCTTGAGGATGATCTTGATGGCCACCTTGCCCGTGGGGCCATCCGCCTCGCGGACCACTCCATAGGTGCCAGCACCAAGGGTTCTACCGAATCTGTACTTTGCTCTTCATGCGATGTTAGGCTTCCGGGCTCTGCATGGGCAGACGCAGTTTGCGGGGCCGTCGAACGTACTTTTTGTCGTAGCTCTCGGGTTGGCCGTGAAGCCGGTTGAACATGCCAGCGACTGCGTGGAGGAGATGCCATTAGCCAACGAACGCGCAGAAACGGCTCTGCCAGTATAAACGCGGTCCAGGAGACGGTCGGGGGCACGCGACCGAGGGCGTCGCCAATCGAGATGGCACGAAACGGTCGACTTACAACTCATGGCGGCGGATGGCGGGGTATCTCGGACCGGGTGGCGGACGAGCAGCGGCGGCGGCGGCAGGACGAAGATGTCCAACGGTGCTGGGAGCTTCTCGCTGTTGTTGAAGCCGTGAGAGCGCCTCGCGACGCTGCTGGACGGGGTTCGGAGCGAGTGAGGAGGGAGCAGACGCCAAGTCGTTAGGTAGGGATGACGATATAACGGACGGCCTGTTGGCGGCAGCTGATGAGTTTAATAAGAAGGGCCAGCTGGGCACAGGACCCCTCAGCCCCTCGCAAGGCCCGCCTCGTGCTGCCCAGCAGGCCACAGGCGTAATAATACCGTCAGACTGGGGGGTGGGGGGGTGTAGGGAGGGGGTTGGAGGGTGGCTCCCCAGCTAACCCGGTCGAGCCACTTGCAGCTGGACTGGACAGAGTTGGCGATGGGTGTGGCTGCGATGGGTGTGGCTGAGCCAGCTAGACGAGCGCCTTGGCGAACCCAATGGGTGGATTTACGAGAAACAAGCAGTGGCTGAGCGCGAGCCGGAGATGATTGAAAACGGGCCGTGGAACTCTCTAATAAGCCACGGGGTTGGTGCGGACTACGTACATGTTCGCCCAAGGCGCATTTTATGGAGGCCTCGACGGCGACCCCGAAATCTGCTCTGCCAAGTACGAGTACAGCCGCCAGCGCGAGATTCGATCGTCCTTGTGCTATCTAACTTGGATTGGTGGAGCGTTGGAGGGCTGGGGGACACAGACTCCAGTGGGCGAAATGCCCAATCTGGCATTGCCTCGCCGCTTGTTGCGACCCTGGGCATCTAATTCGAGCCTCGGGCGTTGTTGGACGACTACGGATACGCCTCCGCCGTCCACGGGCGACATGGACTTCAGATTGGCATTTCGGGCGAAATGAAGTAGCGAGACGCAGCCGGAGGGACATCCACCTCCTTGTCGTTAAGACGACGTTTGGCGAAACATGAGCACCGGAACCCAGCATGTGCAACGCGCAGGGCAAAGCTCGCAGCCCTGCAGTTTAAGCCGCGTCAACCACCACCCGCCCGCTCTCCCGACAGCGAATATCTGCCACGGGATATTTCCAGCAGGCATGCACGCTCCCGACCAACAAGTGTTGCCATGAACGGGGGCTGTAGATTGGCCCCGTAGCCTCCCGCAGCCTGATGCGCGTTTATGGGAGGCGACTCCGTCAAAACCTGGTCCAACTCCTCGAGCTCGGGGAGCTTTTGGCCACAGGGTTGGCTACCCGTCGGTGAAGATTTCAAGCAAGCCCGAATACATTCCGTCGACTACGACCGGACTGGCGGCAGCGCAGCCGCACAAACCTGTTCATCTATGACTTTGCACAGTCCCTCCTCGGGGGGATGAGAAACAACCCCCTTATTCGCAAGAGCCAGTCAAGGGCTGTCCTCGTCGGCCACAGCATGGGCGGATATGTCGCCAAGAAGACCTACATACGTGCGAGGCGGGATCCAGCCTGCAAAGATCTCTCCTAGCGCTTTCACCCCAGCTCGCCGGCGCATCGAAAACATACATCAACGAGCTGGCCACCAATTCATCCTCCCTGTCCGAGCTGAGCGACCCCTTTCGATCGTGGAATCTACCCGTTGGTTTGACCTAGCGGAAACCAACGTAGTGTTTCAGAGTATACGTATTTTGACGGGGAAGAAGGACACACCCACGACAGTGACAGTGTGAGGGGGGTCAGGACCCCCCTGTTCGCATGTATATAAGGGACAAGCTTTCCCAGTGAGTCTAGAAGAGGTCACGCATTGCAGAATTAATAAGCCTACGGGCGCCCTTTCTTCCCCAATCCGTCACCAAGATGAGTTGAGTAACAGATGAGTGAACAGCCACACGGCCACGATGAGTGAAAATGAGATAATCAACCCCACCTTCAGTCTAGAGACTACGAGCAGCTTCTAGCAGCAGCGGTACCATCTGAACAGATGGTTCGTGTAAGTCAAATCCTTCCTGAGTGATTGCTGACACCCAAGACTCGTTGAGTGTAGTCTCCAGAGACGTGCAACCAGTGTCGTTTAGGTGTGCGTGTTTCACTCCATTAACGTATGAGTTATTTAGCTGGGTATGAGTTATTTAGCTGGGTATGAGTTATTTAGCTGGGTATGAGTTATTTAGCTGGGTATGAGTTATTTAGCTGGGTATGAGTTATTTAGCTGGGTATGAGTTATATAGCTAGCCACGATAGCTGGCCACGGTATCTATATCAACTCTTAGCTACGGATAGTCCTCTATGTTTTCTCTTCTTCTTTATCCGTAAGCTTAGATTCTTTGCCCCATTACTTAGACTCTTTTCCTACCTTCAAGAACTATTATACCTTATCTTTGATAGTATTTCAATATCCTTATAATGAAGTATAACGTCGTTTTTATCGTCTTTACCTTCTTTACTATTATCTTAGCTACCAATCCTCCATTGGACAGAACTAGAATACCTCTACTTGGCGTAAGTAAAAATATATCCTAAGTGAATATAATCCCTTAGAATAAGAGGCTGAATATAATCCCTTAGAATAAGAGGACTAATTTCCCATTTACTATATAGACATGCCAGGTTTTTCAAAATGTATGCATTCGCGTGAGGTGGCGAAAGAACGGATGGCGTAATGATGGGAAACGGGCCTATTAAATCGAAGTCAGAGAGAAGCCTTGTGACATAGATCACTTAGTAAGTGCCTTTTAAAACCCGCGACCCTTCCTCCGCTTACGGTAATATAGTTCATGGCAGATAATAACCCATGTGAGTTTGGTTACAGGACTATATACTCTAAGTGCCAGTAAACACGGATGGTGGAGGGTTAGAGATAGAGGACACCCTACTATATATATATACGGATACCCGTGGTATTACCAAATCTCGCAAATCCGGCTACAGCCAGAGACCTCCTTCGAACACCCTCAAATGGCTAGAGTTCCACAACCCTATTGCCCGGGATCTTTACATCTTGTCCTTCTTTTAAGACGCTGCCGATAACGGATCACTCCGCTACGCTTATCGTGGACAGGTTCTCCTCTACATTGGGCTATAGCAACGAGGAGGTCTCGTGTATGGATGCGAACCACCGGAGTATCTGCAAGTTCAATAATCTGCCTATTCACAACTAGGTATAAGAGGGTGCGACATGCGCTGTCCAATGCTCTCGACATAGTCAAAATATCTAGGTGAAAAGTCCTACCGTGCCAACTATGACATTTATCGGCCTTCTTCACCGATGAACTCTGTGTAATTACGTGCTCACGACATGTCATGGGCAGCGATACTCCGTCGAGGCTCTAGTTGGAGAACTTCCTGGGAGTCATCTACTCGTTTAAAGACGATCTGAGCCCACTCCAAGAGATCCAAGTTCTGGGGGCGTGCGAATGGCTAATCGAAAGCCAGAGCTTTGTCGAGTGGCTGGGCAATGGGCACGAGACGGCGCCGATTTACTGGCTCACCGGCTTGCCCGGCGCTGGAAAGTCTATCATCACCAGCCACCTCGTAAACGATCTGTCCCGCCAGTCGGCCCATTGCAGTTACTACTTCTTCAAAAGGGGGCAAGGCGTCTGGTCGAGACCTGAACTTCATGCTAATGAGCGTGGCCTATCAAATGGCTGTGCAGGAGGCAGAAGTCCTCCACAAGGTGCTCAAGCTGCAGGACAATGACCCCTCGTGGGAGAGGCAAAGCTGCAGGTATATATGGCGCAGGCTGTTCCTCGAAACCATATTCAAGACCGAGACTTGTGCAGGCCATATCTGAGCCATCGATGGATTAGACGAATGCTCCAGGTTCTCCGATATTTTTACATACCTCCAGGGCTGCGTGACTTTATTACGAGCCGTAGCACGTAAAGATCGAGAGAGGCGCCATATTGTTGGGACAAAGTGTGACTATACGCCCACTGATAGCGAAGATACTGGTGAGCATCGAATTTGTCGCATGGCCTGTGTTGACTCTGGTCGACTAACTGGCGCAGCATCCGACATGCGGATCGTCATCGACCATAGGCTCGAGAGCCTTCACTACCTGTTCGAAGGCGGAAAAAATGACCTCAGGTTCAAAGTGCTTGAAAGGTCTTCCGGGTCCTTCCTGTGGGCGCATCTTGTGTTACGGGAGCTAGAGACGGCCTGCCCCGAGGAAGACGCCCAAGACGTACTCAAGCAAGTGCCGAACGACCTGAACGAAATGTACGCCAGAATCATCAAATCCATCGAGAAGGACAAACGCCGAGCTAAACTGGCAAAGTCCATCTTGTCCTGGGTCACGCTCGCGGTGCGGCCCTTGACTGTCGGAGAGCTTCGGGAAGCTGTACAGTTGGACACAGGCCAGTCGTTGCTCAAGATGATGCAAGCGATCATCACCCGCATGTGGTCAACTGGTGCACATCGACCAAGGCGGCAGGGTCCGAATCGTCCACGAAACGGCAAGGGAATATCTCTGCAACAAAACCCTCGACTCGGAACTCGCTATTGATCCAAACGAGGTGCATGGGCACCTCGCATTTCTGTGCCTGCTCGATCTACTCGACAAGCTAGAGGCTTTCGGTCCAACGGGACGTCGAGCGACAGCAGACCCGAAGGCCTTCTTCATAAACTATGCGTCCGAATACTTTTCCCATCACCTGGCAAGGAGCAGAACACGAGATTCGAGACTTTTCGCCGCGTTGGGTGACTTTTCGGACTACAGCACCCTTTTCTGGATTGAACACCTGCCGCGGAGGCGACTCTTGCAACACAATCAGAGATGCATCTTCGAGTATACATCAGCGCGGAGTTGAAACAAACAACATCCCCCGTCAAGGACATGGAGAAACTCAAGTCATGGGCCTCGACCTTTCTCGCGTGGGTTTGGCATTTCGCGAGCCGTTGATGAAATGCCCATCCGCCATCCACAACCTTGTCCCTCCATTCTGTCCCGCGGACTCCGTGATTGCTCGAAGCTTTAACCGCCGACCGACCAGTCTCGCTGTCATTGGCAAAAGAGACGCGACCTGGCAAGATTGCATCATCAGCACGGAATTCGACGTCCTCATAGAGACAATCTGCTGCGGTGAAAGCCACGCGGCAGTCGGCTTTAGTACTGGCCTTGTGTCCATGTACGACACGACACTGTTTGAGAACGTGGGTGATGTCACGCACCCAGGGCGACTAGTAAAGTCTCGGGGCTTTGGATGCTTGGACAAGTACTTGGCCACTGCCGGCTGGGACGACGTCGTCATTTGGGACCGCAAGACCACTACAAAGCTGCACCACTTCAGATGTCCCAACATGCTATCATCCTGTTTCGCGGGCAGTGTCTTCACAACCGTCACCTCTAGGGGCCAAATGGTCATCAGGTAAGGTACCGCATCCCAGATATCATCACCCGCTTCCCTGACTTCAAGGCAGGAATCTTGAAACAAATGACACAGAGGTCTCGCAATGGGCCGGCACAGCTGAAGACAGCGACTCCTTCGCCCTCCCACTGCACGCAAGTAAGGCTGTGTCTAGCCACGCCAACTCTCAGCGCCTGGGCGTCACATTCGTTGGCAGTGGCAACATATACATCTTCGATGCTGACCTTGCTGCCTTCGTATGCCTGTGTCTCCAGCCGACGGCAACGACTGTGCAGACCATGGCATTCCACCCATTGCCGAAAAGGAATGTCCTGGCCGCGGCCTATATCGACGGCTCCTTGGTCATGTTCGACACTGAAGCCTCGGTGAGGCTGTCTATCCACTCGGACGTGTTCGCAAAGAGCCTGTCTTGGACGTCCGATGGAAGGTATCTGGCAGTCGGGGCAGGAGACGCCGAATACACAGTTGACCTGTACGAATTCATTGATAAGAAAAAGCCCAGTCTCACCCTAGTGTACCGAGTTGATCACCCTGGCACGCCAGTTACGCCTCTGGTTGTCGGCACCCAGGCCGGCCGAATCATCAGCGCTCACAGTCATGGATGCCGAGTTTGGGAGCCGCAAATCCTCGCTCACAGGGGTCTCGAGGAATGTATCGATACGAAAAGCCAGCTTGAGCAGGGAGAGCGGGTATTGGTCCAGTCTGAGGCGTCCCAGTCATTGGAGGCCAAAACTGCTGCTATATCGGCCATGGCGCTCACTCGCCACGGCAAGACCATCATCTGTGGACACGAGAATGGAGAGGTGACCGCATTCGCCGCCTCAGACTGCTCCAAGCTCGGAAGCATTCACAGCTGCCATGCAGATAAAGTATCAACGCTCCGACTGGTACAAGACAGGGACAGCGAATTGGCTATGTCACTGGTGACGATTCCGGGTACGTCGTCATTGCGAGGAGGGAGCCACATGCCAATTATTGGTCCCAGTCGTCTGTCATTCTTCATAAGAAAGCCGGCTCCATGGTCACGGACATCCTTGTCAGTCCATCCGGGGACAGTATGCTGGTGACCACCATGGCAGCAACAGAGTTGTGGGAGCTGCCATCTGGCAAGGTAGTCAACAGGAGGAGGCTCCCTGTGGCGTCGGCCAACCTGCGACAAGTCAAGCAATGCCCGCTGCAAGTCGACAGGTTTATGGTCTTGGAGGATTCCTCGACGCATCTGTTCTTGTGGGACGGTTTTGAGCAAGCGCCAGTTGATGAGCTCACCTTGACTCGGGATGGCCACATTCCGGTACCTGAAGACGTCACCAACACGAAGCATCTCAGCAGTGACCGAGTGTTCGTGGAAAAGCTGGCGGATCCCTTGACTGGTGTCCGGTTAAACTGCTGGGACGTCGCCAGCTTCCAACTGTCAAACGACAGCCGGGAGGTTGCGCCACGCAAAGGTCTGCAGCCCCTGAACGCTGTCATTGGAGACGTCATCGCCGTTGTTGGTGTCGTGCTCGTTTTCCTCGACAAAGACCGATGGGTGTGCACGGTCAATCTGGACGCCTTTGCCTCGACACGCGCGGTGAAGCGGCACTTCTTCATCTTTCCAGAGTGGGTGAGCCTGCTCGGGGAAGTGATGTGCACATTGACACCGAAACGGGACCTGGTGGTTGCCAGTAGGCGGAGCCCAACAGTCGTGAGGGGATGGATGTGCAGCTCTGAAACGATACAGGTCAGCAAATGCGATGTAGAGGCTGATCTTGGGAGTTACAAAGAGCAGGACTTTTGGACAACGCCTAAGCATTTGAGATGAGAGGACGTGGCGGCGTAGACGAAGTACATTTCGTCGGTCGGTCGAATAAGCTGGTTTTGGATGACGCATGTACTTTGTACGAGAGCTATATCCAGGTACGATGGCCAGTGTCAAGGGGCGAGAATATCAATGGCCGTGCCTTGGTCGCAAAGCTGCTTCTGAAGAGATGCTCGTGTCGATGAGGAATATTTGACTGGACACGGCGATGATGCTGGTGTAAGTGCTCGATGAATCGCAGCAGGCGCACACCCAGGCCAGGAGGCGCTACGGCGGCTAAGCTCCAAACAGTGGGCTGGAATGGTGGGCTAGAACCTCCACTCCACTAGTTGGTGTTGGTCGGCAAGGTCGGTCCCTGCCCTTCCCGTCAAAGTTTCGACCCCTCAGGGCGAGGCTCGCGTTTCTTCCTTGCATCGAAACGGCTCCGCGAGGACGGTGCCAATGCCCCGTGCCCAAAGATGGCAGCACCTCTCCGTGAAAAGCGAGTCGCCAAGGAGCGCCAAAAGGTGCGGCTCTGCACATCCCCAGTGACTGTCAGGCTTCGGGAGCCCAAGGCTGACCACGTCACCCCCCACCGCAGATCGACAAGCATGGCCTGCCGCCCGGCATCGAGCTCGTCGACGGCGACAACCTCAGGGAATGGTTCCTCGATATACGCGTCCTCGACAACAACCCGATATATCAGGGCCAGACCTACCGCTTGAGGTTCCAGTTCCCGCAGGCGTATCCCATAGGTACACGGCCACAGACTCGGCCAGACGAGCGTCGCACTGACTTGACACCACCGCAGAGCCTCCGGAAGTCACATTCGAGGAGAAGCCGAACCGCCCGATCCCCATGCACCCTCACATCTACTCCAACGGCATCATATGCCTCGACCTCTTGGGGAGCCAGGGCTGGAGCCCGGTCCAGAGCGCCGAGAGCGTCTGCATGAGCATACAGAGCATGCTTACGAGCAACACCACCAAGGAACGGCCGCAGGGCGACGCCGAGTTTGTGATGCTCAATAGACGACGGCCCCGGGATATTCAGTTTGTGTACCACGACGATACGGTATAGAGCAAGGCGGGCGGGTTGGGGGGTTGCATGTTGCGAGCGGTCATCTGCTTTCTTGTTGCTTGAAATATCTGGACATGGGCTCGGCGTGCGTGCTTCATTGATGGCCGGCCAAGTGGCTGCCTACCTTACGTGCGGAAATCTGCACAATCCCCCCACAACAAGGCGACAGGCGCATATTTTTGAGGCTTGAGGCGGCATCCATTCGAGCGGGACGGCGGCTCTCACGCATCCACTCCGACAGCGCAAGGCATGGCTTGCTTCGAGCCCAACGCGGACGGCGACGATTGTACGGATACAAGAAGACGCATATGGATACACAAGTAGCGACAGCTAGCGTAATAGATGCCAGCTTAAAAAAGCTCGTCCTACATTGCCCCAGGCATGAGATGTACGGACATTGCTGCCTGTTTGCGCATCAATATTGGATCACTTGTTGGTCAGCGCTGGCCATCCACCCACTGGACGTTCCATAACTCTGAAGGCTGCGGGTACCTGTGCGCACGAGTCTGGATGACGTCGTTTCAGCGACCGCGACGGTGAAGGTGGCGCCAGCTCAGGCGGGGTCCCCCTGCTGGATAGACGCTTAGTTGCCTCACCGCCCTGGGGCAGCGAGGGGGCATCGGCAAAATGCATGGGTGGATGACGGGAGCCCCATCATCTCCAACCCGCCCTGCCGCCTCTGCTCCTCAGCCTGCGGCTCACAGAGCTTCCCTCCGAGCTCCCCCGTCTCCCCAGGTGAGCTGCCATGGCGCCGCGCACCGAGTTCAGCACCGAGCAGGTCCGGAGCAAAGCTCGCAAGGACCTGCTGTACCTGCTTGAGGGTGTAAGTAGGGCTCACTGCCAACTCGAGAGCCCTTGTTGCGACTCAGGCCTGCTAAACGCTCCAACTCTCAGGTCCGCGGCAAGAAGAACCTCGTGTTTGACCGCAGCCTGGTCGGGCCAATCGGCACGGTAGTCAAGGTCACAACCCTCCAAGAATACGGCGTCGATAAGTTCTTCATCTTGGACAACGACAACGTCGACGCGAGCCAGCACAATGTCGTCTTCGTCGCAAGGGGAGAGTGTGGCCGTCATGCCGAAACCATAGCAAGTATGCAGACACCCCTCTCTCATCTCACGATACCCCACTGCTAAACATTTCTGTCGCACCCAGGCCAGATCCAGCGAGTTCAACACGAGAGCCAGACCAACCATGAGTTCCACGTCTTCTGGGTACCCCGCCGGACCCTGGTATCGGACCAGCTCCTCGAGGAAGCGGGTGTATTGGGGGACGTGAGCATCTCCGAGCTGCCGCTGTCCTTTTTTCCGCTCGAGAAGGATGTATTGTCTCTGGAGCTGGACGACTGCTTCCGAGACCTGTACTTGTCCAAAGACGCCACGCCAAACTATCTCTTAGCCAAGGCCCTCATGGAAATACAGCAGAACCACGGCCTGTTTCCCCGCATCATTGGCAAAGGCGATAACGCGAAACGAGTGGCAGATCTTCTCTCTCGCATGCGACAGGAACTGCTTGCTGGCGAAGACGCCACCGATGCGAATAGGGCTGGGCTCACACCAAGCACGACAAACGAGAGCGTCATCATCATCGACCGCGAAGTGGACTTCGTCACCCCGCTTCTGACACAGCTGACCTACGAGGGCCTAATTGATGAAGTCTTTGAGATTCAAAACAACCAGACCAAGGTTGATACAACAGTCGTCGGCGCGAACGCACAATCCTCGGCAGCGACGTCCCAGAGCAGGAAGCGGACGATCCAGCTAGACTCGACGGACAAATTATACGATCAATTGCGAGACGCCAACTTTGCCATCGTCGGCGGCTTACTCAACAAGGTCGCTCGCCGGTTGCAACAAGTTCAAACCGACTACGAGAGCAAACACAAGACGAAGACCCTGGCAGAGCTGAAAGAGTTTGTTGGCCAGCTCCCCGGCTACCAGCAGGAACACCAGAGCGCAAGAACACACACCGGCCTGGCCGAGGAGATCATAAAGCATACTCGTACGGACCAGTTCAAGGGCCTGCTGGAGGTCCAGCAAAATCTCGCTGCTGGGGCGGATCCCTCGTCCCAGTTCGATGGCATACAAGAGCTCATCGCCCGTGATGCTCCACTGCGGGAGACGCTCAGATTGCTCTGCATCTACTCGTGTATATCCGGAGGTATAAAACCCAAGGAGTTCGACCAATTCAGGCGCCTAATTCTCCACGGCTACGGTTATCAGCACGTCTTGACTCTAAACAACTTGGAGAGGCTCCAGCTGTTCCTGTCACGTTCCTCTCCGCTGGCCGGAATGATCCCCATGGCTGGAAACGCTGGGGGGGATGGCACCAAAACCAACTACACGTATCTGCGAAAGCAGCTCCGGCTGATTGTCGACGAGGTCCAGGAAGACGACCCGAACGATGTAGCCTACGTGTACAGCGGATACGCGCCGCTTTCGATTCGACTCGTGCAATGCATCATCCAGAAGCAATATTTGCTCTCCGTGACAAAGGGCAACGGTGTCAGCAACGCAGGCGGTGCTTCGTCTGGAGCTGGGACGCAAGGATGGCACGGCTTCGACGAGGCCGTCAAGCACGTTCGCGGGCAGACATTTTATGAGCTTCAGAAAGGCGAGGATAAGGCAGTCAAGGCGCGGGCATTGCTCTCTGGGAACACCCACAAGCAGACCGTCTTTGTCGTTTTCGTGGGCGGCATCACCTTCACGGAGATTGCTGCACTCCGGTTCATCGCGAAGCAAGAAGAGGGTAAGGATCGGGTGTCTGTACGTGACGGCGTCATGTTCTAACCAGAGATTCAGGTCGCCGAAATATCGTCATCTGCACCACGTCGATTATTAGCGGCAACAGAATGATGGATGCAGCCATCGAGAAAGACAGCTTCGCCAGGCAGCCCAGCACTGGCGCCGCAAGCTGAGGCGGCCAGATGTGTACGATACCTCTGAGTTGGCCGTGCTGGGAGCCGTTTCCATGGGTACCAGATCAATGGCCCGAGCCTAGCATCCCTGGTTCTTGCGGAGATTCAATCAATGATCGAGGTTTGTATCGTGATGGATTGATGGTTGAAGGCTGGGGTACTTGGACTGCTGATGATGGGACGGAGGGACGGACCAGTCAAGCCAGTGTAGGCGGAAGGCCCACACCCGCCCGTGTCCTGATTGGGCCAGCTTGATGCACGTGACTTGCAACCTTGCGATGGTTCCGGCCGACGGGGGTTGAGGGGCGTGATGGACTGACGGCTTCATTTTCCTTCATTGGGCCTGCCCGTGTTAATTATACCAACCAATTGCGCTTCTGCCTGCGGTCGATCCGACTCTTGAACTCCTTGCAATGGACCCATAGTCGTCATCCGATGCCGAGTCCAGCGCTGCACCGATCGATGTTCTACCATACGACGCCGAGCCCTGGTCAGTGGCATCCATACGCTTACACCGAGAGTGTTGTGTGCATGAGAAGAGGCCATGCTCGCTAACACGACAGCACAGGCAAGCCAACAACGATATAACTGGATCCATTATGTGTCATCCTCGTCTCATTTGTCTGTGACTGTTATAGCGCACGGGTCCGAGGCCGACAGTCGTTCTACCGAGACCGATATCTGTCATTTGATATCAGATATCACACCACCGAGCCTCCTGGGCTGATGCGTTGAGCCGACTCCAAACATGGAAACAAGAGTTGAAAGCCGTTTCATCGCAGGGAACGGGTTCGGCGGCAGTATCCTCAGCGATACCGAGGATTCGGACTCACTGTCACCGTCGAGCTCGACCCGTGTCTCTCACACAGGGAGCGGGGTGTCACCGCTGCCTCCTTCCTACCTCGACTCCTCAACTCAGTCTCGCCACGCGCCCTCAAAACAACCTTCGGAAACTGCTCCGGAAATTGTGGTCTGGGCCGAGGATACGGATGTCGGGCATGCAAGGGATGCAGAATCTGAAGAGCCAGCACCGATGGACACCAGCTCCGAGTAAGTCTTAGCCCCCAAATCCGGCATCCCTGCCCTCCACGTTCCAAGCGTAGGGGTTCGTTTCTTAACACTCAACAGTGAAGAAATTCCTCACGACGATGACGATACCCTGCTACAGGCTGACAGCAAAGACGGTGCCGTCGACTCATTCGCGTCTTCCCTGTCGGCCATGACGGAACTCTCGGAGGTCTCATCACTCCCGTCTACCGTGTCGAGCAAAGCCACAACCCCAGTCGAGGCGGAAGCTACCCGGCGTCACCAGAACGACGAGAGAAGTCGGATATTTATGCCGCCGTCATATCAGCACAGCATCGAACGCCTCAATTTCACCATCCGACCCAAATCGTCCATTCCTACCGATATTCCCTCCTATCAATACGCGGGCGAGTGCATCGAAGCGGCTGAATCCGCACGACTGAACCCGTATGCGCTTCATCCAGAAGAATACCATCTCCTCCGACACCACATATCACACACACAAGTCACGACTTATCTGAACGTCAGAAACGGCATACTGCGCATTTGGATAAGACGCCCTTGGGCTAGTGTCACTCGACAGGAAGCGGTTGGCTGCGCCAATGCCCGCTGGTTCGATGCTGCAAGTGTCTGCTACGATTGGCTAGTTCGTCGCGGGTATATCAATTTCGGCTGTGTGCGGTTGCCAGAGGCTAACGTGAACGGTCATGACTTGCCGCAGGTAAAGAGGCGAAAGATTGTTGCTGTCATTGGTGCAGGTGTTTCCGGCCTGGCCTGTGCGAGGCAGCTGGAAGGGCTGTTCAAGCAACATGCCGATCGATATCACGAGAATGGCGAGGAGATCCCAAAGGTCGTGGTCCTCGAGGGGAGGGGTCGTGTAGGGGGCAGAGTATACTCTCGCGAATTCAAAAGCAAACCAGTTGGCCAACAAGCAGACTTCCCCGCCAAAAGACACACAGCCGAGATGGGCGGCATGATCATAACCGGCTTCGATCGCGGAAATCCCATGAATGTCCTGGTCCGTGGACAGCTCGGCCTTCCATACCATGCTCTCACGGCAGAGACGACGATATATGACAGCAATGGCAAGCCGGTAGACCCCGTACGCGACCAGCTCGTCGAGAAGCTCTACAACGATTGCTTAGATCGGGTGAGCGAGTTCAAGTTCAAGACTCAGCCGTCAAAGCTGATCGAAGGCAACCGGGATCTTCTTGACGAAGGCCGTGACAGCCTCGGCGATGGGAGCAAGTCAATATCGCATGCGGAGGAAGCAACCGCTGCCCTTCCCCATGCGCCTCCAGTGTCGCAGCAAAGCGTGCCAGAGAAGGTCAACATGGTTCCGGTTTCTGCGGACAAGCTGACCGGCCGAGTGCACAATGAACCGGGTGTCCCCTCGACCTTGAAAGCTTCGGAAAAGGCCAAGCTAATGGGCTGGAGTGTCAAGTCAGGGGCTTCAAACGATCACAGCATCGATCTCAATGATGCCGCGGCTGTTGAGGAGGCGACTTTGGGCTCCGTTCTGGACTACGCCATATCCCAGTACAAGCACGTCGTCGACCTGAACGCCCAGGATCATCGACTCATCAACTGGCACATAGCCAACTTGGAGTACAGCAATGCGACCAATCTACATAATCTGAGCATCGGGCTGTGGGATATTGACGCGGGTAATGAATGGGAGGGTCAGCACACAATGGTCGTTGGTGGCTACCAAAGCGTTGCCCGCGGCCTGTTACAGTGTCCAACCATGTTGGACTTGACGACCAAGTTCCCGGTCAAGAGCATCAAGTACCATAGCGACAGCTTCACCGGCCCGGCCGCCATCGAGTCAGAGGATGGCACGGTTGTGGACGCAGACTGCGTGGTCTGCACAGTCCCACTGGGGGTGTTGAAGCAAGGTACCTTGGCATTTGATCCTCCGCTGCCGCCATGGAAGACCGGCGTCATCGAGCGTCTCGGCTTTGGCATACTGAACAAGGTTGTGCTGGTCTACGACAAGGTGTTCTGGGAGCCCGACAGGCACATATTCGGGGTTCTGCGAGATGCGCCCAACCGTCACAGCACGTCGCAGAAAGACTACGGTGTCAATCGGGGGCGCTTCTTCCAATGGTTCAACGTATCCAATACGACGGGCCTGCCATGTCTCATAGCCCTGATGGCTGGAGACGCCGGGTTCGAGACGGAGCACTCCAGCAACGACCATCTTATTGCGGAGGCTACGGAAATACTCAGGAGCGTGTTTGGAAAAGATGTGCCTTATCCAGCAGAGTCGGTGGTTACACGGTGGGGTTCCGACCGCTTCGCAAGGGGCAGCTACTCGTCTGCTGCTCCAGGCATGCTGCCTGATGACTACGACACCATGGCACGATCCACGGGGAACTTGTTCTTTGCCGGTGAGCATACCATCGGCACGCACCCAGCAACCGTCCATGGCGCGTACCTCTCTGGTCTCCGCGCTGCCTCCGAAGTCGTGGAGGCTATGCTCGGCCCAATAGAAGTCCCAACGCCTCTCATTCTGCCGAGAGATTCACTATTGCTGCAAAAGCGCAAAGTGGCCGCCAGGGACCCTCGGCAGGCACGGCTGGAGGCGTTCGAGATCGAGGTTTGGGACTACATCCGCTCGCAGATCGGGGAGCGGCCAGTCCGCCCGAGCAAGGTCGCAGGAAATGCCTACCTCCTCTACAGCAAGGCGCACTTTGATGAAGCAAGAAAGCGGTGCGAAGAGAACCGCAAGCCCGGAAAGACCCGGAGCATACCCAACGAGGTCCGGGTCATGACGTCCAGGATGTGGAAGGACGCCACGCCGGACGAGCGCAAGCCATACGAAGAGCAGGCGGCTGAGCAGAAGAGAGCGTACACGGAGGCTATGCTGACCTTCAACGAGACGTCCCAGAAGTGGGATCAAAAGGCCATTGCCCTTCGGGCAGCCTATGAAAAGGACCATCCGAGCGTGCCAGGCCCGGATGAGGCGTTACACGACGCCAGGATGGTGCAAAAGCATCGCCGTGCCAAGCACGTCAGCTACGCGGAGAACCGCAACAGTGACACGGAGCTGTAGGTCTTTTTGCCATTATTATACCGGGCTTGTTCCTTTTTTTATCTTTATACTCGGCGGCGGCGCTTGACATGGGGCACGTCAACTATATAGTACTTAGGTTGGGGTTGGTTGTGTTAGAGGGTTGCATCTACTATTACGGGTGTTGCTAGCATTACGACGGGGTTGAGGGCGTTGTTTCGTTATCGACAACTGGGATTTGGCTACCAAGTACGGATACAATGCCAAAAGTAAAGTAGCCGTATAAATAGCAAAATCGCGGCCAGTTGAACACTTCCTTAGTATGTGACATGTCTGGTCTACTAAGGGATTTTATTTGAGGCTTTGATACACTGCGGAAACCACGGCGGGTAACCTATAGCTTTGATACAAAGGGAATCGTTCTTCAGCTCCGTCTTGGATATCCCACTCCATTTACAAATCCTCTGAGGCGGTGGCACCAGTGATAATCTCGACCAGCTCTCCGGTGATGACGGCCTGTCGGGTACGGTTGTACAGGATCTGGTACTTGCCAATCATCTCACCGGCGTTCTTGGAGGCATTCTGAGGCATATTTTGTCAGCATCCCCGCGGCATATAATCACACACACTCGGCGAAGACTTACGTCCATGGCGTTTCGTCGGGCAGACTGCTCGCAGGCGTGGCCCTCGGCCAGGGCCCAGTACAGGGAGTTGGCAAGGCTGTACTCGCGGAGGTTGGTCAGGACCTCGTCATCGACCTCGAAGGAGGAGATGTTGGCTGTGTAGCGCAGAAATTAGTCTCTGCAGATAGATTCATGCCTATATTCGCATCGTGGACATACGGGACTGGGCAATGGCCTCCTCGGAAAATGCCTCAATGAAGGTGGGCTCAAAGCTCTGGGCGTTCATGAACTTGTTGTACAGAATCTTGACATCGGTGTATTCGGTGGGTAGCATGACGATCTGGTCGGCGATGGCCTGGGCATCGGAAAAGGTGGGAACGTCCCTGCCAATACCAGCAAAGCTGAGCTGGATATCCTTGGCGTTGGTTCGCATGAGCTGGGCCTTGCACTTCTCGCCGACGATGACGAGGTCGAAGGGCTGCTCCTGGGTGTACAGGGCGCGGATCTTGCGGCTCATGCCGGAGTGAATGCCACCGCAGAGGCCCTTGTCGGAGGAGCAGACGATGATGAGCGACTTCTTCTCCTCGCCCTCGGCGGCGGCGGTCTCGGCGGACTCGAACACCTCGTTGGAGGTCTGGCCGTACTTGCGCGACTCGACCATGCTGCGCTGGGCGCGGGTGAGCTTGGTCGAGGCAACAATCTTCATCGTCTTGGTGATCTTCTCGATGTTGCGGATCGACTTGAGACGGCTTTCGATTTCGCGGAGGGTCGCGTACCCAGCGGCGCCATTATGGCCGGCGGTGGCAGCTCTAAAGTATCGCCAGCATCAGCAAAACCAGTCCTCTCCGAGCGGCATGCGTCTCCATGTCTGCCAGCCAGCAGCGCGCAGACAGCGTCGGGGCCGTTGTCGTTGTCGCTGCATGGCAATCTCCCCCGGCTCCTCGGTAACAATCTCGGGATGTGCCGCCTACTCACCGGGTAGGAGCTGTGGCCGCAGCTCGGAGAGCCGGTCTGGCCGCCCGTGACAGCATCGTGGCAGTTGCAAGAAGACGAATCGAGCCTCTGACCGGCGGTGACCCAATTGATCGCGCTGTTGGGATCAATTGATGGGGGGGGGTCGTGGTGTGTCTATTGTTCAATCGAGGTGGACGGCTTCGGGTCAACTGGTTTTGCTCCGTCGCTATTTTCCCGGCAAATTGGCGGTTAGCCGGTCACGTCACGTGACCGCCCGCGCCTGTAGAGCGCCTACTCCAGGCGCAGGCAAGAAAACACGATCCTCCCATCCCGATTCCAGACTCTCTTCCTCCCATTCTTCCGGCGTCTTGCCAAGGGCAGTCGATTTCTCTCCCTCATCACCTTCGTCAGGCGTTGAGGGGTGGATCTCTCTACTTTTCAACGCTTTTTCTCCGCGTTTCCCTCCCTCGAGTGGCCCTCTTACACTGTTTTGGGTCGTGTGCGACGACGTCAACTTAATCCCAGTCCGCGATCTACTGCTGGCACAGAGCCGCGCCCCCGAGCAAAAGCCATGGCTTCTGACAGCTCTGACGACGATATGCCTCTAGCGAGGCCAAACGGCCGCCGTGAGTCTTCTCCACTACGACTCGGGTGTCCTTTTTTTTGGTCGCGCACGATGACGAGGTGTCATCTGTCAGCGCTGCTCGGACAGCTCCAACACCTGCCACTGCCTCCACCCAAGTCGCGCACGAAGCGCTGCCTAGCTAACAGAAGTCTTTCTCTTCCGCAGTCTCTTCCTCCAAAATCTCCCGCGCCGAGGACAAGGCCATGGATCGTGCTGCGCCTAAGGGAAGCACCGGTCTGGCAGGTCTCTCGGTACGCAACGGTCCCGTCGACGACGACATGGACGTCGACGCGCCGACCACGAATGGCGCCAACAAGCGCAAGTCGCGATCTTCCATCTCAAAGGTCAACTACAGAGACGAGTCTGAGAGCGATGGTGCACCTCTGGTGAGTGATCCTCCTCGCGATGGCATCAGGACGTAGTGAGGCTGACTGTGAGATGCCAGGCCAAGCGCCCGAAGCCCACCGCTCCGCCTGCTGAGTCGGACTCCGACGACGAGCCGATAAGCAAGGCGCGAGCCAAGAAGCTGCCCCCTTCGTACAAGGAGACTGCACTCCCCGAATCTTCGGACGATGAGCAGCCACTGGGCGTCAAACTTGCCAAGAAGAAGGCTGCCATTGAGAAGAAGGCCGAGACCGAGGCCAAGGCAATTCGCGCAAAGGAGGCGAAGGCGAAGAAGGCAACACCTAAGAAGTCTGTCAAAGATGAATCCGACGACGAGCCACTCGCCAAGTCCTCGACCCAGAAGCGCCAGTCAACTGGCGCCTCTGCCAAGAGGAAGTCGAACGGTGTCAAGAAGGAGGAATCTGATTCTGATGCCCCCATCTCCAAAAAGTCCAAGGCCAAAGCTGCGACTCCTGCCAAAAAGGGCAAGGCAGCCACCCCTGCGAAAGACACGAAGAAGAGCAAGAGCACTGAAGCGAGCGACGACGACGAAGAATTCGCGTGGTGGAATGCCCCGAAGCCCGAGGACGACAGCATCAAGTGGCAGACCCTCGAGCACAATGGAGTGTTGTTTGCACCGGAATACGAGCCTCTTCCTAAGAACGTCAAGATGCTGTACGACGGAAAGCCCATCACCCTCAGCAAGGAGGCCGAAGAGGCAGCCTCCTTCTGGGTGGCCATGATGACACCAGCGTCGTCCCATCACCTCGATAACCCTGTGTTCCGGAAGAATTTCTTCACCGATTTCTCGGAATTCGTCAAGAAACACGGCGCGACGGACTCGAAGGGAAACAAGGTTGAGGTTAAGGACCTCGACAAGTGCGACTTCTCCAAGATCTACGATTATTGGTTAGCGAAGACCGAGGCCAACAAGACGAAGAACTTGTCCAAGGAGGAAAAGGAAGCCGCGAAAGCCAAGAAAGACGCGCTTGAAGCTCCCTATGTGAACTGCGTGTGGGATGGCAGAAAGCAAAAGGTCGGCAACTTCAGGGTCGAACCTCCAAGCCTATTCCGTGGCCGAGGCGAGCATCCCAAGACTGGCCGAATCAAGACTCGAGTCATGCCCGAGCAGATCACCATCAATATTGGCAAAAACGCCAAAGTGCCAACCCCTCCCGCAGGTCACAAGTGGAAGGCCGTCCAGCATGACCAGAAGGCGACTTGGCTTGCCATGTGGCAGGAGAACATCAACGGAGCCTACAAGTACGTCATGCTTGGAGCTGCCAGCGATGTCAAGGGCCAGAGCGACTTCAAGAAGTTCGAAAAGGCAAGGGAGCTGAAGAAGCACATCGACAAGATCCGCAAGGATTACACCAGGGAGCTCAAGAGCGAGGTGATGGCGGATCGCCAAAGAGCCACGGCCATGTACCTTATCGACAAGCTCGCGCTCAGAGCCGGAAACGAGAAGGATACCGAAAACGAGGCTGACACCGTGGGCTGTTGCTCCTTGAAGTACGAGCACATTACTCTCGAGCCGCCCGACAAGGTTACCTTTGACTTCCTGGGTAAGGACAGCATCAGGTACCACGAGACTTTGCATGTCGAGGCCCAAGTCTTCAAGAACCTGAAGCTTTTCAAGAAGCCGCCGAAGACGGACGGAGACGATCTCTTCGATCGCCTGAACGTGAGTTTGGCGGCAGGATCATGGATGTCTGGTACATGTTTACTGACTTGAATTATAGACTTCGCAACTGAACAAGCACCTCAACAGCTGCATGCCAGGGTTGACCGCAAAGGTCTTCCGTACTTACAATGCTTCGTTCACAATGTCGGAGCTCTTGAAGAAAATGCACAATGATCCGCGGTCCAAGGGTACTTTGGCCGAAAAGGTGAAGCTCTACAACGACTGCAACCGCGAGGTTGCCATTCTTTGCAACCACAAGAGGACCGTTGGTGCTGGGCATGAGCAGCAAATGCAAAAGCTCGGAGATAGAGTAAGTAGACCTCCAGCTCTCCCTGGCCATGGAAGTCGCTAACGTTTCATCAGATCAAGGGCCTGCGATACCAAAAGTGGCGGACGAAGAAGATGATTCTCGACATCGAACCTACCCAGAAGAAGAAGAAGGGTGCTGCCTGGTTCGAGCTGGATGATGACCTGGATGAAGAGTGGATCCAGGAGCACCAGCAGTTCCTGATCGAGGAGCAACGCACCAAAATCACGAAGAAGTTTGAGAAGGAAAACGAGAAGCTCAAGGCCAACAAGGAGAAGCCGCAGCCCGAGAAGGAGCTTAAGGAGCGACTTCATGCTGTCAAGGAGCTTGAGCAAAAGTTCAAGAAGGAGAACAAGACCAAAAAGGTTGAGGCCGAGGGCCGAGGCCCGACGGTGGAGAAGTTTCTCAAGGTGATTGAGAAGCTTGACGAGCGGGTCAAGATTTTGGAGACGCAAGCCGAGGACCGTGATGGCAACAAGGAAGTCGCTCTGGGCACTTCCAAGATTGTGAGTTCAAACTCCCAATCCGGTGACAACTCAGAGGGCTAATGTATTGGTGCTCAGAACTACATCGACCCCCGGTTGACTGTCGTCTTCTCCAAGAAGTTTGACGTTCCGATTGAGAAGTTCTTCTCCAAGACGCTCCGGGACAAGTTCCGATGGGCCATCAAGTCGGTGGAGGATGCGGAAGACTGGGAGTTTTAAGCCGCCCTCGTGTGCACCAGATTCCCTTCATGCGAACAATGCTGAGAAGTCGACGTTTTTGCTTCAGTTTATTCTTTCCTTCACGCATTGTCTTTTTATATTCGGAGAATACTTACATATAAGAAAGAAAAAAAAGATACAAAACCATACATCTCGGGAAGAGAGGCGCAAACACCGGCCACGGGTTGTACGATGGAAGCATGGGCACGGCGAAAATCGAGCGCGTGGCGAAAGGGGGCGGGTTCTTATTTTGGGATGAGGTTGGAGCGGTTGATGCTGCTGGAGTGTCAACCAACCTCGCGCGCATTCGCACACGGAGGCATATCATAGTATGCTTGTGGGCAACGTGCGTGAGATCCAGCACGTCGTGCAGGGGGTTTGTTTTAGAATAGCAACAATTCTAGAGACAAATGGACTCGCAGCTTGGCTTTGCTTACATGTGTTCATGAGTGCAATACGCGAGTGAGATGCAGTCAGTCTCCTTTTCATTAACCGATCCGGTCTTCCATGCTCGTGTCTCTCGCTCTCTCTCTATATATATACCTAATGTGTGTGTGTGTGTGTGTGTGTGTGTGTGCGCGCGCGCTTTCCATGTCCGTTTGATCTCTTATGCCGGTCCCGTACCGCCATCATGATCAGTCAACCTTGCCTGGTTGTATATGCCAAATGCAGAGTATTCCATCGACGCCATTGTATACAAACCTCGCTGTCCCCTTTTCCGTGTGATGCAAGTATATCCCCAAGTCCAAAGTTTACCTACCCAATCAAATAAAATAAAAACGCCAATTCTGCTCTCAGGTGCTCTCTAGTAGAGCCTGTGGAGGAAACTCAGCAGGCCCACAGCCAGGGGTAGCAGAAACGCCGCCGCCAGTGACGACGCCTGGAGTGACGACACCGCCATGCCCGTGTTGCTGCGCATAATCTTGCCCTCGGGCGTCATGTACCAGCCACTGGGGATCGTCCCCCCCGTCGGGCTCGCGCCGGCCACCCATGGCCACCCCGTCTGCGTGCGCGTCGCGGGGCTGCCGTCGCGGCCGATACCACCCACGGGCACCGACGCCTGGGCCGTGGTCGCGGCGGGCTGCGCGGCGCTGGCCGTGATGGTGAGCGGGCTCTTGTTGCTGTTGAAGTTGCCGTTGACGGCGCCGCCGACGGCCTCGATGGACCCCCAGGTGCCGCTCGTGTCCTTGTACTTGTACTCCTTGCCCGTCGAGTAGTCGGCGATGACGACGCTTTGGACCTGCATCGTGAAGGGCCCCTTGGAGTAGTCGGTCGGCCCGCGCGCCCAGCTCACGGTGCCGGCGGCGTTGGTGTTGGGGTCGCCGCCGGACCAGGAGCCGAACTTGATCCTCATGGGCGTCTGGGGGTACTGGTCCTCCGCGGCGTCCTTTTGCGCGAGCGTGCGCACCACCTTGCCGCCGGCCATCCAGACGATGCGGTCTTTCGTCCAGTCGATCGTGTACTTGGTCCACTGCGCCTGCGTGCCCTGGACGCTGTGGAACTGCCCCCGGTTGTACGTCGTGGTGCGGCCCTTGCCAAAGTAATTCGACTGCATCTCGTCCGGGTTGGCGCCCAGCCACTCAATGTCAATCTCGTCGAGGTCGTCCGACTCGAGCACCAGCGACGAGACGATGCCCGCGCCGGGGGCAGCCTTCATGGTGATCTCGACGCGCCCGAACATGATGTAGAAGAGCGAGTTGAGCTGCGGCGCGTCGCCGCCGCGCGCAACAGTGAAGGAGGCGCCGTTGCTGGAGCTGTACGAGGGGGACCCGGAGGCGGCGAAGGAGTTGACGGCGCCCTTGCGGAAGTCGACGTTGACGGTCATGCCGAGGGCTGTGTTGGCGGGACATTGGGCTGCAGACAGATGGGTCAGCAGGGCGTGTTGAAGATGGGGAGAGGGAGAGATGTCTTACTGTTGAGGGGATTGCATTGGCTCCATGTCTGAGCCGCGGCCGTGTCGAAAAGCAGAGCCGCCGCTGCCGTTGCCGCCGCAAAGGCGGACCCGAGCGAGCTCCTCATGGCGGGAGAAGCTCGCGATATGCGGTTCCCTGGCGTCGTGTTGGTAGAGGGTCGAGTCTCGCGACGAAGGCGTGCCGTCCCAATGTCTCTCGTGCGCGAACCAAACGTTGCACAGCGTTTTCCGGGCAGTTACAGGGAAGACCAGGAATACAACAGGAAGGAAACCTGCAGCCTAGCCGCGCAGACACCCGGATGCTATATCAATGGTTGGGTGCGGAGGACAGGTCACAGGCTCACGGCACCGTCGACGGTCTCCCGGCACCCAGCCACAAGTGCATCGTCATCGCCAGCGCTCTTTTCCAGGCATTAATCCCGTATAACCGGGCACGGCTGCCCGCCAAGGCGACGCCGCCCGCTGGGCCACGTTACGGACTACCATCTGGCCAATCTTTTTCTTGTTTCTTCGGCCGTCGGTGGGAGGAGGAGGCTGGGACCGCGCTTTACAGGCTGCCGTTGAGGCCCGACGACGCAAGAACTGGAGCTTCCTGTGCCGGTGGGGGCCGGTGGCTGGTATTTCGCGTGGCTGGGGTGGGGCCGATTCGGGGGCTCTCGACACACCACCCGTCCGGACCGGCCACGACCTACCCTAGAGCCTAATCGGGCGACAAATAATCCGTACTTCCTTCGACCTTGAACCGGCACCTCGACCGACTACAAACATTTACAGGGAAACGAGCGACGAGGACAGTAGGGACCCCCCCCTCTTCAATGCCGATAAACGCACTGCCGATACGGGAGTTCGGCTCGAGCCATGTGCTGCGACTCGCGTCGGCAGTTAACACCGCGGCTGGCGGTGTACACTGGGGAGCCTGGCAGTTGCAATATATCTACGACAACTTGACATGACGGGGACCGATACCAAACAACAGGGCTATGCAATGCTGACTGCCAGATGTCCCAAACGACAAACGGCACCTGCAGTATCCGTACTCTGCATCGAAGGGTATATCACCTTCTCTTCCCCTGTCCCAGTAAACCCTGAGATTCCCCCCAGGCTGCTCGGCTTCATGACCAGAGCCTCGGAATGCCACTGGCCATGTGACAGCAGAGAGGGTCGGCAGCAATATGCAGCATGTCGCCCTCGCCGCCCATTTTGGGTCAATGTTCCGGAGGCCGTCACCACCGTCGAATCCAAGACGCATACTTCGCACTCGCAGCAGCCACGGAGACCTTGCGCTCCGATTCCCAATGACCTGCTCACTCACCCCACCCCTCGCCATGCCTGTAGGTTTCAACTTGTTTCTACACAGCCGTAACAGCTGTATGTAGACCATCCTTCGACGTGACATCTCGCAAGATCGGAGTACTTGTGCGGCCCACACCCAAACTCTGTCAGTCGTTGCTTCATCTGACGCGGCCACCCCAAGAAGCACCTCGCGTCCCTCTCAGACACAGCGGCCAACCATGCTCAGTCAACTCAGCACGGCTCCCTCACTCCGAGACGCCGACAACATCTTCCGTGCTCATGGATGGCATCCGGGCCATTGCCACCTGCAGCCTCGCCCGTTAGAGCGCCAGAGTGAGCCCACTGAGGCACCCCAAGTGCAGCTTAAGCGTCCGTTCGCAAGTCTACCCGCAGCCCGCGCCCGCACGGGGGACACATGTCGTAGGCCTAAGCACGCGGTCTATCGGGATCGAGAGCCCGCACAGAGCGCCAGGCCTTCTGCAAAGCAACGATGGAGCCGCCGCCAGCGCGATCTCCCTCGCATTTCTACCCCTCACTGGAGGGGCTATCAGACCTCGTCCCCCGCACCCACCAGGGCTAGGACTGCAAGGGCCCTGACCGCAACTTGGCCCTCGGTGACTGGTTGAAGCTGCAAAGCGTTTGGTGAAGAGGTTCCAGTTTCATGCTCAGGAACCGACACCACAGTGCAAGGCACTCGGCAGTGGTTGATGAAAACTCAGCAACTCGCGTACGGGCATAGACACTGCCACGCAAACTGATGCGAGGGGTCTCGGAGAGTTTCCCCGTTGGTCAGATCGGCACTATACCTTGGAAAATGCAGTGGGATCTTACAGAGTATGAGTCCAGTCTCAAAGTTGCTTTTGACTCTCAATGCCAGCGCAATCGCCTGCATATCCAAGAGACAGTCACCACCGTGCTGGTGACCACTAGCCTAGTCCGGCAAGTTTCAACCGCGAGGTTTAACACACCCAGAAGAATAGACGCGTGTGCAGGTCAAACAGTCGACTACTAGTCCGTACTTCGTAGGTGTAAGAGATTTCGTGGTGCAGAGGCCCCTCGCGTCGGATCCGAGGCGAGCATGTTGGGTGCTTCTTTTGATGGAAAAGACATAGAAAAAGTAACCCAAGGGGAAAGAGACGCCAGAAGCAACAAGCATGATACTAGTCGTATGTCTGAGCGTCCGAGCCCGAGCCCTTGGGTCAGCACCGAGCAGTTGAGGAGGCACCGTGGTCCAACGCCATGCAGCAGAGTTTTCCTGGCGAATTGATGGCAATTAGGAAACCGACTGAATGGTAACGTGAAATTAACAAATTTCTGTCTCGAGAACGGCCATTGAGCCCAAGTCGACCATGCGTCATTAATCCGAAGCCTGCAGCACGCCTATCCTCGCAGGAACCTATGCCGCTGGACTAATAACGCATGCTTCCTTTTGCCAACCTGCCACCAGCCACTCGGCTGCTTGGCCGGATGGCGATCCAAGCATTAAGAAGTGACAGGCTGGCCATATCGCAACGTGCGAGTCCCTCTTTGTTTCTCTGCACCGGCAAGTAGCGAGGTGTCCATGACGTCCGTCGCACAGGGACAGATGTTTCTACCCCCGACGGTGCTGGATGTCTTGGGCACTCGTACGAAGTAGTCCGTACCAACAGGCATGATATGGGCCGCTGAGTTCGTAAAGCTTTGGCAACCTGGGGAAACCACAACCGAGGGCCGAGACATGGCCCCAAGAACGGATTCTGGGGGCTCCCGAAGTGTCTTGCTGAAAATGCATCAGCTGCAGTTGATATGCCCCAGATTGCTGATGCTCAACTTGTAGCAGGAGCAAGTCCAGCTGAGCAACGTGCTACCCTCGTCCACTGGGATTTGGTCCAATGGGGTGGGGCGTCTGTTGTGCTGTCAGACTGTAGAGCACGAAAATGTAGAAGTTTCGTTCAACCTGCAATACCGCAGGAGGAACTGACCGTTTCGCAATGACGAGTATGCACTCGCATACGAATCCAGATGCCTGTGTTTTGCGGAAAGACGGACGTTTGGAGCAACCTCACACAATAGAAGCTGCTTGCGGCCCACAATGGCAGCTACCTTGTTGACATCCAACAGCCAGGACCACACAAGCGATAATCGCACTGTTGCAGATGCTCGGTACAACCACTCACAGTTCGTTACTCGTAGAGACATGCCACTGCGTTGTGATACCCGCATGTACGCAGAGCACGTGCCCAGCTTGAGCATTGAGAACTAACGGAGTGGTTTGTCGTCGATCGCAGCCATTTGAGCCCGAGCAATCGATTTGTCAAGGAAACGGGGTTGCGGCCCAAGTTTGACATCGGATGAACGAGGGCAGATTCTTGAGCTCGGACGAGATCGCCACATCGCCACACTAGTCGTGATAGTCGTGATAGCGAGGCCGCGCGCTGTCAATTGGCTGAATGCTGTGGGCGGCCGGATTCGCATGGGTCCTTTTGGATCGTCAATGGGTTGAGTGAAAGCTGGAGTGAAGCTGGTGGGCCGTGAAACCTTCGAGAAGGCGCTCCGAATGGGACTTGGCTGACCTTAATTGGCCTGGCCAAGATAGTTCCTGCGCTAGTCTGGGGATGCCCTGGTCTGCTTCGTCACGGATGCCTGCGCTCCGCCCCCAACTTCAACTAGTTGGGTGCAACCTCTACTCGTAGAGCGAGCGCCAGCGGGTCGGCTGTATGTACCTGGGCGAGCCCGAAGATGCTCATGGCGGTTGACGTTGCTGGAGACTGTGGAGATGTTCTTGAAAGTCCAAGGCCTGTGGAGCAGCGTTGAGTTTCGACAATGAGGTACGGAGTAGTGTAAGACAAGGTTATGATAGCCTCGAAGCAATTCTGAGCAACCGAGTCCAAGAGTTGTGGCAGACGGATGGTATCTGCGCAAATTAGACAACCACACTCGGCTTTCCCTTCGGATCTTCCAGAATCATGCCAAAATTCGAGCGGACCCACGTCGCAATTTGCAGTTGAACTTGGCCTTGGCCAGAAATCCGGGGATCAGGTCAAGGTCGGACGACAGGGGTTTATCCCAACCCTGGTCGAGCGGGGATCTTTGGGATGGGCCTAGCCTGGCCACACGGCTGCCCATCCGGGCCGTTGAGTGACCCATGTCCATCATGCTCAAAGCAGCCCCTGCCTTTTTGATCGGTGAGACTGGGGCCCTGTGCACTTGAGAGGCACTTCTCCTCCAGGTGCATCGGCCAGGTTATTGGGTCGAGTCGGCCAATACCACGGCAAATGCTGCCGTGATGGCAACGAGTTTGGCGAATGGCCTCGGCCGCGCTGTCTACACATGTGGTTTGGCTGTCGATATGCCCAATGTTGAGCATGCAGGTTTGGGAAGCCCAACGGACGACGCATTTTATTTTTATTTTTCATTTTTGCTTCCTGGTGCTTGGTGAGTACGAGTACGGACTACTCCGTACCAACTGTCAGGTACCTTTCGCCTGCATGGTTGCTTCGCCGGGCGATGCGGTGTGGTGGTGGTGGTTGGTCGCGCATGAACGAAGAGATCCCAGAAAGAGAGGCAGAACCAAACCGAAAACCACAGAGCAACAGGGGCCTCGAGGGACGGCCCAACCGCGGTGTCGGTGGCGAGCAGCCAGTCTTAAACGAGGCTAGCATCACGCTATCCATCTGGCCACGGTCGGCTGCTGCAGTGTCCGAAGAGGAAACTTGGGAAGACGAATCGCAAGCGACGAGTTTGACGGTGCAGCACGGGAGGCCTGGGCATGTTCTTTGGGTCGGCCGCTCAAAGGGAAATGCGTTCGACTAACGGGCTCTCCCGATGCCGCCGGGGTCCGTGGGAGCAGCCGGTTCCGCGACACCACAGCGGAGAAAAGACCCAGCAGAGATGGAGGAGCCAAAGTCAGCATCCTGGCCCTGGTAGGACAGGGTCTTGCGGGTGTGTGTGCGCTGTTGCTCGGTTTGAAATGACGAGTCCGATTGAAGGTAACTCGCCACGGTTCCTGCACCGCGGCGGTGGTTTTGCTCCCGCGGCAAGTCTGCCAGATGTCTCAGGGCTTTGGACGGTTGGAGGGTCACGGACAGATGCCCAGGACACCATTGGAGGAGATCGACGGCACCCCGCCAGCGTGCTGGTTCCTTATTTCCAGTGGTTTAAAGAGGCAGCCGCAGTCGGCGGTGATATTTCGTCTGTCGCCAACTGAGGAACAGTCGGAGCGTTGTGACGGAGGGGCCAGTGAAGATTGTTGGTGGAGATGATGGGTGGCGGTTGTGGCCAGGAACAGCACTTGCGATGTGACATCGAGGCCCAAAGTCGGCAAGTCAGGTACCATTCGCGCCACTCCTGCTGTGTACGGAGTACCTGCGCCGTACCTGCATCCCCGACTGCACAAGCTGCACCACACCACAAAGCCCAATTGAGGTTGGTTCTTCGTACCTGGATGGCGATGTCGATGTCCGTCTTCGGTGGCGAGAATGACATCCATGGCCGTGATGGGAATGGCCATCCGCGGCACCCCCCCGCGGAGGCATGTGCAACGACTCGCCTGCGCGAAGGAGCTGCTGCAAGCCCAGGTCCTCGAGCCTCATCCTGCAAGGTACCGAAGCTCTCGTTTGTGCACCGAGGAAACGCCACCAACGGCGCACAAACACGAGAAGATTTCGCAACGGCCGCAACCTGACGTGGCCGATTGTCGGATCACAGCATGAGACAAAAGCAAAGAGCAGGACCCGCCAGCGATGCTAACAATTGCTTGCTCGAGCGGCTCTGTCCTGTCTTGGCGGCGTTGATGGCCCGCCACTGTGCAACAATTGCAACCTGCTCCAACGTTTCCAGGCAGATGGATACCGTAATTAGGTACGACACACAAGTGACTGTGCCGCTATCTGCAACGCCACGGCGAACCCGTAGCTCAGGCTCAGTTCTCTGCTCGCTGGCAGTTCAAACAGCCTGTTCTGGCTAGACGCTATGCCATTGATGGAAGAGACCGCAATGCAGCCTGGCATCTGGGGCAGGCGACTCTTCTGGACAGACAGCATGAGCCATTTCAACATCACAGGCAATTTGTGCCGCGCTTGTGCTTCTCCACGCCTCGGTCAAGGGAGTGGAGAGGGGCGCTGCAGGTACAAGATGCACGTCGTAAGCTCGCCATGCCGCTGTCCCCACGCCGATGCAAGCCTCGTTGTGCAAGGCAGTTGTACAAACGCCCATCCTTGAGGTCTACATGTCCGGATAGTGGGCTCCATGCTCGGGCTGATGAGATGCACTTCAACGGCCACTGTCGATACTTTATGCAGAGCTAAGGTTTCAGGTTGAGCAGCCCACCCGCTGGCCAATAGGACCACAGCCGCAGGTTTAGCCTGTGGCATAAGTGGCTTTCATTAGCGACGGAGGCAGCTCGGTGCAGTTATCCTCATCTGATGATGGACCGACCGCTCGGGAAGAGATGGAGCTGCGAAGTGTACCCTGATGAAGCTGATGCACTCGTATCGGCAGCAACGTGGGCTGGGGAACCCACGTCGGTCAAGAGTATTCCGACTTGCCTCGAAGACCGCTCTTTCGACTTAGTAGTCCGTATGTACATGGTGGTGCGATACTGCATCATGCAAGGTACGATGTACTCCGCAAGCTCGTCGTAGACCCGCGTCTAGTATCCGGGGTCGTAAACGGCTGCTTCCACTAGTGAGGTACGAGTAGCAATCGAAGCAAGATCTGCTAGTATCTACGGACTACGAGTACAGTATCCGTATGTAGTACCTACTCGCATGTCATGTCATCAGAGCCTGGGTCGATTCATGCCAACCGTCCTGCCAAGTGCCAACCCGAATTCATCAGACGAGCATCCCGAGACAGACGTCATGTGCCATCATCATGTCGACTCTGCCCCATCTCTCTTTGACTTCTTGCAGGACTCGGGTCCATCTATCTGGCAGGTGCAAGTGGCCTTGCATGTCAATTCTCGTTGGCACCATCGGGAAGATGGTATGACCGCGTCTCGTTCACCGGCTGCTTGAAGCGGGAACATGCCTGTAAAGCCACCCGGCGCATTGGATTGGGCCTGGTTGCTGCAGTCAATAATTGCTGTACGTAGTCCGCTCTTTTCACTGCAGCAAACAAAGTTCCTGCCATGAATCGCCCAGGCCATGAGTCGGCTGAGGTGGATATCATCTCCGGGGTCCTGCTGGCATATCGCCCAATGCTGAACAGTCCACGCCCATCTGACTCGGTTCGGCCCAGTGTCAGCGGCCATGGTGAAACTGGCAACGTCGTTCATCTATCTGGACAGCGGCTCGGGGCCAGGCGACCGTCGCGAGCCGTGGCTCCATCCTCAGCCCGGCGGGCCTGATGGCGTCGCGAATGGAGCCCTTATTCACTCTCGTTCCTTTGGCAAACCACCAAGAAGCATGTATTGGACGCCGTATTTGGTGGAGGACAAAGAGGCGCGAGTAGCCAGCGGCCGTCCCAGAGGAACGGGCTAGCGGCACCCACTCGTGGGCCGTTGTTGCGTCGGGGATTTCTGCCCACGTAGAAGGCAGACGAACGGCATCGTTCGTGTTTTGCCGTCATACTTCGGTGGTGCAGTTCACATGTCTTTTCTTGTGGTCTCGTATTTCCTGGGAAGCACCGCCGTCCCCGTGGCCCACCCCGAACGAGAAGACAAGAGAGGCACCTCAGCCCCGTACACGCTGGGTCGCTAGCTGGTACGAAGTAGCCAAGCCTCGGTCGCTTTGGCATTTGTGTGCACAACGGCATGCACATCTGCTGGACTGTGAAACGAGACGATGACGACGTTGGCGCACAAGCGCACATTTTCACAATCCACTCGTGCCAACGTCCAGTCCACTTCAATATGATCGTCCCAGTGCCCCAGTTATGTTCTCCAGACTGACATGACAGGGCTCGAGGGCTGTCAACTTCACCAGAAGACGCTGTGGTGGCGGGCGGCAGGTGAAAGTCGACCTAAACTTGGGCAAAATGCAGATCGCCATCAACCGCCGTGACGTGTTGACTGCAAGTCGGCGAACGGATGGGCGTCTCGTCGCTCTTGTCATGACCCCCCCCCCCCTTTGACATCATGGTGCTTCATGGCGGTCTCGCGCGGCTTTCCGTTGGTTTAGAGGCCTCGTCCTGGGTCGACGTTGCCCACCAGCGTGATCAGAGACGAGGGCAGCGCAACGCCGACGCCATCGTCTGCATGTGCCTTGCATTGGTCGAGCGCAGGTTGGTGTGACAGAGGAGAGACCCCAATGGCTGTGCACAGGCAGGCCGTCCGAGAGCGATCACAAAATGGATAGCCACTGGCACGAAGCAAGGAGAGGACACGGCGCTCTTGTGCACGCTGGATGGTCCGAGCCATCGCCCTATCACCATGCAGGGTTATGCATGGTTTGTGACGCGGGTTGTGTGTGGTGTGTGTTTGCGCGCCAGCGGCGTCACGCGGGAGAAAAAGGCGCGTATGTACTCGTACGAAGCACTACGGACTACCTACTCGTACTCGTATGTAGATGCATAGTGGGTGGTTTGCGCGTGAAATTAATGAATGAAGAGGCCGCCAAGCCGCCGACCTCTGGGCTGTGGTGGTTGCTTGTGCGCGGCTGTGAGTGGTGGATGCCGAGGCGAGGCGCTGTGCACATACGAGATTCTACTCGTGTGCACTTGGATGGATACATCTGCTCATGCACGCGTGCATGGGCACCTTAGCAAATGGCATGGGCTGGAGGGCTGGCTGGCTGGCTGCTGCTAACGGAGCGCTGGGACGCAGGCAGCTTGCAGGTACCACGGCGGGTGGAGGTACTCGACCGTGCCACCGGCGGTACATCCTGGGACGACGGCGCATGTCTCTACTCGCAGCGGCCGGGGGGTGCCAGCGAGCAAGCCTGGAGGTGGTGGGTGGCCTGGTCCAGAATTAGAATAAGAGTGGCCCAGTGGCTGCGCCATGCTGGCCGCTGCCCACCAGTGACGGCACGCCACCAGCGTGGAGGCAAACGGGCCACCGGGCTCACTTCCAGCACCAGCGTCGTTGAGGTGGGCTCTGTGGTGCGCTGATGGTGGACGCGGATGGGACCCCGACGCCAGTGACGACTCTGCCAGGCCTCTGCAGTGGCCGGCGCAGGTAGTCGCGGCGTTGGCCCGCCAGGTACCCGTCTGTCACTAGCAGGGTCATCACTGACCACCGGCCACGGCCAGCACCAATCCCAGGGCCGTCGTCCATCCATCCATCCATCGCCAATCCCCTCCCATCATCCGTCGACGCCCTCTATCCACCACAACCATCGCCGCGCAGCACCGGCACCAGCAGCCATACGAGGGCGCCAGCCAGCGAGCTGCTGTCCTTGGCAGTGCACACCACCACCAACACCACCCCAGACACCACGCTCGACGCTCGCTCGTCGGCCCAGACAGGGATTCGGGAGGTGTGGGAAGACGACTGTGCCGCCTTGCCCGCCGCGACGGACCCTGGCTCAGGCCCGCTCTGGCCGCCCTAGTCAGCTCGAGTGAGACAAGCGTGGAGGCGACTCGAGGTTCCCACTTGGGCCATGCCTATCGCTGGCCGTCTGCTTTTGATGGATGGCCTGGTCTGGCTACGTTGATCTTGGGCCTCGTCTTCGTACTTATGCCTCCACGGACCCCGTCACCACCGCAGGCTCGCCATCTGATCGGCAACCTGGTTGGATCTGGTGCTCTTTGATCTTGCTGTCTTTCATGCCCTCTCGGTTCTTCCTTCTTTTTCTCTTCTGACTCGATCTACTTTAAACTTTGGAACTCCTCGTCCTTGCTCGAGATTCCTGTCCTTCATTTGCCTGACGATACTCGACCTATCTGTCTGTCCTGTCCTCTCTGCACCACCACAGCAGCAGCAGAAGAGGGTATCCCATGTACAACATCGCAACCCTGTGCCGAGTCATAATCTAGTCAGCCTCGACCTTCGAGAGACTGTCGTCCATTCCTTGTCTGAGGACCGAGGCCCTCTCAAACCACCATCCTTCGGCCATCTGCCCACCTGCTACTGTATACTACGATACTATATACTACGCCTAATCGACCTTGAACACGCCACGAAACGAACAGAAACCAGAAAACCACGACACGTCCGATACAACCGCCGAGGTGAGTAGCCGTCCTTACCTTTCGTCCGCCTCAGTACAGAGTCTGTGACTAACACGAACACCCGGTGGCCAGATCGATCGAGCCAACAATCATGGACACCACTGCCATGCCTCAAGCGCCCATCTTCTTCTTCACGAACGACTCCAAGACCAAGGCTGGCCAGCCGATGAGCATGTACCCAGTCGTGCCCACGCTGCCGTCGACGCCCATGTACTCGCGACCCGGCTCCTCGTGCTCGCAGCCTCCCACGCTCTTGAGCAACGGCCCGTCCGTCATGACACCCACGGGCTCGCCCCCGCCAACCCACCACAGACCTGCCATCATGCTGGAGACGGAGTTTGGCGACAACCCGTACTTCCCGTCGACGCCGCCTCTGTCCACCTCGGGCAGCGCCATTGGCAGCCCCAAGAGCTGCGACGTGCTGCAGACGCCCATGAACCCCATGTTCTCGGGCCTGGATGGCCTGACCGTGGTCAAGCCATGCCTCGAGTCTGCCGAGAACTCAGTCCTGGATTGGTCCAGCTGCGGATCCCCGCCGATGACGCCTGGTGAGTTGAAGCCATCACATCCCAGCATGCAAAGGCCGAAGAGCGATTATTTGGCTGCCGACTTGCCGAAATGGCAAGTGCAGTGGCACAGCCTTTATTTCGCTCAAGGTCTTAAGCTGCAATACCGTTATCGGTGTGATGCCTATTGTTGGAGTGTATCGTGTTAGCGGGGCCAGTGGCTAACCTGGATTGGGCAGTGTACCTCCAATCTCAACCCGCCAATGTTTCCTCGCTTAACAACACCGCAAGCGACCTCTCCACAGCTTCGTGCCCGTCTCTGTCACCCTCGCCCACGCCTTACGCGCGATCCATCGTGTCGGAGCACGACGTTGATTTTTGCGACCCCCGGAACCTGACCGTGTCCTGTGCAAGCTCTGCCCACCAGACGTTGGCGCCCGAGTTCAAGCTGGCGGGCTTGGGCGAGGACGAGATTAAGGTTGAGCAGCCCACGGCTAATCCCGCTGCCTTGTCCCAGCCCACCTTTGATTTCAATCCTGCCATTCCTCACGGACTGCCTGGCTTTGAGGACTTCTCTGACCTCGACTCGGACGACGACTTCGGCAGCCTGGTCGACCTGGGCGAACGAAACTCGTCTGACGTCTCCCGCCCACGAGCCTGCACCGGCTCATCTGTCGTCTCCCTGGGTCACGGGAGCTTCATCGGTGACGAGGATTTCGGCTTTGACGAGAGCGAGAACTTCCAGTTCCCCTCTCTGCCCAGCCCGCCCTCCAGCATCGACTCCACCGACGACGACTGCCACCAAGACAAGCGTCAAAAGAAGACCAGCAACAAGGACACGTGCTCTCCTGAGCCCATCATGAACACTGCCGCCACTGACGCCCAGTCTGGCGACAGCCAGCAGCACTCTGACAAGGCAGAGTCGGTCGCTTCCGACTCCAATGCCTCCTCTGGCTCCGAGGCCCCTGCTGCTAGCCTGCCCGCCCCGACAAACCGCCGCGGTCGCAAGCAGTCGCTCACCGAAGACCCTTCCAAGACTTTTGTCTGCGAACTTTGCAACCGTCGCTTCCGTCGTCAAGAGCACTTAAAGCGCCATTACCGCTCTCTCCATACGCAGGAGAAGCCGTTTGAGTGCAACGAGTGCGGCAAGAAGTTTTCTCGCAGCGACAACCTGGCCCAGCACGCCAGAACCCATGCTGGCGGTGCCATCGTCATGAACCTCATCGAGAACGGTGATGGGTCTGCCTATGAGTCAAGCATGATGCCGGGCCCCACGGGGGACGACTACACCAACTACGGAAAGGTGCTTTTCCAGCTCGCCTCGGAAGTTCCTGGCAGTGCTAGCGAACTGTCCTCGGACGAGGGAAGCGACCAGGGCAAGAAGAAGCGAAAGCGCTCTGATTAAGCATCCCACGTCCGGGCATCGCGAACCACGGCAACCAAGACGGCCAATTTAGCTACCTGGGCACACACCCCTATACGACACTGTTTATGACCTTCATTCTCAACACCGATGCCGCTACCACGGTGCGGATCGGCAAATAGGGTACAAGGAATTCCGAGGAACCACAACCTTGGTTAGATGGGGCGGAGACCAAAAATCATTTGCACAGTACAAGCGTTTTATGACCTTGCATTTACACCTTTGCCTTCTTGTATCAACCTTCAAACAACAATTTGTTCAGCTGATGATCGGGAGGACAAGCCATTTGTTGTTTCGACGCTGCATCATGACCACAAAAAAAGTTCGACAGAAATTCGGACAGGGAGGAGAGGCTTTGGGATCTGGAAACTTGGCGTGCATGGCGGGATTGAAGTTTTTTGTCTTTTTTTCCCCCTTCCCTGGGAGACTGTTAAGCGAACAGGTGAGAGCCTGCACCGAACTGGCGGCTTCTCGTTCTTTACACTCGTCGTAATCATTCAATGCACGCAGAGGCTGGTCGGCTGACTGCTTTGGACGACGCCGAACTCGGGATTCGTGGGCTTCTGCCATGGAACGTCCCTTGTTTGCATTCATTTTATTGTTTTTTTTCTATTGGGCCTGGCTGTTGTCGTTTGCCGGGGGAAGCATGTCGAAGACATTAGTGTGCTGGTCACAGTCACGATGGGCAATAGTATTAGTATCGTACATGCGTGTACGCTTAAAACAGAATTCTTTCTTCACACCCTCAAATCTGAATACGCCGCGAACACTACGATTCCAAGCCATCGGCATCCCACTCCATGTTTGCTGTTTCCGAAATTCCGACCAAGGACCTAGGGTGACGCTGGGGTGGGTGGCATGGTTGGTTCTTGGAATACGAGGACCCTTCAAAGGTAACCTGCTGTGAACCCTTGCTCTGTGAACACCCTTCTCGCCAACGGGACCCGACGGGACCTTGCTGTGATGGCTGATGGCTGATTACGATTGCATTGACAGGCATGAGCCGCTGGTCCGCCCCAGAGATTGAGCTCTATAAGAGTCGACAATAATTACCGGCAAACTTGACAACAACGCCGGTCGGCCCCGCGGCGGCGGCGAGCCGTCCAGGGGTCCAGGGTTGACTCGAGGGCTTGTGCCTCGTTGGCGAGATGAGACGAGGGCATCATCGATGGTCGATGCTGCCTGGCCCAGGCTGCGGACGGCAGTGTCGGGGCCTCCATGTGGCCCGGCACCGGGACCACGGAGGGGGGCGATCAAGCGGCGGCCGTCGCCTGGGCACTCCCCACCAGCATGTGAGACCCTGGCTAGGCCGTGGCTCAGAAAGTGGTCGAGAGGACGGATTGGACGGGACGGCGACGGGCGAGGAGAGGGCCGTACCGGTGGAGAACCAGTGGGCAAAGCTTGGCCAAGGTTCGTGCTCTGTTTCTGGGCGAGATGAGGTGAGGTAAAACTGGGCCTGGAAGCTAACAATGGAGGCCGTCGCAGCGACCATGGACTAGGGGACCAAATTTCGGGAAAGGACTAATTTTGTGATGGGCTCACTGGGGGGCTTGGTGTCGATGGAGTCAAATTTTGTTTTGGCAATTACTCGTAGTCCACGTTTTCGAAGCTATGTCGTATGTGCCATCATATGGCGCAGTCTTGTTGGCTGCAACGGCCCAGAACACGCTCCCGCCGTGGTATCTTTAGCTCCGTTCTATTCGAGCTTGCTTGGGGTGTCGTTAACAGAGACATGGGTTTATGATAAAAGTTGCTGGTTAATGAACTGGGGTGCGGCCTGTCGTGAAGCTCCCCGGTTGGACGTCTGAGCGGCGCGGCAACCCGGACGAACCACGCCTTGGTCCGGAACTGTGGTTGCGAGCGACAGGGGGAGGGATGCTCGGAAGCCAGCGGACGAGGGAGTACGACTTGCTGCTGGGAAAGGTGATGTGACGAGATGAGAGTGTGTCTTATCGGCAGTGGTGCCGACCTTGATGGTGCGAGTGTGATTGCTCGAGTGAGTGCTGGTACGAAGTATCCGTACTCCGTACCCGGTAAGTGAGTCCGTACGGACTACGAAGAACTTACGACTAGAACAGTGAGGCTGGCAGTGCTCACTGCAACATTGGTGACAGCCCAAGAGGCGTTGAGACATGGATGTCACTTGCTGATGCCAACGGCCGTGCGGTCGATAATGCCAGGCGAACGACAGACTTGCGGAGATGCTGGCACCGTGCTCAACAGCGGCTCGCCACTTTTGCCGCTATGTAAGTTACGGAGCATCGTTTTGCGACCTGTCATTGATGGGACTGGCGCGCGCCTCACTGACAACATTACTGACTCGAACGAAGGCCGGGGGATTTGCGTGGCGCGTCCGAGAGCCCGAGAGGTCGAGAGCCCTTGAGCCTTTCAGCACGTGGGGTAGCGTGGACGTGGACGACGAGGCTTTCCGGCCGATAAGAGCCGTGGCGGGTTGGCTGAAAGCCCTTCAGGGATCACCCTTCCAAGCATTCAATACCGGTAGTCCGTATCCGTACATGTCATGCATGTCTTGTTGGTGATCGAGATGCAGCAGCGCGGTGGAGGCCAAAGCATAGGCGAGACTCCAGGTACATGGCTCGAACAACTTGGCCAAATTATGTCAGGTGATAGTTGAACGTTAAAATGCCGGTTCAACAGGCCGCTTACACGCAATAAGCTCTGCGGTGGTCAAAACAGCGCACACTAGCCGCGATGGCTTCACGGGGAGGTTGTTGGAGAGGCTCGCACGTGAGATCCACCTGCGTGCGAAAAGCCCGCTTTGGAGATGTCCATGTTCCGCAATGGCATCAAACCACGACCCCGTGACCCAGCGCCATCAGTGCTCACCTTCCGCAAACAATGTCCGCTGAACGCCTCAATGTAATCGCACTCATCTCGGGCGGCAAGGACAGCTTCTACAGCCTGCTCCACTGCATCCACCATGGACATCGCATAGTCGCCCTCGCCAACCTCTTCCCAGCCAGCACCAGCAGCCATGGCAACTCGACGACGCCCACCGTCCAGGCCATCGACCCGGCTGAGCAGCAGCCGCAAGGGACGGCCGGGGACGGTGGCTCTCCGGAGCGGGACCTGAATAGCTTCATGTACCAGACGGTCGGCCACGAGGTCATCCCCCTGTACGCCGCCGCCACGGGAATCCCGCTCTATCGGCAGCCCATTGTCGGCGGTGCGGTGCGCCACGAGCGCGACTACCATCACGACCACGACCACGACGATGGCCATGGCTGCGCTGCTGACGCGCAGGGTTCGGTTCCTTCCGGCGGCGGCGGCGATGAGACGGAGTCCATGCTGCCCCTGCTCCAGGCGATCAGGGCTCGTCACCCGGACGCCAACGCCTTGTGCTCGGGCGCCATCCTGTCGACGTACCAGCGCACGCGCGTCGAGTCGGTGGCCCTGCGCCTGGGACTCGCGCCGCTGTCGTACCTGTGGAAGTACCCCGTGCTGCCCGGGCCGCCCTCGTCGTTGTCCGTGCCGGCGGACGAGGCTCAGCTGTTGAGGGACATGGCCGCGGCCGGGCTCGAGGCGCGGATCATCAAGGTGGCGAGCGCGGGCCTAGCCGAGGGACACCTGTGGGAGCGGGTGACGAGCGATGCGGGCGCGGACCGCGTCAAGGCTGCGCTGCGGAAGTTTGGACCGGCGGAGGGGGCGTCGCTGGGGGAGGGGGGTGAGTTTGAGACGGTGGTCGTGGATGGGCCTGCTCGTCTGTTCAAGAAGCGCATCATCGTCCCTGAGAGCGGGAGGGCGGTTGTGCCCGAGGGGGGAGGGTCGACCTGGCTGGTGCTGCGCGGTGCGTGGCTGGAGGACAAGCCTGCTCGGGCAGAGGGAGACTTGGCTGTCCGGGAACCCGAGCTGCTGGACGCCAGATTCCGGTCCATCTTGGAGAGTGTTTCGTCTGCACCGGAAGATGCGGATGTGGCACCAGGCCCGAGAAGTCCGGGCAAATCGGCACTGCTCAGCAAGTCTGTGGCAACAGGGAATGCTAGCCCGGAACTGCTTCACTGGTCTGTTCTGGCGGACTCGCATATTGCTGGGCGCTCGATACAGGAGGAGACTATTCACGTGGTCGAGAAGATCAGGAGTCTTCTCTCGTCAGCGTCCCAGGATGCCTCGCAGATCACAAACACCGTCGTCATACTCCGGGACATGGCCGACTTTCCCAAGGTCAATGAGGAGTACGGGAAGTTGTTCACCAAGCCAAACCCGCCATCACGAATCACCATCTCTTGCGGGGACCCCTTGCCGGCAGGGCGCAATATCGCGGTACACATCACAATGCCGAATATTCAAGGGAGACACGATAGAGATGGGCTTCACGTCCAGTCTCGCTCCTACTGGGCTCCTGCCAACATTGGTCCCTACAGCCAGGCTATCGATATCCCCGTCACGGCACGACACGAGCTGACCGGACTCAGGGCTGTCTACGTTGCTGGGCAGATACCTCTGGTGCCCGCTTCCATGTCCTTGCCACCGCCTTCTGACACGTCACTGCAGCAGCAGATTGTCCTCTCGCTGCAGCACCTTTGGAGAATCGGCTCCGAGATGAAGATACAGTACTGGACGAGCGCAGTCGCCTACTTTGCTCGATCACCATCCGCGGACGATATGAAGCAAAATTCCAAGCTCGCTGGTCGAGCATGGAGACTGGTGCATGCCCCGCCTGAGGACGAAGAGGAAGCAGAGAGCGGCCCCGATCCGTGGGACCTCAAGTATAATCCCCAGTACATGTCCCTCGGGGGAAGTGACCAGCGGAGCACGAGAGTTGCGCTGCCTGACTGGTCGATATTCACGCTCCGGCAGCAGAACGAGCCGGAGTCGTGCGTGCCGCCGTTCTTTGCGGTGGAGATTGAGAGCCTCCCGCGGCAGTCTGCCGTCGAGTGGCATGCCCACATTGGGCTCAAGAGGATCGACGAGAGCAGTGCAGAGATGGTTTTTCTCCCCAGAGTCGGGGCAGAGGGCTGGAGAGGCTGGCACATGATTGTCCGGACTGCGGGTGCTCTCGTCGTCCACACCGTACTGGCATGCGGGCGATCAAGTGAGTCTGGGGTATCTCCCTTCGGGGATCTCAAGCATGCCATGGCCACAGCGCACAGAGGGTCACTGGAACGTCTGGGTGTTCATGTTGAGAGCTCGGCCGACGAAGCGCCATATCTGAGCTATGTGGACACGAGTAGTGTTGAGTCTCTTTGGCAAGATGCCGAAGAGTCAAACGGACAGGTGCCTTTTGCAGTGGTGCCATGTCACTCTATTTGGTCGTTGCATGGAGAGCGGCTCGGATTTGTGGCATTGTACAGAACGACGATTTCAACGTCTCAATAGCCGGCGCGAGGAATATACCCGGAGTCGAAATCAACTTCACTTATACACAATGGGCGTTCGTCTACGAGCACGTACTATCTTAAGAACGCCCTACGTCGGAAGGTCGGTTCAAATAGACAGTTGAGCAGGCCTTGACAACGTGCGGTTGGCTTATAATTTAGACAACGTTCGTCGGGGTCTGGAACCACGACGAACCAACACTGCAGGGCGCTAACGTCCCCGTCATGTGGCGTCCAGGGTCCTTTGGGCTCGCGTGACGCGGCGCCAGAAGCACGTCATGGGCCTCTACCCGCCTGTTTCTTGGACATCTCCCCTACGCCCTCACCAATAACGGCATCGCGTCGACGGAATTCGATGCAAGGCCCTCCCATGCAGAAGGAACATCTGATCTGATCTTTGGATGAGGTGACTGAGACGAGCGAGACGAGCCCCCCCCAATGGCCGACAACGACGCCGGGGTACAGGGCAGCGCGGGTGGGCCCCCCAGCTGGACCGTGTCTTTCCACCACCTGCGGCGGCAGTCGACGAGCGAGCGCATCCATGAAATTCTCGAGGTGAGACGGAGGACTAGGGATAATACCGTGTCCCCGCCTATGCTCGCCATAGGAGACGCGGCCGAGCTGACCATGGACGAGCAGACTGCACGCGACCGCGCCGAGGGCATGGGGCCCGACCCGGTGCCCATCGTGCGACAGCGGTCGTCCCAGGAGCGACAGCAGCAGCAGCAACAACACTCTGACGACGAGGCCAGCGCCGACGAGATGACGGTCAAGGTCGCACGCGGGCCGGGAACGCACTACCGGGCCGTGCAGCCGGGCGGGAGCAGCATCCGGTCGAGACGGTCGATATACAATCAGCCGCGGTCTCAGCGCGCGCTGTCCGAGGACGACGAGGAGCCTCCTCCGCCGTCGAGGCCGCAGCAGCAGCAGCAGCAACAACAACAGCAGCAGCAGCAGGAGCAGGCTGGCGGGAGCACGGCGGCCGGCGACAAAGCGAATAAGCCGTGGTGGAGGAAGCCGCTGGGCAAGTTCCAGTCCGTCGAGCTGGAGAATAAAGGCAGCGTGGCCAGAGACCACCTCGCTCTCGGTATGGCAAACCTCCTCTTCACCTCGGCATTACATCCTCGTACATGCTGACAGACGTGTCCCCCAGAACGCACCTTTCTCGCCTGGCTGCGCACCTCCCTCGCCTTCGCCTCCATCGGCATCGCCGTGACGCAGCTGTTCCGGCTCAACACGTCGCTCTCCGAGGGCACGGGCAGCGACGCCAACGGCGCGACGCTGCGGCGCATGGGCAAGCCGCTCGGCGCCACGTTCCTGGCCATCAGCATCCTGACGCTGCTGCTGGGCTTCCGGCGCTATTTCCGCGGCCAGGAGTGGGTGATGCGCGGCAAGTTCCCGGCCAGTAGGGGCACCATCATCATCATTGCGTTCCTGGCGCTGGCCATTATGCTGGTGTCACTGGTCGTGGTGATTGTGATTCACCCGAGCGACAGCGACGAGGCGGAGGACCTGTAGGGGAGGGTGTGCAGCACTGGGCGTTTTTGGGTTGCGATTGCTTGGACGGGCGCATTTGAAAAATGGAATTGCTTGTGATACCAAGGTCAAATCGATTTATTTGTTCCACGATCCAACTGCAATGTCGCTTCAGCTCAAATGATGCGGGCTGCCGTTGACGTCCAAGGCACACGACAGTTCGCTACAGTGGGGCATGATGTACTCGTACATAAGTGCCAGGCAGCTCTCCATGGTGGGGTTGAAGCTCCAGCTCTTCGCCTCCCTCACTCCAACCACCACCACCACAGACACTCTCCTTTTACATAGGCACCCAGGCCATGTCCTGCTGGCCGACACAAGAAACAAAAGATTATCATGCCCTCTAAAGACCCCCTCGACATCCCCTCCTTCGCCAGCACCCAGCTCATCCTCCTCGCCCACGAGCTGCAGACCGAAATCGCCAACACCAGCGCCCTCATCGCCTCCCACGCGCCCACGGCCCTGCAGCGCGCCGGCCTCGCCCTCACCAACCTCGTCGTCGCCTCGCGCCGCACCGGCCTCGGCGGCAAGACAGTCCTCGAGCTCGCCCCGGACGCGGCCACCACGGGCGCCGACGGCGAGCTGCCCGAGCATGGCGTCCGCACCGGCGACATCGTTCTCGTCGCCGAGCAGCCCGCCGGCAGCGCCAAGAAGCGCGAGGTCAGGGAGCTCGAGAGCAAGGGCGTGAGGGGCGTCGTCGTCAAGGTGCAGAGGGGCGCGGTGGGCGTGGCGCTGGACGAGGGGAGGGACGAGGATGGGGGGTTTCCGGGCAGAGTTTGGGCGGTCAAGCTGGCGGACGAGGTGACGTATCGACGGTATGTGGAATGGGCTCTGCAGGTATCAAACACGCTGCTGGGAGGGCATTGCTGAGCTTCTGGGCTGACACGGACGACACAGTATGAACCACACGATGGAGAAGCTGCAAAAGATGGGCGAGGCCGAGTACTCGAGCTTCATCAGAGTCCTCTTTGGCCTCTCCAGCCCGTCTCCCGTCTCACCAGACTTGAGCAAAGACGAAGAGCTGGGGAACCTGGAGTGGTTTGATCCAACGCTCAACGACTCGCAGAAAGATGCCATCCGCTTTGCCCTAGCTTCCCGCGAAGTGGCTCTAATACATGGACCGCCCGGAGTATGCCCACGAAGTATCAAGGAAACTCGCCGACCGTATGCTGACGCTCGTCTAGACAGGCAAGACCCATACGCTGATAGAACTGATTCTGCAAATGGTCAAGCGGAAACAGAGAATCTTGGTCTGTGGACCGTCCAACATCTCCGTCGACAACATCGTCGAGCGACTCTCGCCACGCAAAGTACCCATACTCCGCCTTGGCCATCCTGCTCGACTCCTGCCATCCGTCCTGAACCACTCCTTGGACGTGCTCACGCAGACTTGCGAGGCGGGCGCCATCGTCAAAGACGTGCGATCAGAGATGGATTCCAAGCAGGCTTCAATCAAGAAGACCAAGAGCGGAAAGGAGAGGAGGCAAATCTATGGAGACCTGAAAGAGTTGCGAAAAGAGTACCGTGAGAGGGAAAGAAGATGCGTGAGCAATCTGGTGGGGGGCAGCAAGGTTGTCCTCGCCACGCTCCACGGCGCCGGCGGGTTTCAACTTCGCAACGAGGAGTTTGACGTCGTCATCATTGATGAGGCCAGCCAGGCCCTCGAGGCCCAATGCTGGGTGCCCCTGTTGGCCGCCAAAAAGGTGGTCTGCGCTGGCGATCATCTTCAACTGCCGCCGACGATCAAGTCTATAAACTCCAAGGCCAAGCTCGAACTGAAGGACGGTGCGAAGCCAATAAAAGGCATGACCCTTGAAACAACTCTCTTCGACCGTCTCTTGGCTCTTCATGGATCATCCATCAAGCGAATGCTTACCACCCAGTACCGCATGCACGAGAAGATTATGCGATTTCCCTCGGATGAACTGTACGGGTCGAAGCTTATCGCGGCCGATGCGGTTAAAGCGCGCTTGCTTAAAGACCTGGAGTACGAGGTTGACGAGAATGAAGACACCACCGAGCCCGTCATCTTCATCGACACCCAAGGCGGAGACTTTCCGGAAAAGAACGAGGAAGATGACAAAGACAAACCCAAGAAGGGCAAGGGTAGCCTCACCGGCGAGAGCAAGAGCAACGAGATGGAGGCGGCCTTGGTCCGGCAGCACGTCAAGCAACTTGTCGCCGCGGGGGTTCGCCCCGATGACATCGCGGTTGTAACTCCATACAACGCTCAGGTAAACCCCTTTACTACAGAATCCTTACCGACATTGGCTTGGCTAACGTCTATTCTCGACGGCAGTTGGCAATATTAGCGCCGCTCAAAGACCAGTTCCTCGGAATAGAGCTCGGGAGTGTCGACGGCTTCCAGGGTCGTGAGAAAGAAGCAGTCATCGTCAGCCTTGTGCGGAGTAATTCGGAGGGAGAGGTAGGATTTCTGGGGGAGAAGAGACGTCTGAATGGTGAGTGTCTCTGATATCCAACCCCAAGTCCCCGGGGGCAGCGCTTGGACAGCAATTCGATATTGATGCGACGGCAGTTGCTATGACGCGCCCCAAGCGATCACTGACCGTCATTGGCGACTCGGAGACGGTAAAGAGGTAAGCTTGTTCCGTTGCTTCTTTGCCATGTCTGATGTCGAGACACCCTGCTCTGGTACCTAGGTCAGGGGCTTCCGGACTCGGCATCATCAGACGTGAGTGATGATATTCGCGAGCAGCACTGACTTTCTGTTTGGTTGTAGGGGCAGCAGCTTCCTCAGGAAGTGGATGGAATTTCTAGAAGACAATGCCGATCTGCGGTATCCAGACCTCTCGACAGTCAATCAGGAAGCATAGTGTTGGTAGAGTAGCATCCCGTAGGCGCGAAGACATGGTCCGGGTTGCTTCCAACGGCGTCGCGGCCAGCCCAGGATTCAGAGACATGCTAGTCCGTACAAAGTACAGCAGAGCAAAAGACGATTGGCGAGCTGCAACCATCGGGGGATGTGGTAATCGCGGTTACTGGCAAAGTGCTGCACGTTTCAGGTCATCCTTGACTGTGGAACACGGAATCCTTGCGTGCTCTGACTCGCATCACTGGACGGAAGCGACCAATCTTGCAGCCACCGCGAACGAACCGCCAACTGGCGGGGGATGTAATCCGTACGTCGCATCGACTTCGCAGATTTTAAAGTTCCCGACGCCAGTTCTCACGAGCAGGCCCCTCGATATGAACAGCCGACCATGGCCCTGGGAATCGTGAGCCGCTGGTTGCTGCCGAACCGGCTATTTGTAGAGCCATGCAGGAGACAGGTGGCGGCACAGATAAGGGGTGACTGGGTAGGTTGATGAGGTGCGCGCAGTAGACGCATGCACCTGGGCGGGCATAGGAACCGGAGCAGCAGGCGTTGTGTAGCTTGACGACTTGACGAGTGACAAATCAGATTAAATTATTAACTGAAGGAAGTCTGGTAGAAGTTATGGGACTGAGAAGACAGCGCAGTGTCGTGCCTCGTGCCCAGCCACCTTTTTGGATACTCAAGATTCAATAGCGTCGGGATCGCCTGGGCGGCTGCGCACGGGTCCCCCAATATCTGGTGCAAGGATGTGGATGGCCATGCCATGACGCGCATTCTTATGTCACGGGGGCAGCTCCTGAGATCATACGGGGTGAGCCGCTCACACTCATGAATGCCCCGCAGATATCAAACCGACACACGCCATCTTGTGTTTTGTCTTGCGGAGAATGAAAGCACGGCTTTCAAAGGGGGGGGGGGGGGGGCTGCGGAGAGGAGAGAAATGACAGAGCGAAGGATGTTGTCCCAAGTCGGTTTGAGGGCGTATCGCGGCAGAGGGGAGAGGGGTTGCTCGCGGCAGTAGAGGTTTGGAGGGGTTCGAAGAGGGGAGATGCAAGTAGACGACGAAATCCGAGCCAGTCAGTGACCAGAGCAACCCTCTTCAACGCCGAGTGGGCTTGGACGTGCATCGGCTGTTGGCTCCCGCTGCCGCCCAAACCATGCGCGGCTGCTCAAAGACGACGACGAGGGCGTCATGGGACCGTCGACGGTGTAAGTGAGCGGAACAAGCATTTGGGTTTGGGGGACGCTGTATACTGGTCCAGGGGTCCTGGGGGTCGCGGGCTGAGACGAACTCTGCGTGGGAGAGCACGTCGTCGAATCAGAGTGGCTCATGGAATGCTGCAACTATGGCGATGGGCTGCCTTTGCGGCGTCACTGGTCCGTCGGGAGAGCCGAGCCGAGCGACTCTGGGCCAGTCTGGGCCAGTCAAGAGCTGGAATGCGCAGCGCAGGATCCGAGGCGATGGACACGACAGACACGACGTTGCAATTTGACGAGGAAGAGTGGAATCGCCGAGATGGAGGATGGATGCTGATGGAGAGGACGACAGGTGTAGCTACAGCATGGACTCGTATTTCGAGGCAGAACGTGGCAGATACAACGGATACGCAAGACAAGGCAAGGTACGTGGAGAGTTATCAAGGGCTGGCATTGTTTGATTATCCATGTGCTGCCACAGAGTACCGAGTATGAATACCTGCATAGGTACTCTGGAAGAGGATTACTCCGTACTATTTGCGCAGCCAAAAATCTCTATTCGTAATCCGTACAGTTGTTTTCTCAACACCGGCCCATCTCTGGCCCGTGCAGTAGACCAAAAAGGCACAGTCTCTCAGCGATAGTAAATAGCAAAGGCGCAAGTGATTGCATTCGCGAAACGCTTCTAACTGCGAAACCAACTTCTTCTATAGATTCAATAGGGAAGACCGAGCAAAATGGTAGAAAGCAGGCGTCGAAGTTGCACAACGCCGGGATTGAACTTGGGCCTCTAGCAGCAAAGGTACTTCCGCTTGCAGTGGCCATACACCAAAGAAAGATGTAAACTGTTCGGACTACGAATAGTAAGTAATCCTCATTTAGAAACGACAGAGAACACCATGATAGGGTCCAGGTACGGAGTAGTCCGTACCTTTACGGAGTATTGATGGGCGACGGTGATGTGGCGGGAGGACGGATGCCCACTGGCATGAACCCTGCAACCGCCCTGAGACGTGGAGAGAGACACCCGAGACGGGAGCGGCCACTAAGACCAGGCACTGGATGCGGCGCTCGGCCAATTATTCCAGCCATCCATCGCAGCCCGGCTTCCGGCCGTATCAATTGTAAGACTCCAGGCACTTGTGCCAAGCTTACCTACCTTTGTTGTATGTACGAGTACGCATGTGCAGTGGGTGTCAAGCGTTTGCCTGCCTAGAAGGTAGACGACGAATAGAACCCATAGAACGCGTACATACCTAGGTACCAGACACCGCCAGGCGCCCCTTGACATCCCCACCCCTCAGCATCAGCATGATGCCAGCGCACAGCAATCCCAAACACAGACAGAAGTGCAAAAGACTGGCCTGACAGGGCTGCGACGAGCATCGCTCCACCTTTATCTCGTGCCAACAAAGAAAGCCACAGCCACACCGTGGCCGCCGACTCAGGGGACGCACGACGCTTCGGCTAGCCCTACTCGGTAGCTGTCTCTGGTTGGCCTGGCCTGGCCGGGCCTGGCTGGGCCTGAATGAATCAAGCACCCGCAGCGACACGCCATCACCACCACATGCTGCCGTAGCATTGAGATAGCTGGGCACTTAATTACCTATCACGCGCGCTTGCCGGTGGGCTCTACACAGACGCTCCGGCCACTCCCAGTCCCCTCTCCTCCTCACCAGACCACCACCACCACCACCCGCGATCTCTCTCCCCACCTTTCGCCTGTTGTTGCCCCCTGTCATCTCAAGATGGCCCTGGATTGGCGGGGAGCCCAGCCCTTGTTGCAGGCTACTGTACTTACGGAGTGCTCGTACAGCACGAGGAAGCGCAGGACGGCCTCCTGGCATGCGCATCATGCACCCTCCTGACAAGGCCTGGAGCCATTCTCCAATACCTTGGGTACGGACTAGTCCGTCGTACCGCTCTTCGGGGCCCAGCCATGTTTCACCCTCTCACCTTGGCCACGCCTCTCCCAGTTCATCCGGGAGCTCCGCGGTGCGCCGGCTGTAGGCCTTGCCTTGCCGTATCTATTCATATATGATGCATTCGGCCTGCGTGCCGGTCGTCTCTCTTGATCGCTGTTACCCTCCCCTCCTGGCCAGCCAGTCCGCCGTCTCCAACGTCTGGCTCGGCTCGACTTACACGCCACCGCCAACGAGGCGGGCAGACTGATGACTGACTGACCAGTGACCACACCAGGGCCTAGCATCAGCGTCATGATAGGGCCGCCTGCCTTGCTCGTGTAGCCGGCCATTCTTCCATATTGTTCCTTCCTTACCTCACAAAGGGCCGGAGCCTCCTTCCACAAAGCTCGCCATTCTCTTGCCGACATGTCTCGTGAGTGAATATCGGTAGACCTGATTCTTCAACCTGTCACTCGCTTCATCCGCCTCTGCACCATCCGCCTCTGCACCATCCGCGTCTCGGCATCCGACGAGGGAAGCGAGGGCCTGCTCGCTGTTGAATCGTCTTTTCATCTTGGCCCCCATATACGTTTCTGGACCCCTCTGAAGCCCTGTCCTCGACCAAGATGCCCTGGAAGGCTGCGGGCGCTGGTGCTGCTCCAGGCCCCAGGCCGCGGACCGGCAACAGGTCGATTCGAGGGCAAATCTCGGGACCGATCCCTATCCCAGATCCCATGGACGACGAGTTTCCTATGCGAGACCCCGGCGCCACCATGGCGACTCCGCTGGATGGCGATGGAACTGTTGTCAACGATGCCAAAGCCGACACACAGGCCCTGGAGTACGACCAACGGCAACAGCTAGCGAACACTCCCTTTGCCAATCCGCCTCGCACAGAAGCCACAGGCTCGGTCCGCGATGACGTCGAGGCCTTCTTGGACACGACTCCCTCAAAGTCCCGTTCCGCCTCCACACGACGCGAATCTCCAAAACGGGTGACGAAACCGGCCAGGGACCAGCGGGCATCCGCCATGAGTTCGGACACGGCCCAGGCGAGCGGCGGCAAAGAGGGGCTGCAGCGGAAGAAGTCGACCTTTCGGTCCGCGCTGAGCAGGCTATTTGGACGCAAGAAGAAGAAGAATAGCTTCGCGGAGACGATCGACTCGTCAGGCCGGCCGACGCCCGCGGCGGCGTCAAACGAAAACCACCGAAGTGTAAGTCAAGATAAGCCAACCACCATTCAACCGCAAGCTCATCAAGATACAGGACCCTACTGGCGAAGTAAGCACCTTCAAAATCGCAGAGCCGAAACGGTCTGCCTCGCTGCCAATCACCGAGTACGATCGAGCACTGAGATCTCACTCCATCGGGCCGGAGGACGTCATGGCAATCCAGAGCGCTCGAAACTCCCTCAACGCCGATATGAGGCTGTCAGGCAAGAGGGCTGGGGCTTTCGATGCGACGACGACACGCCCTGCCGGGCCGCGTTGGACAGGGGGTGGGAGATTCACAGGCTTGTCGCCGCGCCCAGCAAGTTCGCATGATCGCGGCACTAGGTTGGCGGACTACAGCGAGGATCCCAGCGAGATCGGCCGAGCCATCACGAGCGATGCCCAGGGCTTACGACGGCGGTCTCGGAGCTTGTCTGCCTTTCCTGTTGCCGAGAGCGCCATGCCAGGCGTGGCCAGGAGACGCAGCGACGAGATTCGCCATTGGCGAGAGAGCTACGACCCGCCTGTCATGTCACCCGCCTCGTCCAGCGCGCCCGAGATTGAAGACGTGGGTGCCTTGGCTGCCGATGAGCGGGAAACTATTGTCGAGGAGCCCAGGACGCCCGTGATACCCTTCACCTTCGAGGATGTGCACACCATGAAAGAGGTCGCGGGCCTGAAGATCACCGAGGCGGCGAGCCTGGACTCGCGGATTTGCAGCCTCGAGAGCCGAATGAGTCGACTGGAACAGTTCGTCACGCGGCTTAGCAAATCTGCCCCTGGCTTGGGTAGCCATATTGATCCCCCGAGTCGGGCACCCCCTTCAGCCCCTACGAGAGAGCCGGCAGCCACGTCGCACCAGTTCTCTTCGTATAGAGCTGGGAACGAAGGTCGCGGCAGTCCCACCCGTCCTTCGACACGCCACTCTGATGCCTCAAAGATGACTTTCGGCGATGGACCCTCGTACCTGGAAACCACCCCCCGAGCGACTCTCCAGCCCGCGGTTCCAAATTCGAATAGACCGACGTCTATGACAACCATCCGTGGTGTAGCCAGCCCCCCCTCCATTCCCAAGGAGATGGCAGGAGCCATCACAATGGACCATTACATGACCCTCATGGCTCTGTTGGAGACTGAACGCTCCGCTCGAGAGGCGTTGGAGTCCCAGGTCAGGAAGCTCGGCCACCAGATCAGCCTCATGAACAGGCTGCCTGGTTATGCTCACCCCACGCAAAGCGAGGCCCCTTCAGTAGACCGGTCGTTTGGGGAAACGTCGGTATTCGACCACGACGATGAAGACGAAGACGACCGCGGGATCAACGGTAGAAAGCGCTCTCGCCTGAGTCTGCGGCTTGCAGACTCGGACTTGACCATGGGAGGGCGTGACGATGACGAGTATACAGAGTCATTTGTGACTCCAAACGAAGATGACCGGGGCTTTGACGCATTCGGTGACGAGCAGGATAAGACTCTCAAGTCGGCAGCCCGAGCACTGTCCCTTTCGCGGCTTACACTGGGCCAGCCACCAGCCGGGATGCACCAGGTCCAGCCGCAAGCCATCTGATTGTGCCGTTTGCTCTCTGTCTCTTCCCTTGTTTTCCGAGCCAACATTATATACCCCCAACCTGCATGATATCTCCGTGTGATTTGTTTGGCGCAAGAGCGAAAATGTTTCTGGGCAGGTCATCTGAGGTACTACCAGATGTGGCGAGGAGTCGAGGCAATCACGAAGAGATAGCTATCAATGAGATATTGGACTGAACGAGACCACTGCTGTTGTGTCAAGCGAGAAAGGAAGATGTATGTGCTTTTCTTCAAGTCTATATGTAATGCTTCGCTGTTGCCGGTTCCGTGAGACGCTACCTATGCGCTCCGACTCTAGTTTTATGCGAAAATGCGTCTATATAATGCCGCCCAGCCACCCGCGTGGGTACCCCCGGTCTAGTCCATCCGTTCACAACTGGTGCTTGTCGTCCTTGATGCCCCAGCTGCCCACCAGCGCCATCGACTCTTCGTCCCCCGGCGCCAGCCGCTCGTCCTTGAGCGTGTCGGAGAGACAGCGCCAGGGATCGCGGCCGCCACCCCACTTGAGTAGGTTCTCCTTGAGGCGCTCGCCGTTCTCGCGGCTGATGGCGGCGCCGCCGGTGCCGCCGCCGAAGACGACGCGCCAGACGCGCTCGGCGAGCACGCGGTCGAAGAGGTAGCTGTAGTAGGTGCTGCCGTAGCTGTGGAGGTGGCCGAAGAAGCCCTGCCAGCACGTCTCGGGGGGGTCGCGCGGCCCGTGGGCGTAGCGGCGCTGCATGTCGTGGAAGACGCGCGTGGAGTCGAAGCCGGCGTCGGCGGCGTGGCACGCGTGGTAGGCCTGGTCGACCATGGCGAGGAGGATCTGGTGCTCCGTGTCGATGCCCTCGAAGCGCCGCGAGACCTTGATGCGCTCGGCGACGAGGTCGTAGGGCAGCGGGCGGTCCGTCTTCCAGTGGCGCGCGAAGAGTGAGAGGACCGTCGGGTCAGCGGCGAAGTGCTCCATGAGCGTCGACGGCAGCTCCGCGAAGTCAGTAGCGCAGCGCGTGCCCGAGACGTTTTGGAAGCTGGTGCGCGCGAGGATGGAGTGGATGGCGTGGCCCATCTCGTGGAAGAGCGTCTCGACCGAGTAGTAGGACAGGAAGGCCGGCTCGCGCGCGTTGTCGTTCTTGGGAAAGTCGCACACGAGCGCGATGGTGGGCAGCTGCTTGAGCGTGCCGTTGCGCGAGGATATCTCCATGCCGTCGTTGGCGGCCTGCTCAGCCGAGTCGAAGATTGGCATGCCGGAGATCATGTCCTCGCTGGCCTCTGCGACCTCGTCGGAGAGGATCTCCCGCGAGCACCGCACGGTGAAGTGCGCCGGGTTGGGCGACTTTTGCGGACGGTAGAAAAGGTCGCAGTACAGCACGGCGAGCTGCTCTCCCTCGTCCGACATGACGTCGAGCCGCTTGACATCTGGGTGCCACGTCTCCCCCGGAAGCGTCTCTCTGGGAACGAACCGGACGCCGTACAGGCGATCAAACAGGCGGGACAGACCCTGCATAACGGTGCCGACCGAGAAGAAGGCCGTGAGTTGGTCCTCGTGCCGGACACGGGATCGCATCTCCGCCCTGACCTTCTCCATGTAAAAATCCCTGTCCCATGCCTGCAGCTCCGACTCGGGCATGGCGAGCCGCTCGCGCTTCTTCTCCGTGAGCTCGAGCAGCTCCTGCTGTATGGTCGGTGCGTTGTGGTTCCTCAGCGCCAAGAGGAACTTCATCACAGACGCAGGAGACTTGGCCATCATCCGGTCCTTGAGCGCCATGTGACCGTGGCTCTCGAATCCCGCAAGGCCAGCCAGCTCGGCCCTAAGCTTGAGCATTGTCTCCAGGTGCATGATGGTTTCGCGGGAGGCTTTGCGCTGCGCGAGGTATATCTCCTTCCGCGTCTCCTCGTCGTATACGCTCTGGAGAGCGGCGGCGGCTTCTGAACCCGTTGTGGAGATGGATATCTGAGAGCGCACTTTGAGAGTCGCGGCCAATCCAGGATACAGCCCGTAGAAGCGGTGCGAAGGGAGCGTGACCTCCTTCTTCTCCGGCTCCATGCCCTGGACAAACGACGACCCGATATCACTGATTCGCGATGACAGGTCGACGAAGCGGTCGCGGGATTTCTTGGGCAGATTGACGGCAGACTTCATGAAGTCCAGCTTCAGCAGCTCTGCGACCGTCTTTTCTTCCTCGGACCACGCTGACGTCACTTCTGGCCGCGACAGCGCCTCGCCCAATTGATCGTTCAGCCCCGTCATGGTGTTGAGCTGGTTCATGTATTGGTATACCATCGACCAGGCGCCCGCGGCGGCTTGCTGGAACCGAGCGTCGGGGTGCGTCATACGCACAAAGTCGGACAGATCGAGCACGCGACAGAGCAGATCGCTGAGACGGTCGAGGTCCCTGACGATGGCCTGGTACTCGCGCGTCGTCGATGCATTGAGGACGCGATGTACGATCTTCGTGGCCTTGTCCAGGTTCCTCTGCGCGAACAGGAGGAAGCCATCGGGGCTCGTCAGGTATCGGTTCTTGAACAGCCCTTGGCTCTTCTTGAGGCTGAAGCTGGCAAACGTGCGGCCGGACGGGGCGTCGAACAGGTCGCGGAGGACGGCGTCGTCGTGGCGCGGGCTGACGTTGTGGTCGACAAGCGGCGATCTCCCAGGCTCAGCGGCCGCGGCGCCGGCAGCAGACGACTCCCATCGGCGCTGTTGACGGGGCTTGGTCACGCGACGGACGCATCTGGTGCAGATCCAGAGGCGACGGACCCCGGGATTGAGCATGTTCGGTTCGCAGACGCGGTCGCGGACATGCGAGGAGCGCTATGGCAGGAAGAAATGGTCAACGGAGCAAAAGGAGGCTTGCCGGCGACGTAAGAGATGGAAGAAACGAAAGCGGCGATGGGATAATGAATAGCAGAGTCGGAGTTTTGCGGCCTCCAAACAACCCCTGCCAGTCGTCGGTTATGGATCGGTGATGAGTGGGTGGCGCGGGGCTCCACCTTGCGCTGGCCCGAGCCGGGGCGGGATCCTCCGTCCTCCGTTTCGCCGGGCGTCGTGCGAAGTGCCAAGGAGGCATCTGGTGCTGCCTCGGTTTGTGGATTTACGCATCTCCGGCGTTGGTATGTGGTTGTGATGCTTCTCCGGTTGATCAGCCCAGGCGCCTCGTGGCCATCGACGGTCACGTTGCCAAGGGACGTTGTGCAAGTCTGCAGCGGACGGCATGGCGTTCTGAATTGGCTTGCCGGGCCATCGGGCAGCCATGCAGTGTGGCACGTGTCAGGCCCAGGCCAAAAACTCGACTTGACTTGGTGATTCTTCATAGATATCTAGGCAAGCTACTCAAGCTCCCGTGATTGACTCAATGGGAACGTTTGACCGAGCTCGTCACACTGAGGGCTTTGCTGTAAAAGAGGGCTCGCCAGAAAGGGCTGCAAGGTGACCTGGCTCTTCCTAGCAGACACTTTGCAATGCTGATTGCATCTGGAATACGTTTTATCCTCCCTTATATATAAATAATATACCATAGTTTTTCTTTGCATCTATTTACAGTCTCGTTCTCCCTTTGCGCTCGGTGACTTGGTGTAAATGCAGCCAGACCAGTGACGTCGTGCCAGGTCACGTGGCAATAGTCGGAGGAATCAGGAACAGGCCCACTCTGCCAGCGACAAACCCGTGAGCTGCTCCTGGACCGACGACAGCATCGAATTCCGCGCCGACGACTCGCCAATTGAGTGGACAATGGCTGCAAGAGTGCTGCTGCAACGGGTAAGCATCGACACGATGTCCATAATCAAGGCAATGGTGGCTAATTGGGTTCTCAGCGCTCCCTGGCGCCGTTGGCGACCCTCGCCCTCGGCGGAATGGCCTTGGTGCCGGCGACAGTCCTGGCTGAGGCTCCTACTGACAAGGTGCGCGCTCCGCTAGAGGCCGCGTCGGCGGGACTTTGGGCTGACGTGAAGCAGAGGAAACCCATCTACGATGACGTCGACGTCTCCTCCGCAAATCCCGCACCGGTATCGCTGCCAAAGGCCCTGCTACAGCCGCCCACCGAGGAAGAACCCAAGCCCCGAAGCCCTTCGCCGACGGATCGGCTGGCCGGGCAGGTCGGCAAGGCCCGCCTGTTCCTCTACAAGTGCGCCGTGACCGCCGAGGACAAGGTCAACGAGACCATGGACTCGGCCTTCCACCTCGAGCAGTCCTTTACCAACACCATCGCCTCGCTGGCGCCGCCCCGCGAGAGCGGCGAGAAGCTCATGCCCGGCGCCATCTACGTGCTCGTCGCCGCCATGGCCGGCAGCATCGTCACCCGCAACCGCAACATCCTGCTGCGGGCCACGATGCCCCTGGCGCTCGGCATCGGCGCCGGCTGGACCGTCCTGCCCGTCACCATGCGGAACGTGTCCGACCTGGCGTGGAAGTACGAGCAGCGGTTCCCCGCGGTGGCCGAGTCGCACGTCAAGCTGCGCGAGGGCATCCAGAAGGGTGTCAGCTTCGCCAAGGTGCACAAGGAGGTTGGTGTACGATATGTCGATGAAAAGGTGACGGATGCGCGTGAGGCGGTCGAGGGCTGGGTTAAGCAGGGCAAATAGACGTTGGGCAAAAAGCGATTGTACCATCAAATAGAAACGCTGGAACAAAAGTTCCATTTGTTGTTCCATATAGCACTACGCACATGGGTGATGTAGTTTGAGAGGGGATCTATTGTCATCTATGGTTTGGACATTGAATCCTCGCCTCTCATGCCCTCTACTGCAATTCCAAACGCTCGTTCCCGATGCTGCCCCCTTCCTGGCCCTTGAACTCCGCCCATGCTAACCGAGCCACTCTGCGAAGTATGCTCGTCGAAATCTAAAACCCCAGGGTATGATCAAACAGCTACAGAAGCTGGCTCGGGTTCCGGTTGTGGTTGCACGTTGACCTTTCGCTCAGACAATGTCTTGCGGTGCTGGGCCTTCTCCCTGGCCTGGCCCATTTGGCCACCAGCGGCCAAGGCGCTCGCATTCCCTTTGCCCTTTTTCGACGCTTTTTCTCGCGGCTTATCCAGCCCACGCTTGGCGTCTGCTTCCTTTGCCTGTTGGACAAGGTGGTCCAGGTTCAAATTCTTGCACATGTCTGTGTAGTTTTTGCCCTGGTTGACTGCCTGGTGGACCTTCTCCTTGCCGGGAACCATCTGTGCAAGGAGGTACTTGGTGTTGCCGAAGCGATTGTCCACGTCCATGCACGTCTTCAAGTACTGCTCCACCACGTCCTGCCAGGGGAGCATACCTCCGTCGGCCTCGCTTCTGAAGCAGCTGGGGTTCTTCTCGGCCGTGGTGGCAATCATGGCGCCATCTGCACCAAACTCCTCGGCCAGCTTGAGGCCCTGGTCCTTGCTCTCTACATCGCCGTTCATCAGGCATGCCACGCCATATTCGTGGCAAATCTGGGAAATCATGCGCAGCTGTTCTCGGATGGCTCGCTCGCGTGGCCGCATTGGCGTCGTCCGGCAGTGGACCGTAAGGCCAGTGATGCCTGTGGCGCATAGTCTCCTGACGAGGGCCTCCGTCTCGGCGGCCGTCTCCAGGATGCGAATCTTGACGCTGATGCCGATCTGAAACTCGGCGGTGATATGCTGGACCAGGGCCTCGAGAATCGCACAAAGCTTGTCGGGTGTTCGCAGGAGCGCAGCACCCATGCCGCCGCTTGTGCTGAATGGCTTGGGGCAGCCAGCGTTCACGTCGATGCCGGCGACGTCTGCCGCCACCAGTCGCGCCGCCTGAACCGCGCGCTCAGGGTCGGATGTGCCGATTTGGAAGATGAGCTTGTTCGTTTCCTTCTCGGGTAGCATCCTGTAGATTATGCTTTCTTTGGCGTCCGCTGGCGGCTCCTTCTGGCCTTGCGACGACAGGCGGTACCACTCGATGGTCTTGGAATCTTCGTTGAACCGCCTCGTCGTGCCAATCATGGCGCGATCGATCGTCTCGGGACCTGCAGCGCCAATGATCAGTCATCGAAACAACAAGGAACGGAAAGCGGCCTCTCCACTTACCCCAGACGAGATCCGCGCCATATTGAAGAGCCAGCAATCTGGAAGGCAGCTCTCCGGAGCGCACCATCGGCGCGAGGACAACCTTGCCTCGATAGTCGACGCCTCGGGGAGGGATGGGAACTCGCTTGACCTCGGCAGCCATGATTCTTTTGAACAAGGTAGATAACATGCCGCTGGGACACGGGTCTCCTACATGTCGAGTCTAGAAAGACTTGGCGCGGCGCGAACTCGTCAAGCATGACAACCGCCAGTCGCAATGGGAGGCAAAATGAACCAACAGCGGTTATCTAATCATGCGCTATCGATAAAATCTTGTTGTGGGGCCACTTCGGGCCAGGGACGGCTTGGGCGGGCTGTCGGCGCTCTGTGGGTCCACGGTTCCGGGTTGCGGCATCATGGTGACTGCGATTGCGGACGAACGCCGTTCTGCGCTCCACCTCGAACTGCGCATGACCCGAAGATTCACGAGGACACGACATGAATAGAGCCTCACGGATATCAAATGCTCGCGTCTTGGCAGTTCTCGAAGCTCAATACTTGAAGGTATGACGTCACAAGCGACAAGACTTCATCAAGGGAGTTTCTGTGCCACGCTTGCCACGGCTGGTTATGACCTTGAAACAGAGACAAACAGAGGCGTCATGGCGCGAGGGAGGTGAGTGCGCAAATCTGCGACTATTGACGGAAAGCCTCTTCAAACAAAGGAAATCATTTCCCCTGCCAGTGCAGATCGGCGGTTACTGACGTGGACGGGAAATCGACGGGGCATCGCTGGAGCCGTTGTGGAGCTTTACGAGCGACGAGCGTAATTCCGGGAGAGTTCGCGGGAGGCAGATCAGCCTCATCAAGTAATCCAAAAGCCTATCTTGTTGGGCAATGAACACGCTCCCAAGCCAAAAAGCAAGTACATCCCAGAGTAGCACTGGTGGAGTATAACTTACTGTAAGCTCTGTTCAGTTTTGTGCTCTGGACACATATTCTCTTTTTCAAATACGAAGCACATACCAGAGAGAAGTGGAGGCTGCAGTGAGACTAGTAGCCAGTTGTTTACGACCGACCGCCGGCGGGTTACGACAATAACATGGTTGCTTGACTGCGCTGCGAATATTGACCAAGGCCCGGCCATGTTCCGTATTCGCTGAAGCCGTCCCGCCAGGGGATGTTACGAATATTACACACGCGGGCAGGCCTCCAGATGAGCACCTGACATCTTGTAAGCGGGCCGAAGCCTAAAATAGAGCCCCGGGCTTGCGGTACCGCAGCGCCACTGAGCCACTGGAAGCGCCAAAGTCGCCTGGGGGCTGTGGCTGCGTCCCGTATTAGCGACCTGCCCCACGTCTCAAAGCCCCGTCCCCTGGGTGCCTTGAAGCCTGTTCGCAGTGGACGTTGGAGGGGTCTCAGGGGTCACCCTTCTGAGCCTCCACCGTGTGAGGAGAAAAGGGTCCCTCCACGTCCTGTTCCTCTATCAGGGCGGCAGCTCATGTGTTGAACCGACCAAGTCCTGAAACCCCCTGTGCTGCCTCTGCCCTGGCGACGGCCATCGGAGCACAAATACGATTCTCGACACCTGGCGACGACTAAGGACGGCCATTTTTTTGTCCCCAGACCTCGGACGCGACGTCGACGTCTTCGGCAGCTGCGCCTGTCGTACATACGCCCGCCCACCTGCAGCCGCTCCCAGGGCACATACCTACCTCCCACACGAGAGGGATCCTACGTCCAACGGCTGCGCGAAACTCTACCCTATTCATCGCTTCGACTGGACTGCAATAATCGAAGCGCCCCGGCGGCATCTCCCCGGTCCTCCTTTCTGGCACTCCAGAACTGGCCACGGGCGGCAATCAGCAGACTCCAGGTCGATGACGTTGCCGCCTGGCCGTCGACATGGAGAACGATCCGCCATATACGGGAGATGAGGGACGGTCGTCCAGGAGAGGCCGCCTGATGGGCAAGCTCTTTGGCGGCAAGGACAAGAAGTCGCCGGAAACCTCGTCGCAGGCGACCCTGGATGCTTTCCTTCGCAGCTCAGCAGACAAGCTCGACGGTACGCATGCGCCGCCCCCGCCGCCGCCCTCATCCTTGCCCAAGCTGGCCAAACTCGACACCACGATATCACGATACCCGCAGGCGCTGGCAGTGAACCAGCAGGCGCAGCTGAACCGGCCCGTAGCCCCGGGGAAGCCCGAGTCGAAGTCCCCGAGGAGAAGCCCGCGGCCAAATAAGAAGGGGTTGGTGGTCAGATTCGCCGACTCCTACCCAGAAATCATAGGCGAGGGCGGCGATGAATCCGAAGTGCCTGTCATGGAGCTGAGGAAGAACAAGATGGCGAAGGCGCCGCATCCTCCGTCCCACCGGAATCCATTGGGCTCGTCACGTAAACCGCCTGCCGGTCCTGGGGCGGCGCCCGGTGGTTTCGACGACGGTTTCGTGCCAAAGGGACTGTCACGGACACTGACCGGATTCTCATCCATTTATGAACCCGAAAACGACTCTGAGAAGGCTCCCAAGGAGCCGAAGCAGAACCAAGATAATGCTAATATGCTTGTTCCCGGGCGAGCTGCGTCAGCACGGTACCTGGAGACATCCGGGCGGAGCGACGAGAACAGGAGGTCCTTCATCGAGATACACCAAGCGCAGATGCGCAAGGCAGAAGGGAGGGCCTTTGCACAAGCAGCCCGTACCGCCAGTGTGGCATCTCAGCACAATTGGGAAGAAGGCGATCGACCACCAGCCGGTGCTATTACTGGCTCGCCAGAGTCGACCCGACAATACTCGTCGTCTCCCGAAGTTCAAATCAAGCGGGCGCCCGCTGACTACAGCCCGGCGGCCTCGATAGTTTCGAACACCTCCAGCGCATATCCTCCGTCAAACCCGTCGCAAACCAATGTCGCTGCGCCGCAGTCCAGTGGACCATCGCCGAATGATGCCACCGCGCCCCCTCATCCTTTGGCTGCGCGAATGGCCTCGGTTAGGCTACACGATGCCGTCGATTCAGCAGGGGACGACGCGTTGGACACGTTTGTGGCAAGGACCAGGCATCTCTTTGAGCTCTTCCGGCTGCATGCCGAGGCCGTGAAGCCGATATCGAGCTGCTCGCCAAAGGAGTGTGGGCGTGGTGGGCTCTGGTGGTTCCTCAAGGGCCGGATGGGCTTGGAAACGGCCATTCGAGAGCGCCCGAGCTCGCCACAGTCACAGATGCAGAACGAGTTGGACAGACAGCAGGCATACTCGAACTTGGCAAAGGGCTATTGGCTCTGCGAAGAGGCAATCCCGGAGATTGTCCAAGCTCAGCGACTGCCCCCAGATCCAGAAGTCACAGGTGTCGTGCAAAGCCTAGTTTCGGCCCTGCGCAAACTCTCGCAGTCGATGAAGAGGAACGGCTTCCTACCGCCTGAAGAGTCATTTCTGCCGCAGACCATTGACAAGTCTATTTGGCTCGAATACCCGCCATTGAGTCAAGACATGGTGGCTCTTCTCTCTGGAAACTGGGGCTCCGGGATGACTGCGATGCAACATCCCATGTCGACTCTACAGCTCCTCGATGCTTTCCCGATGAGCGACACGCCGGAGAACTTCAGCTACGGACGCATCATGGCGGACGCGTTCCTGATGGAGCAGGGAAGGGACGCACAGAGGATCTACCTCCCCTGCATTCTGTCGATCGTCAGGCCGCAGAAGTACAAGGGGCTCGTGTTTGTGATTGCGAGCCAGAATGGCAGCGTCCAGCTGGCGGTGCAGGAGAACAAGAACGCGGGGCCGATATGGGACGACGTGCGTTGGCGAAACGACACGTGCACGCTCGAAGTGCGATTGCCTCGAGGCTTCCTGCTGGCCGTGCAGCTCAGCCAGCTCGATTACAGGATGATATGGAGCATGTACGACTTTGGCGCCAAGGTCGAGGCTACGCTCAATCCTCGAAGCGATGAGGAAGTCGTATTCCGAAACAACCTACGGTCCTTCCAGTACATGGAAGCCGATCCACCGTCCAGGGCGTTTCCCAAAGAGCCAGTGCCTCACTGCGAGGTGGCACTTTTTGAGAAGGTATACAAGGAGAGCGGTCCCGCTGGGCCACGAACTTGGCATCGCGGCTTTCGAATTGCAGTGGTTACTGGCCCTCGGACGAGAACTGTGAACGGCGTCCACCATAGCTTTCCACCTTCTCTGCCTGTGCAATTTGGCTTCTTCCGCGCCGACGGAGATGCCCCGGCGCTCTCCGTCAAATACGAGAACGGCCGCCAGCGGGGCCGGATGGTCATGATATTCAGCGACGAAAAGGAGCGGGTCAAGTTCTACTCCCTTCTCACCGGCACGGCTCTGGATCACGACGAGAGGATATTCGCGGACGTGCCCGTCAAGTCGTTTATGATTTCGCAAAGCATCCGAGAGCCGCTTGGAGTCGCTCCGTTCAGCCGCATGCCTTGGAAGGCCGCAAGAGTCGTCAACGACGAGTTTAGCAACGGAGGAGAACAGCCGCCGACGGTACTCGCAGACAGGCTCAAGGTGATACTCGAGTATCAGAACGGCACGGTGACTGACAGAGTCAATGTCGCACCTGGCGAGCTGAGGATGCGGCTGGAAGTGACCAACGCCAAGGTCTTGCGCGTTCTCCGCCAGCCGCAGCAGGACATCACCATGGCGGTGTCGGAAGCCCAAGTGCCCAAGGAGCTAGGAAGGAACCTGTCGGATGCCCTGCAGCTGCTCAAGGCCAACCAGACGATTCGGACTTTTGAGTTCAACAACCTGAAGGATCTACACGACTTTCAGGCGGCCCTGATGGGCTTCGAGGTAATCTTTGACGCCCTGGCCGTGACGTTTGCGATTTCGCGGCGGCGCATGGTTGTGCCGATCCACAAGAAGTGGGAAGCGGGATTCACCAGGATCCAGGTGGTCAGGCTGGAGGACAGACAGTTGCAGCTGTTGGCCTTTTTCGAGGAGTTCCAGCACGGCCACTGCATGAACTTTGTGCTCAAGGGCACGGACGTGTACGAGAGCTTCCACAGGGGAAGCAAATCTGGCATCAGGTTTGTGGACGCAAAGTTCCCGCTGCCCCGTCTGCCCGCGGACAAGGACGGAGACTATGACGAAATGGCCTTTGTCTGCCTCGACCTCCCGGATCTGCCAGGCGAGCATGACGATATTGCAATCATGTTTGAGAAGGAAGCAGGTAAGTTGCCGTCAATCTACGCGTGAACCATTGAGGATATCTCCATGCTAATAGCGGACCTAGACCGAGACCGTCTTTGCGCATGTCTCCCCGCGACCGTCAAGGGGTCGTCGAGAATATCACGATTAAAATGATTGGAGCGAAACGTATACCTTGATAAGAGGACATGTGTACCGAGGCGAGCTGGCGAGCATGGCAGCCAAAGAGTTGAGGGAACACATGTTGAGGAGATGACGAGAAGAGACTGCACGTGTCCGTCAAGGGAGCTCGCGGCACACGAGGACGATGGCCCGAGGGATGCTGGAGGAGGAGGTAGCATCGGCCATTAATCACCAATGGGGTTAGATGGCCAGCAAGGCGTTGAGGGGCATTTGAATATTTGTTTTAACCGATATTGTTACGAGATTGAGCGTTGGCCAATGGCGAGGCAGCTGTTGACGTTGCGTCTACGAGTATGCATGCGATATGCAGCATGTTGATTAGGCTGGGGCCGGTAGAAGCCGCCAGGAGGAACCGCATACGACTTCCCAGTCTGGAGCCAACGGCTCGTCGGTGATGGATGTGCTCGGCCCAGTGGGTTGCTAATAATACTATCCACGGAGTACGAGTACGAGTACAGACTACGGAGTATGCAGTGCAGTGACCCGCCTAAGCGCCCAAAGGGTTGCCCGGTGTTCTTGCGAAGAGCACTTGCGTGTCCGTCCGTTTCGTTGGCTGCCACTCACGCCTTGCCGTGCAGCGAGGCGGCGCTTGGCTGGACATGGGCTTGGTGGTCAAAGGCAAGGAGCTTGAGAGCAGGTCAGTGCACCTGAAGCTGAGAGGCCCGGTGCCAACGTCATCACCGGCTCTGCTGCACGACCCCGCCCCCTCAGCAACCTCCCACCCACCCGGTGTTGCCCCTCGGTCGTCATGGCTCCCGTCACCTACATCCACGGCTGGTGCTGCCCAGAGGCGTTCCAGTGGTGCTTCATCCCGCTGCATCCCGAATGCTTGTTTTTTGGTGCTTACTCGAGTTTAGCCTAACGTTACCTTGCGAGCTGCCTGTCCGTGTGTGCGCGACGTCTGGTTGGGCGGAGAGGGGAGCAGAGGAGAGGAGCGAGCGGAGCCCGACAATCAGATGTCACTGTGTCAGTCAGGCAGTAGCCAGCCCATTGTGCCCAGGCGTTCACTCGGGGAGGCCAGGCCAGCCAGCCATGCACGGAGCGATATGCCAGGGCGTGGGCGCGTGCTTGTTTGTGCCTTTGCTAGAGGCGGAAGAGAGCGACCGACGGGTGCCTTGCCCGGGTATCTACCCTGCTAGGACAGTATAGTAATAGGGCGGAAAACAAACAAAGTCGTCATCCGCCACCGCGCATCATCGTCATGACCTGGATGGGTTGAGTGCCTGGGTTCTCTCTCCCTCGCAGCCACCCCCAACTCGTTGTTCGCTCGTCACGCAGCTCAAGAACAGCAAGTCAAAGGGAATCGGATCTCCGTGAATCCAAGGTTCAACCCGAGCTCCAAGCTCAACAGCAGGTCCAGGAGCAGCGACGCCGGAGAGCGAGCCCCGCACCCGGGATACCGAGGGAGTCCACCCACCAGAGGCCAACCAAAAAAAATAGAGGCGCGCCGTCATCTCCAACAGGGAAGCTCGGAAGCAGCCTTTCGACTACCTTCAAATCTTCTTCCCTCTCAAGCTCTAGCCACAGCCTCTCCGTGACGGGAACCGCAACACCAGTGAAGGGGTCTTCGGAGGGGCCTTCTTTTTGCCACGCAACGAGATTCGCCAATTCACCACACCTCACCTGGTAGCGTTGGCAGCAGCACCCGTTCTTTGCCGCCCCAGAGCTCGCCCGTCTTCCGCAATGGTTCTCAGCGGGCTAGTCTCGGTGCCAGGCCGCCGCAGGGCCTCGACTGCTGGTGAGTTCCGGGCTCCGTCATCCTCCCTCCCTTCCCCCATCGTGCACCCACCCCACCACAACTTGAACCAACAACCACCTCCACCTCAACCTCGAGCTCTCCGGAGACGACCACCTCCAAACCTCGAGCGACAGGCCAAGACATGTCCTCCTCCTGCCCCTTCTCCTCCTCCGCCGCCACCGCCGCCCTCTCACCACGCTGCTTCCTTTCTGCGCGTCGCTCGTTGCTATAGAAGCATTAATTATAGAAAGCCGCCATGTTGACCAACTGGTTTTCGCAACCCGCAGGCAGCGCCCGGTCTCCAACGGAAGACGGCAGGGTCGCTGACAACGATGACGATACCCAGGTCATGGAGCTCGACCAGGGCAATGGTGAGATGTCCCCGTCGCCTGCCCAGGGCCTCGAGCCGCACGGCGTCGCGCTGTCACAGGGGCCGCGACGTCTCGGGCAAGCAGTTGCACAGCAGCAGCTAACAGGCCGTCGTCTGCAGTTCTCTCTCACATCATCTCGCAACTGCGGCCCGGCGCCGACCTCAGTCGCGTCGTCTTGCCCACATTCATTCTAGAGCCCCGGAGCATGCTCGAGCGGATAACCAAGTTCGTCGCACTCCCCGACGTCCCCGCGCCCTTCTCACCTGCTGACCCGTCGCTTCCGCAGCTTCATGTGCCACCCCGAGATGCTCCTCCACATCCCCACGATAGACGACCCCGTCGAGCGCTTCGTCTCCGTTGTCAAGTTCTACCTCAGTGGCTGGCATATTCGCCCTCCGTTCGTAACCCCGCCCGGCGCGACCGGCGCAAGGACAGCCGCGGGAGTCATATGACTAACATTCACCAGAGGCGTCAAGAAGCCCCTCAACCCGATCCTCGGCGAAATATTCACCTGCTACTGGGACCTCGACGACCAGAAGCGGGCCTACTACATCTCCGAACAGACCTCGCACCACCCGCCCAAGTCCAGCTACTTCTACATGGCCCCCGAGCACCACATCCGGATCGACGGAACGTTGAAGCCACGGAGCAGATTCCTTGGCAACTCGGCTGCTAGTCTTATGGAGGGGATTGCTTTTCTGAGCTTTTTGAACAGGGGCAAGGACCCGGACAAGGGCGAGCAATAGTCGGTGGCGCCTTTCGGCTGGCTGGAAGCTGCAAAATGCTGACTTTGACTACAGCGTCATTACACAACCCAATATGTACGCGCGCGGCATCTTGTTCGGCAAGATGAAGTATGAGCTTGGCGACCACAGCTTCGTTCGCTGCCCCGAGCTCGACCTGACGGCCGACGTCGACTTCAAGACCAAGGGCTGGGTTGGCGGCACGTACAATGCCATCGGCGGAGTCATAAAGAGAGAGAGCACGGGCGAGGTTCTCTATGAACTCTCTGGTCTGTGGAGCGATGAGATGTTCATTAAGAATGTGGCGGCAAGTATCCCATCCTAGTTCCGCTGTTTGTTCAGGGACGCTAACACGTCTGGTACAGACTGGCCACAGGGAAATGTTCTTCAACGCGACGAGGTCAAAGCCCAGCTCGCCAAAGGTCCGGCCCATCAACGAGCAGGACGAGCGCGAGTCGCAGAGGCTGTGGGAAAACACCGCCAAGGCCGTCAAGGAGCGAAACCATGAGATTGCGACGGACGAAAAGACCAAGATCGAAGACCGGCAACGGGAGGAAGCCGCCAGTAGAGCACGGGACGACGTCGAGTGGCACCCCCGGCTGTTCCGGAGAGTCCAGGGAGGTCCCGGCGGGGCCGAGGAGGGCGAAGAGGACCTGGAGTGGATCATCAATGCGGCTGTGTAAGTACCACGGGTTGAGGACTACGGACATGCTCCTAACGGCTTTTACAGAGACTCGTCGGCACCGCCCGAGACGCAGACCAAGCAGATCCTGTCGATATACCCGGTAGTGGACGGCCAGAAGCTGAACCAAGACAACGCAATCCCCCCGCGAAAGGCCGATGACGAGCCGGCTGCGAACGATGCGCAGCCAAACGACAAGTCCGAAGAGAGCCTCATCGACTTTGGCGGCGACGATGCGCCCGCAGCCCAACCGCCTGCAAAGAAGCCAGACGTCATCGAGGACCTGCTCTCTTCGACCGGCAAGCCAGCCGAGGGGCCACTGATTGACTTTACGCAAGAGATGAAGAAGGATCTGCCACAGGGTGACAGCAAGGCCTAGGTCGCGGCTCACTCAAGGAGAAACTTGCGTGAGAAGATTGGCGTTTTTTGCTGTTTGGCTCCCGGAAAAGACATGGGCAGGCTGGGCAGCATGTTTGGGGCATAATAGCACGGGGACCGGAGCTGGGCTACCATAAAACGGATACCATTGTACACATCTGCATGTCGCATGCTGTGGGCTCGACAGTGAGTCCAAGGGCTTCAACGCCGGGCACGACGACAGAGAAGGCAGGAGAAGACAAGAGACTCCTTGTTTTTGGGAAAACTTCCAATTGGATTTCATATCAAGGTACATGCCAGGAATCGTCGAAACATGACATCAATGCGTTTTACCCTGCAATATAAACCGTTCCTGAACGCCGCTTCTCCGCAAAATTATTCCATCTGGAATTCCATCTTGACCTCAATCTTGGCCTCCATCTTGACCCTTGGCACCGTAAATGCCAGATACACGCAAGGAAGCATCACGACGATGCGCCTCACCTCCGTCTCGTGGGCTCGGGCGTCGGTGACCGGCTGACGCTCCGCTCGTCGCGGCCGCGCAGCTTGAGCCACTTCTTAGTGCTGAGCGTCAGGTCCCTGTCGAGCTCCTCGCTGGGGTTCTTGCGATGGATGAAGTTGCAGAAGCCGCCGCGGACGCAGCCCTCGCCCGAGTTGAGGCGGCAGCAGGCCTCGCGGAAGTCGGTGACGGGGCTGAGCTCGCAGTATATGGGGCGGCCGGCGTACCACCTGCTGTTGAGGGTGTCGCAGGCCTGCTGGGCGGATTCTTCGTACTTGAAGCGGGCGTAGACGTTGCCGATGAGGTCTGCGAAGAGGAACAAGTCAGTATTTAACATGCTTGCAAGACGAGAGGGGTGGGGCGGGGGGACATACGGTCATTGTTGTTGTCGCAGACGACGAGCTCTTCCAGCTCGCCGTACTTGCACAGCTCGCACCAAATGTCCTCGTAGAAGGCGTCGAAGTGGTTTTGCAGCTGCGAGGGGTTCATGCGGTTCTTGGGGTCGTACGAGGGGTTCTGGTAGAGGTTGGGCATGAGGATGGTCTGGCTGTACGATGGCTTGACGTGCTTTCGCGAGCAGCGATCGCCATGGCGGCAGGCGCCGATTTTCTATCGTTTCGCAAGGCAAGCAGTTAGCAATCTCGCGCTTCAGCAACGAACCATCACGCGATGGAGAACAAGCAGCTGCGGGCGCGGACTTACAAAGTAGAAGGAGCAGTTGACCTTGTCGAGCTCGGTGCCGAAGATGGAGGCGAGGAAGTTGGCCATTTTCGGGGATGCAGTTCGGGGTTTTGAGGGGGTGGCAGGACGTGAGAGAGTCGCTGGGGTGGTTGATGATGAGTGTAGATATTCTGAAGGAGAGATTTGGGGATGTAGCCTTGCGCCACAGATATGAGGCTGAGTCACGTGCGTGGCTGATTTGTCAGGGGTGTGGAATCTCGAGGCTTCTGTCCAGAACTCGAGTCGCAGATTGACCAATTACCAGCCGTTACCCCAGATTCCAGACATTCCCACCCACTGCCGATTCTCAAATCCGTTTTCTTAAGCCATCGGACGTGCTGCTTTTGGCCATCGTTTCCCTCCATATCTGAGATTTATGCCATCTCGCGGCTCCTACCGTGTCTCTGGCAGTCGTTCTCTTCGCTCTGACTCACTAACTGTGGAATATTAGGTTGACAAATGCAGGCGCCATGAAAGTTCTTGCGGTCGTCGGCAATATAAGGTAGGACAACGTTCTATACACGTTCTCGCGGTGATTTCGTAGACAAATAATACTGCTTCCTACAGAAATCGTGATGTCATCCAAAACAAAGACGAGGGTCAAGGCCATCGGACCTGGCTCGTCGTCTGCTTATCGGGATCAAGAGTCAGACGACGACGCTCCTCTCTTTTTCCACATGCCCAAGAAAAAATATGGCGATTTCTGCCAATGGCACCCATCTGTGTTTACCTTTTCCAAGGAGGAAATCTCCCAGCTTGTTGGGCACGTCGTCGACGACTCGGACACCGACGGCGCAGCCTCCATCACGGTCAACGGCGCGGAGCAGTTCATGATGTACTGCAAGGCCGCCCGATTCGGCGACGCCGAAACGCAAATACGCGTCCTCAATACCACAAGCCCAAAGGAGCAAAAGAGGCTTGACAAGCAGACCGCCGGCTTCACGAACGAGAGCTGGGACGAGGTCAAGAGCGCCGTGGTCGAGGCGGGCAACATGGCCAAGTTTGGGCAGAACCCACGCCTGGGGCGCAAACTCATGGCTTCGGGTGGCAGGCTGATCTGCGAGGCGGCGTCCAACGATCGAGTATGGGGGGTTGGGTATGCGGCGCACAGGGCGATGCCGATGAGGAAGCATTGGGGAGAGAACCGCTTGGGAAAGGCGTTGATGACGGTGCGGGAGAGGCTGAGAAGGGAGGAAGGAGGCAAAGGAGCCGTGGGAGCGATGGGAACAATGACTCGGTTGCAGCCGTACAGCATTTGCAATGTTGTTGTCGCCGTCCATCGCAGCATCGCCTGGCCCCCTATTGTCGTTGCTCTATGCTAGCCCTGCTTGTTGCCGAGTTCGCGAGGCTTGGATAGCTCCCTATAGCGTGCGAGCTTCTCCCTTAGCCATATGCTGCTTCATTAAGGGCATCGTTTAATATCAACGAAAATGATTGTCTTTGGTGGAATTGGTTGATGTTGCAGATGGGAGAAATAGGGATCCCACTTGCATCCCAGTTCAAGGTTGACATCCTAGGAAGTCGCTACCCTATTTGCCTATGGCGTTGCGGCACAGGTCCTGCGCTAATCCGTAGCTCCTACTTCTGCATTCGCAAGGTGCCACCAATGGAATGTAACAAGAGGAAGCAGCTACCCATTCGAAACACCCGAGAGCCGAGTGCCGCTTGCATGTCTTCCATCAGTATCAATTCAATATAAGGCAGCTTCTTCAACGTATCCTCAGCACCTCAAGCTACAAAATGTCGACAATGCACAGCTGACGAGCAACGGCGCCGCTGGCAGGGTAGGAGTCGAGTCGACAGGGGATCCGTGCGGTAGCGCGCGCACCCACATGGAGCTCCGCATGGACAATGGAGTCCATCCCCCGACTCTCCAACAATATCGACACCCCTTTGCGCGATCCGTGCAGCTACGACAAGAAGACACGACAGCGCGCACACCACCCATCGCCCGTCGACGACAAGCAATGCTTTCGCAAACACCATAATAGCCTGCGCCAGACCTACCGCGCCGTTATACCCCTCTTCGGCGCTGCGCCCACTGCTGCCTCCCATGGACCAAGCCGACATCCCAGCGCTGCTGTCGCGGCTGGCCAGCGACGAAGATGCAGTCCGCAAGATGGCCGTTTTCAAGCTGCAGAACTCGATCAACGACCCAGCCTTCGCCGACGTCTTCATATCTACGGGCGGCCTCCTCGTCCTGCGCCGGTTGATCATGGACTCTGGCGGCAATACCCTCGCCTACTCGCTCCAGAGTTTGACGCGCCTGCTCGAGGTCGACATGGGGTGGGAGATCTTCGAGGGCTCGACGGCGACTGACCTCGTCGAACGAGTCGTCGAGCTGATTGTCACGAACCCGCTGGTTAATATCCTCAGGGGCGCAATGTCCATTCTCGTCGCGCTCGTCAGCCACTCCCAATCCAACGGCCTCGGCAACTCGCTGGGCTCGACGCCAGGCACGTTTGGCTTCCGCGCCCTCAAGCCCGCCGTCGCCGTCTATCCGCAGTTCTTCGAGCTGGTGATTCAGCAATTGCAGAGCGCCGATCACGCGCTGTGTGCGAATGCGCTCATGCTCATCAATGCACTGATACGCGATGCGATTTCGACCAGTGCCGTAGAGACCAATGGCAGATCAAATGGGAGCGGCGGGGAGGAGTGGGCGAAGCTCGTCAAGCGCCTGCAGGACCTGGGCCTCGTCAAAGCCGTCTATAAACTCATGCAGAGCTCTGCGCTGCAAGACCTTGCGCACCCAATGCTCGAGTTCCAGTCCTTGAGCAAGGTCTTGATACGGAAATGGCGAGAGGTTAGAGTCGACTTGGAACGACCAGAACACAGACGGTCCTTGAAGAGCATACACCTAGCGAGTGCGCCAGATCGGGCCACTGTCAATGGAGCTTCCAGAGACGAACAGAGTGAGGCGGGCAAAAAGAAGCACAACCCAGAGAAATGGAGGAGACTCGGCTTCGAGACTGAGAGCCCCGCGCAAGAGTTCGAGACGACCGGTTACCTGGGCATGATGGACATGGCAGACTACGTACGGAAGCACGAGGACGCCTTTCAGAAGCTGCTGCTCGAGCAGGCTACGAGGCCTGGGGCAGAACGCTGCCCGGTGGCTCGGGCCAGTTTGGCGGTGACGATGATTCTGTACGAACATTTCGAAATCGACAAGACAGATTTGGAAGACACCAAGGGATACCAGGGGATGGAGATGAAGGACCAGGGCAAGCTGTTCCGGCCACTGCTGCTCCAGTGGTCACGATTGCACACGGCGGGTTTGCAGGGCTTCTTCCGCGTGTGGAAGGCTACGGGTGCTGAGCAGGACGATTTCGGCAAGGTGGCCGAGCTGGCACGGATTCTGATCGACCAGGTCGTGGGGCAGGCAACCCGAACAAAGGACATACTCGAGGTCGAAGACGACATACAAGAGTACGACATTGGCCGCCTGCGCGAGCTGCAAATGGAGCTCTTGGAGCTGGCGTTTGATGACACGTGGGGTCAACACCTCCACCAGGTCCGAGAGGTGCTGAAACAGGAGGCACTGCAGTTCGTCAAGGAACAAAGAGTGCGCTGCCTCCTGCAAGGATCGTGGTTCACGAAACCATCGCCGAGGCGAGACACCATCGTGGCATCGACTTCTTGGAGATTCGCCAAGCTGTCGCACAACCGCCGATATCTGCATTACGCCGACTTCGAGCAGCAGATGGCACAAGACCCCGGCCTGGATAGCTTGACGGAGAAGGTGGACCTAAGCACCATCAGCTCGGTCGTCTCCAACGTGTCGGCACCCAATGACGATTCGAAGAGCACCGCCAGCGTCTCTACGGTGCAGAACCTGACTAGCAACCCGAAAGCGACGACCAAGATTACGATATACAGCTATGCAAACGCAGCCGAGGCGGCCAAAGGTGAAGCGACGCAGGAGTTCCCGATCCTGACGCTGTGGCCCGTGAGCCACAGTCTGGCATCCGAGTGGCTGGACGGGCTGCTGCTGCTGCTCAACCAGGCGCCAATCACGGCGGAGACGAGCAAGCTGATCGGCTTGGTTAGCGACTACGGGCTGAAGATCCGGTTGCTGAACGTGAGGATGGATTCGGCGTTTGAGGGGCCGCCGCCGGGAGCTGGCGTGGTGCCGAGCAGAGACGGGCTGGACGAGGATTATTTCTTTGAGGTGTAGGAGGACATCATGTGTCGGCGTCGGTGTGCGGCTTCATCTCTTTTTTTTGCTCTGTTCTGTGTTATGCGTTTCCATATACCCCCCC